>JAKZAP010000005.1:21105627-21351891 GCA_023053575.1 Branchinecta lynchi
CGCTACCTAATTTATCCAAGCGTGCTGAGAATCGAATCATCGTTCCCTGCTCAGGTTTCGAAGAAATATGCTAATGCGATTTCTTCAGTTGAGGTTGAGAATTAGGCATTTTCTCATGAATAAACACTAATATCCACGTGCTTTGAGTGTTATCCGAACCCTGAAACGAGGTGTTTCAAAATAATCATGATTTGTATATTCAAATAATGTATAAAACGGATATGTCAGCTACGATGCTTTGGCAGTGCAATAGTCCAATACTGAAGGTTTATTTCCTTCCTCGAAGTTGACCCTGAAGATCGAAAGCATGACGAGGACCCTTGCCAAGGCGGGCCGAAACATCGAAGTGGGTGTCTCAACCCCACCGTGTTCCAGCGCCCCCGTATGTTTTCGGCCACCCAGGAAGTCTTGCATCATCAAGAGGATTAGTTGGGTCAAACGAAAGGTCAAATACTTTGGTAGTTCCATCGCCACCAATATCATGTAATTCCAGATCTAAATCCTTAAAGGACCCCTCTTGCTTATTCTGCCTTTTATAATATACTTAGCTTCCACATGGAATTATATGCTTCTAAAATCCCCACCTTTCTCCATTGTTTCGTTTCGTAACTACGAATTTTTAGGGCTTTATCGGCCTTGCCGAGCTTCCCCGTCACACCAAACGAAAAGTTTGCCGGCATCTTCAACGTCCCCTGACTACTCGTTCATACATAAGGATGTCACTGGGATGTGATAATCTTCTGTTGATTACTTCTTTTATTTGCTTAGTTTTCCCACTTTTTAACCAAGGCACCTTCAATCTTCATATGTAAGGCTGGATATAGTCGACAAGCGCTAACAAGAGAATCGCTAGTTGTAGGTGGAAAGCAATGGTATTTTCAAAACCTTTTTTCTGAATCATTTCATAGGGAAAACATCATTTCTAGTAAGAGTTGTACTTTAAATGCGAAGAGGGGTTTACGGCCACCGCAACGCTAACTCTAGGTTAATCCTAGCTAATACGAGGACTGAGCTTAATGTTTCAAATAATTATTTATTTTACGTCCAACTAAAGAAACTGTAACAACTTCAACAGCTCAAGGCCTCCAAACGCCCGCAGAAATACTTCTCTTGAAGACTTTCCTTCTTGATACGTGATTTTAACTTTCAGCAGCCTTGATACTTAATCCAGCTGGCGCTCGACACCCCATCAGAATATTAGGTCTGGCAAGATTTGACTTACGTTTTGGGATCGCAGAAACAGGCTCATGTAAGGGAGAAGAACACAGCCTCGAATGTACATAAACTCCATACTGGCCTCACAAATGTTAAAAGAAAATTTGTCTGCAGTCCTAACTTGTCCTAGGTCATTAGACTGTACCTCTAGACAGTCAAACACTACTTAGGACTGCAAAGAAATTTCGATTCAACATTTGCGATGAGGTTATGTACCTCTCCTTTACAGATTCCCCAGTGTGTTCAAAACTCAATCCGACTTACCTTCAGGTAGGTCCTGGGTCAACAGTAGCGGCGCTCCGTCCATTGAAATAACTTCACCGTCGTCATCGAACTTCAAGTTCAGCCTTCCCAAGTATTTTCCATAAGCATAAGCCTGGACCACTGGAACCTTTCGGCCGCTTTTCTGGGAGGCAACGTAGGGGTAGGGACCTTCAGGAACTTCCGTAGACGGAGGCTTCCCTTGAAATTAAAGATACATAATCAATTCATAACCTTAACCCTACTATAACAGAGCAACAATAATTCCACAATAGTTTATCACGCCCTTCTTCCTCTTTTTTTTGCGTTATCTCGAACTTCTTGCCGGCATTTCCATTACGATAGATGCTTCTCGATGCCATAAATCGATTATGCATTGATTTCTCTTAAAGTTTAACCGAATAGGGTTGAGATGCGACACTCTAGTTACCAATCACTTAATCATTTAAACAGGCTTGAAGACCGAATTACTTCGTTGCTCTGCTATTCATGTATTCCATTTTTATTGAATCAACTTTTTATTTCGGATTTATGATACCTCTATGCTTGAACTTTTTAGCAACTAAAATGGTAAACCATTGCACTGTCTATACAATTCTGCAATCCGAACTCCTTTTCACAAATGTCATTTTTCAGATGGCTTTACACCCTCGTTACCTATAGTAGTTTGATTACTTAGTCCTGCAAGTCCTTAGTCCTGCTTAGTTTTATTACTTGATCTAATCCTGCTGAAAACAGAGCGATATAACCATCCATTGGCCAATCTCTTTATTAGTCGCCGGAGACTTCGTTTAATTTTAAAATGGGGCCGGGCCGAGACGTTTACTTGAACTCTTGTCTCGGCCAGATTTCGAGACCCTGCTCCCTAAACGACGATTTCAGGGAGCAGGAATGGAAAGGCGTCTTGAGACCGTCTCGAGCCGAGCCCAGAGTCCGAGTCCAGCAGCTCTGATTCAACAACATAGCGATGCAAGAAGTGACTAACTTGCTCGTGCGGGTATAGTAACTATTGAACCTTGCAAAAATACAAACCGGAAAGTCCGGCCCGATTCCGAACACCTAACAAACAAGAAAACCTACCGTACCTGTATATAGAAATGTATTGGTGTGACCTCCAACCACAACATCAATGTCAGGAACTTGCTCGGCGATTTCAATATCTTTATGATAACCTGCATGACCAACAGCAATCAGGATATTTATCCCCATATCTTTCAGGCGTTTCGCTTCTTCATTGATAGCGACGATTTCGTCGATGAAAACTACTTTTCCTACGCTTGCTATTTCCTGAAAGAAGAAGTTTTTTCATTCGTCGGGACAGTACGCTACTTCGACTCTCAACCGTTAAAAAATGCTGACTTGCTAATTGTTAATAAGATAACTGATTCGGACGCAGGCACCAGAGTCGTGCCAAATGCTCAAGATTCATATTATGTAGGTAGACTTTTCAATAAATAATCAAAATCGATAACATCTAAAAGTCAATAAAATAGTACTTTAGCTATACTAATGGATATACCGTAAAAACTATCCTTCTGATTCGCTAGAAAAGATGAAGTATCGAACGAATGAGAGGGGAAATTTGTTGATGACCCCCAAAGTAGGTCATGTTGGTGGGAAACAACAGCGAATACGATAATAAGATTTCTTTCGAGGCATGACACTAAAGTTCACCCCCCCCCCCCCTCCAACGATAGAGAAAATAGTCTATATCTTAAAACTCGCACCAGATGGACAGAAAAACCTCCCGGATCGTTTTTCTGACAGATTGGGATGCAGTTAAGTGACAAGGCCAAAACGAAACGTGGGATTGTCTCTAATACATAACGTGTCAAAAGAAGACACGAACGCACGCATAGCAACCCACTTCTGTCACTTCTTCTATCGATAGATTACAGGGGAGCACCCAGGAACCTCAAGCCAGCCCCACCAACCCAGGTTCTGGTTGAATACTTCAACCGTGAAAAGTCGTTTCAGCGCTTTTCGTCTGACTAAAGTTTGTCGAGCCCCGTGACGGTCGTATGGAACGCCGTTTGGGCCAAACGGACCGCAGAACCTGTCTCTCGGGCCCTAAAACCTCTCTGACTAAATCTCTCTCTCTCCCAGGTTCTAAAACTTTCTGTCGTGCACAGCAATGTCTCTCAAGTTTTAAACTTTCTGTCGAGCACCGCAATATCTCTCAGGTTATGAAAATTTCTGCCGTGCATAGTTCTGAAACTTGCTCTGCGACTCGATCGGAAGGTCCGCGATTATTCTGTGACAAGTATTTTATTTAATAAACAAACTTGTACTGTAGAACCATGCATGGCAGAGATTTTCAAAACCTCAGAGAAAGCAATAGCTTTCTGTATACTTTACCTGCGCTTTCGCTCACAGTTGTCTTTCGCCAGACCTGATGAAGGTTACGATCATACCTCTGTTAAAGAACAAGTGCGGGGATCTCACAAGTATCGATTATTACCGCCCCATTGCTATTACAACAGTTTTTTCGAAGCTGCTCGAGCATTTGTTGTTGAAACACTCTATTGAATTTTTAAAGACATCTTTTAATCAGTTTGGTTTTAAACAGAAGCATGGCACCGACTTTTGTATTTTTTCATTTAAGCAAACTGTGTGTTATTATCTGGGTCTTGGAAGTCCTGTTTTCACTTGTTTTCTAGATATACGGAAAGCTTTTGAACATGTTAACCAAGAATTATTGTTTGAAAAGTTACGAACAAGGGGTATGTCAAAGCTGCTGGTTGATTTCCTTTCAAATTGGTATGTTCAACAGGAGTTTCTTGTGAAGTGGGGGTCAAAACTGTCCGCTCCTTTTCATGCGGCTAACGGAATTAAACAAGGGGGAATTATTTCACCTCTTTTGCTCAATGTTTTTATAGATGACCTTTGTAAACAATTAATGGAGAGCCGTGTAGGCTGTAACATCTCTGGTGTGTTTTTGAATTCGATCGCTTACGCTGACGACATGGTTCCAATGGCGCCGTCGGCGAACGCATTAAATCTCCTGTTGAAGATTTGTGCAAATTATGCAGCGACGCATGACATTATTTTCAATTCTGCAAAGTGCAATTACATGATTTTTATCCCGAAACATTTTAAATCCCTGATATTTCCGGCTATTCGACTTGGTGATTTTGTCTTGAAGAGAGTGCACAAAGTGAAGTACTTAGGTTATTTTTTAGACGATGATCTGTATGATGATTCAACAATTTCAAGTCAGTATCGGGGTCTTTGTGCGCGTGCGAACCACTTAATTCGTAATTTTAAATTTTGTACTGTGTCGGTGAGAATTCTTTTATTTAAGACGTTTTGCACGCAACTATATTATCTCCCACTTTTTGATTTGATAAACGACGATGCGTAAACTAAAAGTTTGTTTTAACAATGCATTCCGTCATCTCCTTTCATGCAATCGACGTTACTCTGCTAGTCAAGTGTTTTTAGAAAATGAAACTGAATCGTTTGATGTTATGAGACGGAAAGCGATAGTTAGTTTTGTTGCTAGGGTAGAAGTTTCCGAAAATTCTCTTGTGAAGGCAATTCTTGAGAATGCAGAATGCCGTTCCGGCCATTTCTACCGACTTTTCCGTCGACTGTGTTATTGCCCCGAGCCACCGAATGGTTTAAATGATTGCATATATTTAGAAAAGAAATGTCCTGTGTTAGCGTAATTTTATTATGTGATGTGTAATATCATTAAATAAATTGATTGATTGATTGCGGGGCACGACAGAAAGTTTAAGAAGAGCTGGAAGCTCATATGGCACTTTTAAGGCTGGGTTTCGGAGGATGAAAGTAGGAGTTCGTCAATTCGTGGCTTTGCTGTGATCATTTGTAAGCAGAATCCTTCAGATAAGAATGATCATGGGTCTTTGGATATCACGAGCATGGATCGTTTGTAAACGGTATTTTATTTTTGGATTTGGCTGTGATAATGCGCACTTTAAGGGCACTAGATATTCATCTGTAACGAACATTCCAAAAGCGCAAATGATGATAAGCTCATGGGGATGATGAAAATAGATATTTCGCTCAAAATTATAGTTTGTACTTTAAGGAATTAGCTTGTAAGCAAAACCCTTGAGGCAAATGATCATGGGCCCTTAGAGACCATGAATATATATCTTTAGGTCAAAAGTATTTTTTTTACTTTTCGGTTAAGATACGCGCTTTAAGGGTGCTAAAAATTCATTTTTGAGCAAAACCGTTACGGCAAAAATGATCATGGGCTCTGTGATCATGAAAATGTATATTTTGATTAAAAGTATTTTTTGTACTTTGCGGTTAGGATTAGTACTCTAAGGGATGGTCGGATCTGAGAAGTGACAATTTCTAAGCCAATCTTGTCAAGTCTCTAATGTCCAACCAAGTTTCAGCACATCTGGAAGTACCTTAATTCGCTATCAACCAGATTTCCGCACCCCCCCCCCCCCCCCCCCACAGGTGCCCCGCCCTAGTTATCGGATCCGATCCGATTTGAAACTGAATATCTGAGACACTTTTGCTTGACACTTGTCAAGTTTCATGCATGTCCGATTACCCGTTCCAAGCTTATGTGTGTGTCTAGATTCTTAGCTCCCCATCCCTCCGCTCCCCCTACGATGGCCGGATCAGGGAAGTGGTTGTTTGGGTCTGTACAACTATTCAAACTGAATATTAGGCTGCTTTGACCTCATTTGGCCAGAGTACAAAATGGAGATAGAAGTAGCTTACTTTCGGCAGAACAAGGCAGGAAAACACAGAACAGGCAGAGGGCAGAACACAATCAGATAAAAGTTTAGTTTAGTATTTATCGGTCTTATTTTCATCCTCAAACTGTAGATGTTCCTGCATTCGGCTCTAAACACAAGCAAAAACGGAGGTGTGGTCTAGCGCGAAAGGCCTTCACCAAAGAGGACGTCGGATCGATACCACATCTGGACATTGCCCTTTTGCTCCCCATTTGCTACCCTTGTTCCTAGTTTCCGAACTCCCGGATCCGGGGAAAGTCGGATCGGGGATCCGGACTGAAGTGTGACATCTGATACAGGAGGTCTTTCCGAATATCAAGTTTCATTGAGATCCTACTCCCCGTTCAAAAGTTAAAAATACGTCAATATTCTGGGTTCACCCTCCCTCCACTCCCCCACGGTTGTCGAATCGGGGAAGTGAATATTTCCAAGTTAGTTTCGTCGGGTCCCTGATATGCCTGCCAAATTTCATCGTTCTAGCACTTCTGGAAGTACCCTAACTCGAGATGAGTGGCCTGACAGACATACCAAAAAGTGATCGGTATATGGCACTTGAGCGGAGTTGCAAGTGCCATAAAAACTTGAGAGACATCGCGGTGCACGACAGACAGTAGTTCTAGTACCGGAGAGAGAGAGAGATTCAGTCAGAGAGGTTTTAGAGCCCGAGAGACAGGTTCTGCGATCCGTTTGGCCCGTTCCATACGGTCGTTCGAACGTTCGAATTGTCGAGCGCGTTCCATACGGTCGTGCCGGGTCGACAGTGTAAGACACACGACCACGCAACGTTCACAGTACGCAGATTCGCGATCTAATACGCGGTATAACTCAGTTCTCACAGAATCATCAGCAAAAATTGCTTGAACCGAACAGGAGAAGGCTGTTTGCTTTCGGGAAAAGAACACTGAATCTGATGAAGGAGCTACATGCGTTGACCACTTTGCAAAACTGCAGGAGGAGAATTTCGTATTTGAGGGTTACATTGTTGGTACTGATTCCCGTATCCTGAAATCTAGAATCCCAATCTCATCGTGGAAGTTTGTAAATATGTACTTTAAGCGTCCAAACTTCGAACAGAAAGACTTAGTTTAGTTTGAGTTAAGTGTAACAGTTTATTTCCTGTCACGTGGTACATTCATTAATCTTTTATGGCCTTTCGGCTGACTAATCCAACAAATATCATCATGTACGGCGCTCTGACTGAAAGTCTGGTCCGTTTCATGTCAACTTTCCAAGAACTTCGGAAAATAAGAAAAGAAGTAATGAATAAACAAAAAAGCAGTTCCTGACATAGTGGCCTTCCACATAGACAACCGAGGCTCAACATGTTCGTGGGTACACGCACATACGTGCCTGTACGCACATACAGGCGGTGCCGACATGACATCTGAAAAATCTAGCTTTATGTAAGTACATACTGGTGTTTCCGTAGTGACGTAGCCAATGATTCCAATTTTCTTCCCATCGACGGTCACGACCACTGACTTCTTCACAAATCCGTCAAGAAATTTATCCTTCTTTGTTTCAATATTGGCAGCAAGAATAGGGAATGTAGCAGCTTTCAATAATGGTGCAAGTCCCTCAGGTCCGTCGTCGAACTCGTGATTGCCAAGGGCCTAAAAAGGAAATCGCTGTCAAGTTTCTAACCTGATGGCAGATCTATGCACCGTTTCGGAATATGCAATAACCCCCCTAAACAACACCTACTCTATTGAGGAATCAGCCGACAATTCATTTGGCAGACCGGTGTCAAACATCAACACTGCAATAACTTGGCGGGGTAATTCAATTCAATACATTTTATTCCGGTAACTAAGACCATAATTTGAGAACACACATAACGACACTAATAAAATGAAAAACAAAACAAAACCAAGACCATACTAGACCTACGTTGCCCGGGCAACGTGAAGTGTTGCGGCAACCTTTGTCCGGCTTCGCCGGCTAAAGTGTTGCGAGAGCAACACTTTGGTTTTGTTTCTTCGCTGTCGGTTAAATGCTGAAATTGTCAACTTATCGAAGCTTTTAAAACGGTATGTTCTAAAAAGAATAATCACATAATCAAAAGCTGTTCTTTAGCGTTGTAAAACCAACAACAAAACAATATCGGAAGAAGGCTATCCGTAACGTTTCAGGATTGAAATACCATAGATGACACTATTAATTATTACAAAACTACCTTATTGCTTTACATTACCGTATCGTTTGTACCCGTTGCGTAAACAGTTAATCCTAGGTTATAGCGGTAAACCATCGATACAAACTTTCTTACTGTCATATTTACAGAAATCGAATACAATGTGCACCAATTTTCAAAAATTTCTAGCCCCTCGTGAACCGATCTTACTTACAAGTCCGTCTCCCGTGATTGACATCAAATTCACCGGAAACAAATAATGGATACACCAGCTATCAAAAGTTGCAAACCCCTCATCGCTGAAGATGATTATAGCATAAAAGCCGATTATTACTTACAAGTCCCATGCATTTCTTACAATTGGGAACAAAATTGTTCTTACCATCGAATACACCTGAGACAAATAACAGGTATACCAACTAGCAAAAGCTGCAAACACCTCGTTGTCGAAGATGATTATGAGCTAACAGTCGACTGTTGCTTACAAGTCCCTTACATGTCTCACAACTGGTATCGCCTATTTTTGGTTTCAGTGTGTACCTTACTCCTGAAGTTGTCAACCCCTTGAAACTTTCAAACTGGTTTATCTCATGAAGGATTTTTATTAAAAAAAATGGATGGCATATATTTTGATCAGCTCTTCAAGGGCTATCGATTGCCCTAACCACAACAAAAGCATATCGGAAAACGGGACTAAATTGACTTTGCAGTCAGTTGAACTTTATCCTTTTCAATCGTAGACATCGTGACGGATGAAAACTTGGAATAATATCCTATATAATCTAGTTGGTATTATAAAGCTATCCGTAACTTTTTAGGATTAAAATACCATAGATGACACTATTAATTATTACGAACCTACCTTGTTTTACATTACAGTATCGTTTGTACCCGTTGCGTTAACAGTAAATCCTAGGTTACAGCGATAGACCAACGATACAAACTTTCTTACCGTCAGATTTATATAAATCGAATACAATGTGCAACAGTTTGGACAAATTTCTAGCCCCTCGTGCACCGATTCTACTGACAAGTCCCTTTCCCGTGATAGACATCAAGTTCACCGGATAAAAATAATGGGTACACCGACTAGCAAAAGTTGCAAACCCCTCATCGCTGAAGATTTGTGTAGCATAACAGCCGATTATTACTTACAAGTCCCTTGCATGTTTTACATTTGGGAACCAAATTGTTCATCAAATGACAGGTACGCCAACTAGCGAGAGCTGCAAACCCCTCATTGCCGAAGATGATTATGAGCTAACAGTCGCCTGTCGCGTACAAGTCCCCTAAATGTCTCACAACTGGTATCGCCTATTTTTGGTTTCAGTGAGTACCTTACTACTGAAGTTGTCCACCCCTTGAAACTTTCAAACTGGTGTATCTCATAAAGGAATTTTTTACCAAAAAATGGATGTCATATACTTTGATCAGCTCATCAGCGGCTATCGATTGCCGTCGAAGTTGAACTTTATCCTTTTCAATCGTAGATATCGTGACGGATGAAAACTTGGAACAATATCTTATATAATCTAGTTGATATTATAAAGCTATCCGTAACTTTTCAGGATTAAAATACCATAGATGACACTATTTATTATTACAAAATTACCTTATTGTTTTACATTACCGTATCGTTTGTACCCGTTGCGTAAACAGTTAATCCTAGGTTATAGCGATAGACCATCGATACAAACTTTCTTACTGTCATATTTACAGAAATCGAATACAATGTGCACCAATTTTCAAAAATTTCTAGCCCCTCGTGAACCGATTCTTACTTACAAGTCCGTCTCCCGTGATTGACATCAAATTCACCGGAAACAAATAATGGGTACACCAGCTATCAAAAGTTGCAAACCCCTCATCGCTGAAGATGATTATAGCATAAGCTTTTTAAACGGGAAGTTCTAAAAAAATTAATCATATGATCAAAAGGTATTCTTCAGCGTTGTAAAACAACAACAAAATAATATAGGAAGAAGGGACTAAATTAACTTTGCAGTCAGTTGTACTTTATCCTTTTCAATCGTAGACATCGTGACGGATGAAAACTTGGAACAATATCTTATATAATCTAGTTGGTAATAGAAAGCTATCCGTAACTTTTCAGGATTAAAATACCATAGATGACACTATTAATTATTATGAAAATACCTCATTGCTTTGCATTTTCGTTTGTATCCGTTGTGTAAACAGTCCTCGGTTACATTGATAGACCATCGACACAAACTTTCTTACCGTCATATTTATAGAAATCTAATACAATGTGATCCCTCTCCGGTGACTGACATCAAATTCACCGGAAACAAATAATGAATACAACAGCTAGCAAAAGTTGCTAACCCCTCATCGCTGAAGATGATTATAGCATAAAAGCCGATTACTACTAACAAGTCCCATGCATGTCTTACAATTGGGAAAAAAATTCTTCTTACCATCGAATACACCTGAAACAAATAACAGGTATACCAACTAGCAAAAGCTGCAAACTCCTCATTGCCGAAGATGATTATGAGCTAACAGTCCTCTACATGTCTCACAACTGTTATCGCCTATTTTCGGTTTCAGTGTGTACCTTACTACTGAAGTTGTCAACCCCTTGAAACTTTCAAACTGGTCTATTTCATGATGGAATTTTTGTGCCAAAAAATGGATGACATATACTTTGATCAGCTCATCAGTGGCTATCGATTGCCGTCGAAAAAAATATTCTACCTGTCTTAGTTCAAAAGTTGACTTTTTTGCCGTAGGCCAACTTTCTAACGTCACCACTTAGAAAGGAGCAAAGGATAAGCTCTAGTTTCTTTAGCAATGAGAGAACTTCTAAAGTTTAAGAGTTCATCTAATACCATTTCTCTACCGCAAACCCAAGTGCAAAAAACCGAATGATAAACTCAGCTGAAATCGTGTACACAAATGGATAGATATCAAGCTCACCGGATAAAAATAATGGGTACACCGGCTAGCAAAAGTTGCAAACCCCTCATCGCTGAAGATTTTTGTAGCATAACAGCCGATTATTACTAACAAGTGCCTTGCATGTCTTACAATTGGGAACCAAGCTGTTCTTACCATCAAATGACAGGTACGACAACTAGCGAAAGCGGCAAACCCCTCAATGCCGAAGATGATTATGAGGTAACAGTCGACTGTCGCGTACAACTCCCCTACATGTCTCACAACTGGTATCGCCTATTTTCGGTTTCAGTGTGTACCTTACTACTGAAGTTGTCAACCCCTTGAAACTTTCAAACTGGTGTATTTCATGATGGAATTTTTGTGCCAAAAAATGGATGACATATACTTTGATCAGCTCATCAGCGGCTATCGATTGCCGTCGAAAACAAAATTCTACCTGTCTTAGTTCAAAAGTTGACTTTTTTGCCGTAGGCCAACTTTCTAACGTCACCACTTAGAAAGGAGCAAAGGATAAGCTCTAGTTTCTTTAGCAATGAGAGAACTTCTAAAGTTTAAGAGTTCATCTGATACCATTTCTCTACCGCAAACCCAAGTGCAAAAAAACGAATGATAAACTCAGCTGAAATCGCGTACACAAATGGATAGTTGCGTAAACAGTTAATCCTAGGTTACAGCGATAGACCATCGATACAAACTTTCTACCGTCAGGTTTATAGAAATCGAATACAATGTGCACCAATTTACAAAAGTTCTAGCCCCTCGTGAACCGATTCTTACTTACAAGTCTCTCTCCCGTGATAGACATCAAGTTCACCGGATAAAAATAATGGGTACACTAGCGAGCAGAAGTTGTAAACCCCTCATCCCTGAAGATGATTGTAGCATACAATGTGCACCCAATTGCAAAAATTCCTAGCCACTCGTGAACCGATTCCTACTTACAAGTCCCTCTCCCGTGATATACATTAACCCTTAAACGAAAACAAATAATGGGTACACCAGCTAGCAAAAGTTGCAAACCCATCATCGCAGAACATGATTGTAGCATAACAGCCGATTATTACTTACAAGTCCCTTGCATATCTTACCATTGGGAACCAAATTGTTCTTACCATCGAATACACCGGAAACAAATAACAGGTACACCAACTAGCAAAAGCGGCAAACCCCTCATTACCAAAGATGATTATGAGCCAACAGTCGACTGTTACTTAAAAGTCCCCTACATGTCTCATAACAGGTATCGCCTATTTTTGTTTTCGTGTACCTTACTACTGAAGTTGTCAACCCCTTTGAAATTTTCAAACTGGTGTATCTCATGAAGGAATTTTTGTACCAAAAAATGGATGACATATACTTTGATCAGCTCATCAATGGCTATCGATTGCCGTCGAAAAAAAAATTCTACCTGTCTTAGTTCAAAAGTTGACTTTTTTGCCGTAGGCCAACTTTCTAACGTCACGACTTAAAAAGGAGAAAAGGATAAGCTCTAGTTTCTTTAGCAATGAGAGAACTTTTAAAGTTTAAGGGGCACATCTGATACCGTTACTCTACCGCAAACCCAAGTGCAAAAATTTTTTTTTATAAACTCAGCTGGAATCGTCGCAGACATGGACAGAAACAATAGATGGCAGCACTTTCGGACCCGTGGGAAAAAGCCACTATTTTGTCTCTGTAGATTTTTCTATTTATCACTCAAAGAAGATATGTTGGCTGTGGGGCCGGGTAACTGCCGCATATATTTAACACTTATAGATTTTAGTCCATCTTCAATTTGAAACTGGTGCCTGCCTGCTAGCGTGCTAGAACGGAGCTTTCCACTCGAAAGCAGAAACATGGTTTGATGAAACGAAAGGTTCGCTACACAACTTGAGATGGTCCTCTCCGACATAGGCTATACAACTCCACTTCACTTCGCAAACCGTAGGCTCTGGCTCGATGACAAGCAAAAACCATCCTTATTGGCCCCAGGCAAGAGTTCTACGGAGCTTTCCAAAATGTAATGTCATATTCATCAATCCGGCCTAAGGTCCACACTTTCCGTAAAAACCGCACAGGTTAGACCCTTCCCAGTTACCAGGAATAAAATGAAATCGGAGTCATAGGAAAAAAAAAAAAAAAAACAAAAAAAAACAGGACAAAACCAAAGTGTTGCTCTCGCAACACAATTACACTCTATCAATAGGCTCATATAACTGTTTCCATACTGGAAGTGAAAGCCGTAGGAGCGTAGCCGTAGGAACAAATAAGGGTATTGTCGCTTGCAAGAAGCCGTTTTCTCAGAGACTCACGACACAGCCAATGCAGCTCATAAAAATTCGGGACATTATGATCAGAAAACACTTCACTAGCACTTGTAAAACGAGGGAGTTTATGAAGAAATCGAAAAATATCATTGTACGCAATACGCAGCTCGCTTATTCCTTTCTTCGTAAAAGAACAAACAAGAGAAAGACCAAAAATACTTGTACAATACGACCGAAAAAGAAACGTCTTAACGTCGGGAGTACAATGGTGGAAATTCCGCAACAGCATATTTCCACGTGTATAAACCGATTTCAACGAATGACGAATGTGGGTATCATCAACAAGATGCTCATTAAACACAAACCCGAGGTATCGAAATTGTGAAACAAATGAAAGCACACTACCATTCAGAAGAATAGGCGGAATAAACGGGGCGACAGAACCCTTAGGCCTAAAACAAACACATTCAGTTTTTGCAGAGTTAAAAATGATATCATTTTCATCTGCAAACGATTGGCAAATTCGCAGTAATTTATTCAGGGCATTAGGGCATGTTGCTAGCAAAACTAGATCATCGGCATAACTAATATTATTTATGCAACAAAACCCGACGTGGCAACCAATGCCACTAGCACTTAAACGTTTGTTTAGATCGTCGCAATAAACCGTAAACAAAAACGCGTGAAGCACGCCCCCTTGCCGTACTCCGTTAATAACAGACCCCCATCGTACCAAAAATCGCTGGTGCTGGAACCAATACGCAAGAACACGCAGGTAAGGTAGAGGAACACCTCTTTTTCGAAGGATTAGAAGGAGCTTTCGCTGATTCACTCGATCAAATGCTTTCTTAACATCCACGAAGCAAGCATACACGTACGTTCCAAAAAGCCAGTAGTACTCAATGACAGCACGCAAAACGAATATAGCAAACTCACCCGATAACTTCTTTTTATACGCAAACTGATTTTCGGTAGTCCCTAGGAAGTTACTCAACCGACCAAGGAGAAGCCGCTCTAGAACTTTGGACATCGTTGACGCTAGAGCAATGGGTCGAAAATTATCTGCCTTCGACGAATCTTTTAGTCGATTTTTCAGCAGTGGCACAAGTAAAACTTCCATCAACGAATCAGGAAGAAAACCGTGTCTAGCCATTAGAGAAAATAATATCGCAAGGTAAGGCGAAATAACGGTCACGCAAAACTTAAGGTGGTTGGAAGTCAAACAATCACGTCCACCGGCAGAATTACCACGTAAATTTTGTATCGCTAACATAACTTCTGAAGTTGTAAAATCAGCAACACTAGTAGACATAGTACGATCATCAAGAACGTCTGCAAAACCAGCGTGGGGAACAGAACTAAATATATTAGCGAAATGGCTTCTCAAATCGCATATCTGACCAGGAGAATTTCTATCTTCAACAACAACGGGCAGGACTGAAGATCGACGGTTGGAAGCACTTATTTCCGTCCAGAAAACACTAAAATGTAATGTATACAGTACTGTATACAGCGTCGTCCCTACTGGCGGGATAATATATACAGTACCGTCAGTATCCAAGAATTTATTTCGGGTTTTTTTTTGCCTTTCGGGGGGGGGGGAGGACTCCTCTGGGAATCGATGGGAACGGCAAGAACGGAGGGAGACACTCCACGCCTCCGCCTAGGAAAACAACGAGAGCAAAGGAAATGTTCTAAAATGGATTTTGTTCAAACAAAAAATATGATGTTGATAAAATTAGTCTGGATCCACTTTATTTTTAGTTTCCTTTATTCTGATTCTTTTTAATTAATTTTACATTGCACCACCATCAGCAAAAGTTGATTCCCCTCTGAATCTAAGGGAGTATTTTTTGATAATCGTGATGATAATCAGAGTATTCCCGGCCGTGTGGACTCGCGAGAATACGGGGAGTGAGTCCCCGGGACGAACAAAAACGCGGGGACTTTTCAGGTGGGGTCCTCGGGGAACGGCGAGAATACGCCTTTAGTCAATTTTAAGTTTAATCGAACAGAACAGTGCTGAGATACGACAGTCTATTTACCCATAACTTGTCTGACGCTTTTAAGTAACATAAGGTTTATTTATATTTGTCAATAAAGTTATGCCTTACCTTACCGTATTTACTCAAACAGACTTGAAGACCCGACGAAAATGCGTTACTTCGTTGCTCCGCTATTAAAATAATCGATTTTCGTCGAATGAATTTTTTCTTTCGGATTTGAGGCACCTCTATGACTGAAATATTTACGACTGCCAAAATATGCAGATGTTTTGTGTTACAAACAATAGCGGGCTTTCTTCAGAAGTGACCCAACAATCTAGAACTGAACGATTCCTGAGCTTCGCTTGATTAGCTACTGAAACGCACGCTTTTCATGAAATTCATATTGTCCGCGTCGAGACGAACTTCGGCTTGTCGAGCCAGCATAGCATATTCTGAACGTCACTTACTACAGCCGAAGGTGAAAAAATGAAAATCCTTTGGCTGAGTCACAATGATTCAATGAATTCAAATCCACGGTATAAAAATAAGCTGGCTTTTAATTTAAAGAATTATTTTCGTTGTCGTTGTAGTGTTGTCTCTTAAGTCTTTCTTTTTCATTGTTCTACCATACTCCGTCTCTAAACTAGACGGGTTATAAATACAATCCAATTTAATTTAATTTAAAATTACATACTTAGTATTTCTTAGTTGTCATGTCTGTTCAAGACAGCAAATCTCACACGAACCCTTCCGCTACCCTCTGTGCCTTGTCAGGGAGACCACCCTTCTAGACCAATCTTTATTACTCTTCTAATCGGGTAACGGGAAAGGCGTTTGAAGGATATGGTAAAGCCGAAAGACACCACGTGTTGCTCCATGCCACCGAGCCTTTTCTCAGGTCCTTCTTGGAACGTTGCCTTTTTCTCGAAGCTTGTCCAATTGGGGTAATTCCAAAAGTTTTTTAGCCAACTTTCACTAGCACTAGCGCGCAGTTTTTGCCAGCTTCAGTGCGAGCTGAGTCAAGTACTCTAATCATGAACTTGCTGTTTCAGCAAAAATGGAAACAAATTAAAACTAGAGTAGAACTTGGGAGTACGGATTAAAAGTCTTGCTTCCGTAAATTACAAATCAAAGGGATTTCGGTAGAGGTTAGTTTTTTTTTAAGTTTTGGTACGAATTGTCAATAGAGAGAGAGAGATCTATTAATAACTTCCTTTACGTGTGACTACTTTGTCTGTTGTTCCGCCAAAAAATCGATAAGTAAAAAAAGACCTAGGATTCAGATAGTAAGAGTACTATCTGCAATAGCCACAAAGTACTTCCTGTTCTTTGAGTTTCACGTTTCCGCTGAAGTTCAAACTGAAATTGTGTCAACATTCAAACTAGTGGATTTTTGTTTTTTTTAATGAACAATTTAGTCCTGCGGGCGTTGTAGCCATCATGCCACCTTACGTACGCAATATATTTAACTAACAACTATTGCAAAAATATTGTTTCCTAGGGGTTACCCACTCCCCAGTCCCCGAGACCTACTATGAATTCTTTCTCGGCACCGGCCGAAATCAGCAGTACCGACACCAGCACCGGCACCGTCCACAATTTAGACGATTTAGACGAGACGAGAACCGTAAACCGTTTCGTTTTCGTAACAGGAACAAGCGCATCCAGGCACCACATCCGACAGGGAAAGCCCAGTATACGAAACTCGATTTTTCGTGAACAATGAAGGAACGAAGTAATGCATTTTCATCGGGATTTCAAGCCTAAAGTGTTCCTGTTTGCAAAGGAGCGTTCTCTGTTTCTTAACAAAAATTTTCCAAAAAATAACGAGTTGTTTCTTCAGTTACATTTGACCAGGACGAGGCTGTACAGCTGAATGTCAATCAAGCCCACTTCCGCTAAGTCTTAGTTATGCTCATTAAAGTTCAAATGAAAAGCCAATTTACTTTTCTATCTTTTAACTGAACACACTTTAGTATATGGCTCGCACGCGATTTTTTTGTTTTTCACTATATGCCCTAGTAGTGACTTTCAGAATATCTACGGCCGTCCCCACATCGTAAAATGCGTATTCTCGCCTTTCCTCGAGGACTCCTGGGGGAATCGAAGGGAACGGCGAGAATAGAGGGAGTCACTCCACGCGGACTCCGCGAACGAATCAACAACGAGAACACAGGGAATGCTTCCAAAATGGATTTTGTTATAAAAATAAATATGCAGTTGACGAAATAAGTCTTGATCCACTTTATTTTTTATTTTGTTTATTTTGATTGTTTTTTATTGATTTTAAATTGCACCAACACTAGCAAAAATTGATTCCCCTCTGAATCTGAAAGGCAGTCCTTTTTGATGATGGTGGTGATAATCGGAGCCCGGGACAACCAAAAACGCGGGGACTCCTCAAGTGGAGTTCTCGGGGAACGGCTAGAATACGCCTAAAGTTCTAATGTGACAAGGAAAATTTGAATCTCAAAACAAACGCGGCTTCCCGATACTCGTAGTGGTGAGGTTGCTGAACACTATAGCACAAACATATAGCCAAGCACTTCATCGTCGCTTTCGCCCATCCCTCAATCGATTTTATTTGCCATTTTATTTCGTTTTTCGTAAACCGTTTCGTTTTCACAATAGGTACAAGCGCATCCAGGCACCACATCCGACAGGGAAAGCCCAGTATACGAAACTCGATTTTTCGTGAACAGTGAAGGAACGAAGTAATGCATTTACATCGGGATTTCAAGCCTATTTGAGTGAATAAGTGATGGGTAATTGGGCTGTCCTATCACAGCCCTTTTCGGTTAACAAAAGGCGTTGTTAAAACGGTACCGGCCCCGAACTATAAAAGCCATATGATTCCATTTCTAGTGTCGACCGCATTAAGTCAGGTGCCCACAGAACGCGAATTCACGTTCGTCTAGGCGAATTTGACGTCGCTAGAGAAAAAATTCACTTTGCTATGTTCCAAGCCGAATTATTTTCGCATCGCCTCAGTTCGCGCTGAGGAAATTCAGGAAATCAGCAATCAACTTGGCAAAAGTAGAGTATTTACAAGAGTATATATCCATAAAGTTCACTCTATTGTCGTTCTAGTCCTACGTATCGTACCCACGTATACCTAGTCCTGGCGAATTCGTTCACGTATTCGCTGCCAGTGGGGTCTACGAAATGAATTCGCTGAGCGGCACGAAAGAATAAAATTAGTTGGCGGAAAAAAATCGCGTTCCCTGGGCACCTATCCTTTAAAGCTGAAAAAAAAGCGTATCTTACCATTGCCGTCAAGCCTAGTTGATTCAGGAAGTGCGACACCACCCTCCACTTGTGAAGTGTGTAGTAGAGCGTTCCTTGAAACGCATCTCCACCTTTCAACAGGATTGTGTTTGGAACTTTATCTCGTTCTTGGTCTATCGCTGCCTTTAACCGGGCGATCCCGCCGAAGCATTGTTTACTCTCGTGAAGTTGCTCGGTGCATGTTCCTGAGTAGGTGTCAGTGGGCTCGAACCGAGAGTGGAAGTCGTTGATGTGTAAAATGGTAAGGTTGAACACGCACAATACATCCGGCAGGAACAAAAAGGAGATCAGTAATGGCAGTCTGAAAAATAACAACTGTCAATCGGAAGTACAGTAAGTATGATGGAGATTACTGAAAGCAAGAATAGATAATAGTGTCCGGAATTGTCTAGATAATCAGCAAATTAAGGGTTTCCGCGGGCTTTCAGAAATGGCAGGGGATTGAAGACACGGTATGTTGCAGGAGGCAAGAGTACTAAAATGAGGCACTAAAAAGTTTACACTTACACTTACAGGCACGAACAGGGCCGTCATTTCGTTAGGGTGGGGGGGGGGGGTCCTTTTAGGCTCCACAGTTCTCCAGCGTAACCACTTGACAAATACGGATAGGCACACTCATGTTCTAGTATGCCTTCTTTTAGTAGCCATGCCTTTTTTTAAGTACTTGTGCCATGCTGTGCTTTCTTTCAGTAGATCTCGAAAAGATGTGAAGACGACAAAATGCAAAAAGAGCTGTCCGCCCAGAAGACACCAAGTAAAAACAAAACGGAGATCGCAAATGGACATTCGAACCAAATGGTACAATGGGTTTCGAAGCGACCCGCTCCTGTTAATCAGCTGATACAAAAGTGCCCCCCCCCCCCACACACAAAAAAGTGTTGTTTACAAACGTATAGTGACTGCCTCTGCCTCCCCCCCCCCACGTGGTTCGTATCATCGAAAGTCACAACGAGGAACAATGTATGGGTATTTAGCATGTGCATCAGATAGGGCTTGCGCTGAGATCCCTTTCATCATAAGACGGAAAGACATAGTGAATTTGTAAAGGTTGTTACATTCGTTGACGACTGTTTCAGAATAGAAGGATTTTGGTGTCATCGTGATATTAAGTACCATCCAAACTGGATAACTCGTTTGAAGATACAATCTATTCAGGCCCCTAATCCAGAATTAAACGGAACACCCAAGACGTGTGCTCGTGCCATTTCTCAGGTTCCAGAATTAAGCATGTCACAAGATTTCCGGGATTTCCTCGGGATTACTCCAGGATTCCTTCAGCTCTCCAGACAGTGCCCTGATCCGGTCCGGTTCTAAAAATGATGTATAGGGCTTATACTTGTTCGTCTTGCTAAGTCTCATCTTGTTACCTAACTCTAAGCCTGCCACGAGATTTCCGGTGACCACCTTCCACCTCGTCAATTGTTGTCTGATCCGTTTGTACAGTTTGTATCATGTGAATTCTTTTAAGCCTTTGAGACCCTAATCTACTGGAAAGCTTCAGGAACAGTGCAGGTCCCGAGACTTTGCAGGCAAAGTCCGGTCCCGAGCACTCCATAATAGGCGAAGCATGTCATGGGATTTCTGGTGCTCGATCCCACATAGTTGCCGGATCCCGTCCGGCGCTAAACTAAATATCGGGTGCATGTACTCTTAGCTTAGTCTTATAGCCCGTTTTTGAACTAACTTGGTTCCGGTTTTTGGGATCCCAAAACGTAAGTGGAGGGATACCTATGACATCGCAAAAGTTGACCGTCTGTCCGTCCGTCAGTCCGTTCGTCCGTCTGTAAGCACGATAACTCTCGAAGGGAATGAGATATTTTGATGAAACTTGGTGTGAGGATATGTTGGGTCGTCGGACCAATCGAGTTCGTAGATGGGCCTTGTAGCCCTACAATTAGGGGTGGGGGAGGGGGTTCAAATTAAGGGGCAAACAAAATATTTTTAAACAGCTAATGTGATAGTCGATTATGGGGTAAGAAGACATGCTGAACACGATGGTGAGAACCATTTTGTCATCGGACAAGTAGTTCGCTCGGAATCCGGCCAAAACCGGAAAGTTTGTTAAAAGTAAAAGTTTTATTTGAAGTTGATTAGATGTTCGATTTAGGGGTAGGAAGACATGCTGAAGAGACGGTGAAAACTATTTTCTCGACGGACAAGTAGTTCGCCCGGAATCCGGCCGAAACCGGAAAGTTTGTTAAAATTAAAAGTTTTATTTCGAGTTGATTAGATATTCGATTAAGGGCAAGAAGACATGCTGAACACTTATGTGAAAACAATTTTCTACCCGGACATGTAGTTCGCCCGAAATCCGGCCAAAACCGGAAAATTGTTAGAAGTTAAAGTTTTATTTCTAGTTGATTAGATAACCGATTCAGGGGTAAGAAGAGATGCTGAATCCGTGTGTGACAATCATATTTTACCCCGACATATAGTCGACCGGAATCCGGCTGGAGTCGGAAAATTTGTTATAAGTTAAATTTTTATTTGAAGTTGATTAGATGTTCAATATTGGTGAAAGAAGATACCGTGAGTTCATTTTTCAGCTTACTTTTTTCGCCGGACAAGTAATTCTGGAGTTCGGCCGAAACCGGGATATTGGCAGAAGTGATTCACTTCAGTTTTCGTCAAAACAGATATGACTTATAGGGTTAAACACGCATGCTGAATCCATATCTGAACTTGGTTTTCTCAGATTATTAGCTGTTTGGCCTGTTTCTGAAATCTGTTACTGAATTTTAATTGTAAAAATGTTCAAGGAGTCTGGCGATGACTGGATCTGGCTAAGACAAGACCCAGTTGTCTGGATCAGATATTGATTTTTTGGGATTCCATCGAAACCTTTGGTCTTGTTATCTCAACGGTGCGGACTAACCAAAACCTGCTCGGGAGCCAGGCTTTACCGGGAGGTTAGTAAATTTCCTCAATTGACGGGGTTTCGCGCAAAACCCAGAATTTAGGTCGTTTTTGCACTCACCAGTGACTACCCACCCGTGAACCAAAACACGCGTTACAAGGGAAGAACTGGACACCGGTGACGAAACAACAGAGATGGCACGGAGTGCAACGAACACAGCTCTTGCTAATTATCAAGTTACATTCAGTTACGATCACCCTTTCGAAAGTTATACATCTCGAAAGTTTCCAGCTTTTTCCTCCCTCAGATGCCCCCAGAATGGTCGGGACCGGGAAGTGGGGGTTTCCAAGTCAGTCTTGTCGGGTCCCTAATGTGTCTGTCAAGTTTCATCGTCGTAGCACAACTGGAAGTACCTTAACTTGCGATCACCGGAATTGTGGGACCCACCTCAAACTCCCCCACAGTGGCCGGATCTGGCCCGCTATGCTGTATCTAGAGCAAAGGCTTCTTATTCCCATTAGTTCACTCCGATCCTTCCACTCTAAGCGTATAACGATATTTCCGGCCCTGCTAGCTACCCCCCCCCCCTCCTCGACAGTTGTCGCATTCGGTCTGTATCATCATATAAAACACCTGTGACATGTCCTCTTGTCAGTTGTCAAGTTTTATTCGGATCCTCACCCGTTCGAAAGTCGCGCATGACACAAGATCTGTAATTTTTTTCCCTCCACTCCCCCCAAGATTTGGTGGTCGCCGCCTAGTATCATCATCCTAGCCCATCTGGATTTCGGAAGCACCCTAACTCGCGACTACCAGAATTACAGGGAAACCCCCTTCAACTCTCCTCACAGTGCACTGAACCGGTCATGTTCCATCAATAATCTGTCTAAGAGTTATGCTTGTTCTTCCCACCAAGTTCCATCCCGACGGTTTTGGTTTAGTTAGGGCGTTGGATTCTGTTCCTTGGTGTACAGGAGGGGCATCCAACCTCGAATTTACACAACTTCGAACTTGGCCTAAAACGGATGGAAGGAAATTTCATGCCAGTCCTAAAAGATCCTAACTGTCAAGAAGGAAACCTGCGTGATCCAGGACCTGTTTTGGAGTCGTTACCGTCACCGCTTAGAAAGGAGCAAAGGATTCAGCTCGAATTTCTTTAGCAATGAGAGAACTTTTAAAGTTTAAGAGCACATCTGATACCATTTCCCTACCACAATCGCAAGTGCAAAACAAGTGCGCAAGCGCTCAGACGTGGAGTGTAAAAGTAAAATGTTTATCACATTTATACACTAACAGCTTTAGAACCAAGACATATCTCTTCCCCAATAACCAAACTAGTATTGAAATAACGATGTAATCACCCCCCTTTAAAAGCTTTAAATGAGAACAAACCGCCAATATAAATCCAAAGAAATGTTGAAGATCTTGCACGAAGAGCAATTTTGTTAGAACACTGAATGGTGTGCCTGCCAGTCCCACCCTATATACCTTTTACATTAGCAAGGTAATAACAAATGCAATAAACTAATTCGTAGCAGACTAATGCCCCCTTTGTCACACTTCATTAAGAACGGCATATCATCGATCATATGACAAAACAGTCCAGTTTCCAACTCTTCATTAAAGATTAAAGTACGTCGCGTCGTCTTATTTGTTGATGTTACACCAAATCCTCATCCATAGACATATCTCCCAAGATATACAAGAGTTGGACTTGAGACCCGTCATGGATGAACTTAGCTCATGGGAAATCTGGGCCCAGCTGCCCATGAACGTGAGGGGGGGGGGGGGGACTCATCGAAATGCGTATTGGCACCTCTTTTTTCCAAAGTATACAGATTAGAGTTTGATTCCAGTAACGGGTCAAACACTTTTCATGGGCGATTTCGGGCCCACTTGCCCATGAACGGGGAGGGTGGGGGTGGTTCAACTCTCCCCGGTTCCAATGAACCAAAAGCACAAAGGAATTTCATCGCCTTATCTCCAGTTATTGTCTAATTAAAAACATAAAAAATGGGCAATCTATGCCCAATTGCCCTTGAACCAAGTGGGGGTGGGGTCTGGGACCCGCAAAAAGTAAAAAGAGACCCCAATGTTCACAATCCTACCAAGTTTCAACTTGATACTTTTT
Organism: Branchinecta lynchi; assembly: GCA_023053575.1. Classification (NCBI taxonomy): domain Eukaryota; kingdom Metazoa; phylum Arthropoda; class Branchiopoda; order Anostraca; family Branchinectidae; genus Branchinecta; species Branchinecta lynchi. The sequence goes on from JAKZAP010000005.1 coordinate 21,129,400, forward strand.
GATTCCTGGCAAGGTTCACTAACTTTACTCCAGGGAAATCTGGACCCAGTTGCCCATGAACGGGGTGGGTGGGGGAGGTGCAACTTTAAAAGCGATTTCCCAGCCCTAGGATCTACAAGTCCGAGGAATTTCATCGTCCTGTCCAGTTCTGGTCAGGTTATGAACTGTATTCACTGGGCAATCTGGGCCCATTTGCCCCTGAACAGGGTTGGGGTGGGACCCCTAAAGGCACAACTAGACCCCAGTACCCCACTAGTATACCAAGTGTGAACTTGATACCTGTTGATTCCTGTCACGGGTAACAAACTGTACTCCTGGGCAATCTGGGCCCAGTTGACCATGCACGTGGGGGTCGGGGGAGGTACAACTTTCAAAGCAATTTCCCAGCAATTTCTGTGTCCAGTTCTAGTCAAGTTATGAACAGTATTCACTGGGCAATCTGGGCCCATTTGCCCCTGAACCGGGTGGGGGTGGGGGCTAGGACCCCCAAAAGGCAAAACTAGACCCCAATACCCACTAGTATACCAAGTTCGAACTTGATACTTGCACTGGTTCACGAGTTATACGGTGAAAACCGGAAAGCGAAAACCGAAAGCTGCTACAACGCTCGCAATAGTGGATTGTTCCAAGGAACACTACTAAAAACGAATAATAAACTCAGCTAAAATCGCGAACAGAAATGGGTAGAAACAATGGATGGCAGCACTTTGGACCCGTGGGTAAAAGCCACTTTTTATGGCACTTCAGGTTACTCAAGTGCCATATAGCGATCGTAATGTCTGTCGGTCTGTCCGCATTTTACTAGTTTGGCACTTCCACATGACCTAGGACGATAAGACTTGGCACGCATATCAGGGACCCAACCGGATTAACTTGTAAATAATCACTTCCCCGATCCGACCATCAATGGGGGAGTAGCAAGATGGGGAATCCGAAAATTAGTAACATTAATAACTTTGTAATGGATAATCGGGCGTGCATTAAACTTGACAGGTATCAAGAACAAGTGTCTTGGATGTTCATTGTCAGATTCGGGTCGGATCCGATAACTGGGGGGCGGGGGCTGGAGGGGGACACCCGAAATCTCTTGAAACGCTTTTTCTAGTTTTTGTCAACCCCTTTCTTCACACTAGTATAGCTCTGCGCGTGGATGAGTCATTCTTTCTTCACACTAGTATAGCTCTGCTCGGGGATGAGTCATTCTTTGCTTAAAGTCGTTCGGAGAGAGCTAGAGCAATCGACGGTCGAAGGGGTTGGTATAATATGTTGTCGAACCTTAATAAGGGTTGATATAGATTAGGGGGTGCTAGGACGATGAAACTTGGCAGGCGTATCAGGGACCCGACCAGATTAACTTAAAAATAATCACTTCGCCAATCTGACTTTCCCCAGATCCGGGAGTCCGGAAACTAGGAACAACGGTAGCAAAAAGGGGAGCAAAAGGAAGCAAAAAGAGCGCTGCCCAAATGCGGTATCGATCCGCCGACCTTTTTGCCGTAGGTCCAGCGCTCTACCACGGCGCTACGACTTGATATATTTAGATGCGAATGCGAGAAGAGATACGGTTTAAAGATTAAGACTAAGTGGTCAGAACGAATGCTAAATGCTAATCAGAGCAAAATAACTAGAGCTATTTTGCTCTGATGCTAACTAAACTTAAACTAAACAAATCTCGTGAAACACTTCCACATAAGCTATGACAATGGAACTTGGCAGGCATATCAGGGAATCGACCAGATTAACTTGGAAATAATCACTTTCCAGATCCGATTATAGTGGGGGGAGTGGAGGGATTGGAAATCCGGAAACTATTAACATGCATAACTTTGGAGAGGGTAATCGGACATGCGTGAAACTTATGTGAGAACAAGTGTTTCGGATATTCAGTTTCAAATCCGGACCAGATTCGATACCTTTGGGGGGGGGGGGGGGCTGGAGGGGGGCACCTGAAATTTCCTGAAACGCTTCTACATAAGCTAGGACAATCAAACTTGGAAGGCATATGAGAGAACCGACCAGGTTAACTTGGAAATAATCACTTCCTCGATCCAGCCATCGCGGGGGGAGTGGAGGGATGGGGAATCCGGAAACTAGAATCGTACAATAACTTTGGAACGGGTAATCGAACATGAATGAAACTTGACAAGTGTGAAGAACACGTGTTTCAGATTTTCAATTTCAAATCTGGCCCGAATCCGATAACTGGGGGTGGGGGTAGGTAGAGGGGGGACCGGAAATCTTTTGAAACACTTAGGGTCGAGAGATCGGGAAGGAAGAACGAGCATTAACCCTAGATACTTTATTGACAAAATAGGACCGGATAGTGTCGCAGTGGAGGGTGTCGGAGGGGGTTTCTTATATTTGATAGATAGATAGATAGATACATAGATAGATAGATAGATAGATAGATAGATAGATAAATCTTTTTATTCGCCAAAAACTTATCGTGGCTAACGCCAAATTTGTTTGGTATAGTCAGTTAATATGTAAGCGTACTTCAACAGTCATAAATAACATTAAAAATGAATAACATCTCAATTTACCTCGTTAAACAACTTCACAAAAGACGGAACAAAACTCTTTTCGAACCTCTGGAGGTTACATTTAGTTGGCTGCAATTTTTCAACCGCAGTAGCTACCTTGCGAGGGAGCCTTCTCGCCAGCTTTTTAGAAGGAAAAATATTTTTATGGACTGGGTGGTTCAGGGATTTTACACCAAACTCCATGCAGAGTTTCAGTCTTCGATCGTGTAGCGAAGTGATTTTAAATTCACGCAGCAAGGTGTTTTCACTTCCGTTTTCAAATTCACTTCCGCGGTGATCACGAGTTAGGGTACTTCCAGATGTACTATGACCATGAAATTTGGCAGACATATTATTTACTCTTCTAGGTCGACTTGAAAATAGTTCCTTCCCCGATACGGTTATGTTGGGGGAGTGGAGGCATGGGGAATTCAGCATCTAGTGACATGCATAACTTTAGAATGGGTGATCGGACGTGAATGAAACTTGACAAGTGTCAAAAACAAGTGTCTCGGATGATCAATTTCAAGTTCGGAACGAATCCAATAAGGACCAAGAGGGGGGTGCAAGAAATCTCGTGAAACACTTAAGAGTCGAGAGATCGGGATGGGACTTGGAGGAAAGAACAAGCATAAGCCGTAGAGTCAATACGAGACAATACTGACAAAACAGGACGGGATCTTGTCACAGTTGGGGGAGTTTGAGAGGGATTTCCACAATTCTGGTCATCACGAGCTGGGGCACTTCCAAATGTGCTATGACCATGAAAGTTGGCAGTCTGTGCTATGACCATAAAACTTGGCAGGCATGTTAGGGAATCTGTCCAGATTGGCTTAAAAATAGTCCCATCCCCGATCCGATCATCGTTGTGGAAGGAACAGTTATCAGTGAGTGGAATAAACCATTAGATTTAGTAGATCAAGCCGATTTTTTGAAGAAATGAATATCGGGAGAGAGATGCAGCCTTGACAACTGCAAACCGTACCTGACAAACATGCTAACTGTTCTTACAAGTGCCATATGAGCTTTCAGCTCTTGTTTGTTTATGTGAATTTTCTATTTATTATTCAAAGAAGATATGTTGGCTGTGGGGCCGGTAACTGCCGCATATCTTTAACACTTATAGATTTTAGTCCATCTTCAATTTGAAACTGGTGCCTGCCTGCTTGCGTGCTAGAACGGAGCTTTCCACTCGAAAGCAGAAACATGATTTGATCAAACGAAAGGTTGGCTGCACAACTTCAGACAGTCCTCTGGCATGGGCTACATAACTCCACTTCACTCTTTTTTAATCAATCAATCAATCAAGTTTAATCCGAATAGCTAAAAGCTAGAAAAGGAATAATGAATACACTTCGCACACCGTAGGCTGTGGCTCGAGGACAAGCAAAAACCATCCTTTTTGGCCCCAGGCAAGAGTTCTACGGATCTTTCCAGAATGTAACGTCATATTCATCAATCCGGCCTTAGGTCCCCATTTTCCGTAAAAACCGCACAGCTTAGACCCTTACCAGTTACCAGGAATAAAATGAAATCGGCGGCGTAGGAAAAAAAAAGAAAAGGACATAACCAAAGTGTTCCTTTTGCAACACAAATACTGCAGTTAACTTTAATCTTTATACGGATAAACTTTTAACAGTGCCGACTCAGCGTCTTTTCTTAGCCCTAACCCTGTCATCTAATCAACTTCGAATATAAATTTAACTTAAATAACAAACTTTCCAGTTTCAGCCGGATTCCGGGCCAACTACTTGTTCGGGTAGAAAATTGTTTTCATATTCGTGTTCAGCATGTCTTCTTACCCCTAAATCAACTTCAAATAAAACTTTTACTTTTAACAAACTTTCCGGTTTCGGCCGGATTCCAGGCGAACTACTAGTCCGGCGAGAAATTGGTTTTGATATTCGTGTTCAGCATGTCTTCTTTCCGCTTAGTCGACTATCTCATTAGCTGTTTAAAAATATTTTGTTTGTCCCTTAATTTGAACCCCCTCCCACACCCCTAAATGTTCATCAAAATATCTCATTCCCTTCGAGAGTTATCGTGCTTACAGACGGACGGACGGACGGACAACTTTTGTTTTGTGATGTCATAGGTATCCCTTCACTTGCGGTTTGGGATCCCAAAAATAAATTTCTGTGCCGAACAGAAACGCACAATTTCGGCGATGAGTTCCAGCCTCCAGACCAGGCTCGAAGAAAGATAATAAAGAATATAGCTATTCGAAAAAATCAGGAGAAAATTAAGTAGAATAGCGAAATATCAGTAAAAATTCAGTAGATCAGAAGACTCAAAAATAAATCAGTAGGAGCCCTAATAACAAGGTCAAAGGTATCGGATTCAGCATCTATTCTTACCTCTAAATCGGAATCTATCAACTACAAATAAGACTTTTCCTTTTAGCAAATTTTCTAGATATTTTTTCCGGATTACGGGCGAACTACTTGTCCGGCGAGAAAATGGTTTTAATAATCGTGTTCAGCATGTCTTTCTACCCCGAAATCCAACATCTAATCAACTTCAAATAAAACTTTTGCTTTTAACAAAATTTCCGGTTTTGCCGGATTCCCGGCAAACTACTTGTCCGGCGAGAAAATGGTTTCATAATCGTTGTTAGCATGTCTTTTTACCTCTAAATCAAACATCTAATCAATTTCAAATGAAACTTTTACTTTTAACAAACTTTCTGATTTTGGCCGGATTCCTGGCTAACTATATACTTGTCCGGCGAAAAAAATGGTTTTCACCATCGTGTACCCCATAATCGAATATCACATTAGCTGCTTAAAAATATTTTGCTTGCCCCTTAATTAAAACCCCAACCCCTAAATCTAGGGCTACAGAGCCAATCTACGAACTCGACCTTACTCTTAACCCAAAGAATCCTTAATCACCAAGTTTCATCAAAATATCTCACTCCCTTCGAGAGTTATCGTACTTACAGACAGACGGACGGACAACTTTTGCGATGTCATAGGTATCCCTCCACTTACGTTTTGGGATCCCAAAAACGTAGATCTCCTGATAAATCAGGAGAAGTGGAAGCGCTGCTAAGATCTAAAGTGATAAATTACTTACATATTCATTTCCTTGGTTCCAAATATCCCACTTTCATCAAAGCACAAAGGAACACGGCAGTTTCAGCACAGCGACTAGAAGGTTCTGCTCCAGATTACCGTTGGCGGGGTTAGGCACCTACACTCTCCCTAAAACGACATCACATGTTACTTGAAAACGAAATTACAAATTTCAGTTTTCTAACTAACACTACACGACCCAAAGTGCTACGAGCAATCAGAATCACAACTGAGTATATTGCAACAGGTTTACAAGGTTTACAAGGCTCGATGAAATCAGATAAGGCCCGTGGCATTATGTCAAGAGAACTTGATATGTCCTAGAGGCCTGTAGTTTGTACGCGGACCAAAATAACATGAAAAATGCATCATTATCCTTCATCAGTATTTGCACCTTTTATTTATATTTCCAAGCCACAAATACACTCAGCCAGCTCATACCTAGGAGAACAGTTTCCAGAGAACGCGTTGAGACAATTACTACTCCTCAGCTTATTATACTGACGATTTCCACTGGGACACCTGTTATTAATGTTCTGAGGAGTTCGCGGCTAAGACCTCTCCGTGTAGGATCTATAAAACACAAGAGTCACATCGGCCTTATTTGGCCGATGTGGCAACATCTGCCACACCTATAGTGTGGCCGATGTGGAATTCCATCCAAGTTGACGAAGAAATGAAAGTGCTCAGGCGGAGATTCAGAAGAAGGATCTACAGGGGGGGGGGGGGGTGCACGCAAGGCTTTTCTAAATATATAGTAAAGTACCTGGCCCGTCTCCCTGGTCTGGATTTAGTACTTGCACTAGTCGTAAGGACGAAAGCCAGGCTTCACCTTTCCGATTCCCAGTTGTCCGGGGCTTCCGCTTTATTTTCGGTACCTAAAATACTTGTCACAAATGCCACCCTGGAAACGCAACAGGGGCTAACACTCATATTGTCGACGGTTCAAATGCCCACAATTCAAAATGCCTACGGCTCAAAATGCCCACAGTTCAGAATGCCCACGATTGACTTATCTGAAGTGTTCAGTCCGCAATAAACTGGAATTCGCAATGAATGAGAAACGGAAGAAGTAGACGGAGTACCAGAATGGCAATAATCGTACGCCTATATTGACCTGGTATAATCTCAGTTATAATAATAATACTATAATACTCTGCCGAATTGTGAGAAAAAAACTGAATCTTGAAACTCTTATTTTTAATTAAGAACAATTACTACCTTCGTGGTGCAATTGACTAGAGGATTTGGATTGCCTAGTTTCGCTTTATGTGTTGGAATAATTTTATATGACATTTCTTCTTCTGCACTTTCATGCAAAGAACTGATTAACAAACAATAAAATAATCTTGTCAGTATCTTTTCCTTGGTAATTCTCGTTGTCCTTTGTCCCGCTAGGACAGTTTGTGAACCGATGAGGTTATTAGCCACTTGATGTTTTTACTCTTTATATTCTGATTAACATTATAGGGCAGCGTTCGAGCGTCGGGGAATATGCAACTTTGGAAGGCATATTCGGGACCGTAGTCTTTCGTTTCGGGAGGTCGTTTCCTTTTCTTTGACATTTACTTTATTAATTCCTTGATTATGACTTCAGCACGTATAATTAACTCCAAATCGTCTACATACAGACATAAGTCTCGCTACAATAAACTCTCAGAATCATCTCCTCGCTTCGGGCTTCACATCAAAATTCCTATTTTGCTGCGTAGGAGCTAACCTTTAAAGTTCACCTAACCAAACTGTCGACACTCGCTAACAACCGCGAGCTAAAGTCTAGGTAACATGAGTCTCGAGAACCACGAAAGATTATTCTTATTAATACTGATCCCAAAAGCTGAAATTATTCCGACTATTAAGAACGATAATTTTGATACTTATTCTAGAATACTATTCGTCACATTTGGACGATTTTGATTCGGGGTCTTCGACCTCACTTTGTGGGCATTTTGAGCCGTGGGCTTTCTGAATCGTGGGCATTTTGACCATGAGTATTCTGAGCACGGGCATGGTGAGAATGGGCAAACAGATCGTGGTGATTTTGGGGACCACCCGCAACAGGTACCTAGTTAAAAATTCAGCCTGGTAGAAATTGAGGCTGTAGACAAGCTAGTAAAGTTCTGGAACGGCCGCACACCCGTGGTTACCAATACTTTGTGCCAATTGGATGACCACCGATTAACTCGCCCTTTGTGTTTTCACCCACTGTAGCCTATATATTTTAACATTGATCGTTAATTGTCTTTTCTCTCTATTATTCTTTATTTTCGTTCTTCTTCAGTTTGAATGTAACGAGTTTCAAAAAATATTCATACATACATATAGTCAAGCCAACCCTTCTGGATTTTTCACGATAATGATGACAGCTAATTTTGCAATTCTTCAAAATTTCTAGATGCTTCCTTAGCATATCAAATATCTTGTGCATCCCAATCTCACAACTGTCAATACCTTTCCCTTTTCATCCTAAATTTGCATATTTACTGCGTCTCTCGAATGAGCCGACTCAATGGAACCATCCTGACATCCGGAATCTGGGGTGAACACCTGAGACTTCCAGACATTTCTGGCCTGGCTTTACCTTCCAGATCCGTCTCAACAAAACGGCTGTCTGGAATCCGGAAGAAAGATCTGGAAGGTTGAATCTTGGCTTTGAGCGGACGAACCAATAATTTTTAACATGGCTGGAAGGCTGAGACCCTATCACGGTTGTGTGTCAATGGACCCATGAACACAATAGTGACCTGAGTAGTAATTTCCCCAAAACCTGAGGGAAAGAGAAACAGCTTATTTTAGCCTGCACCAGTTTCACAGTTAGAGAGTCCCTTCCCTCCTTTTTGCTTGTTGATAGTTTTGGACAGTTAGCAGTGATTTTGGTAGACATTTTTGTTGGTAGTTGTTGTTTTTTGGTTCGGCGTCCCAGACCGGGTAAGTCAAGCTCCTTTTTTTGTGTTGTTGTTGTTCTGCGAGTAATTAGTCCCTTACAGGGTAGCCTTTGGACATTGCCGATTCTAGTTTTGTTTTTAATAAACCCTTTATTCTCACTGTAGGCTTTAATAAAAGCAGGGATCCCACAAATGACGCCTCTCAAAACACAATCGCAAAAACAAAACACATATTTACCGAATCTAGGAGCTCCTAGATGATGCCATTCGCCTTTTCCTCACGGAGCAGCCACATAATGACTGACACATGAGAGCTATCCTCTATGTACACCACGGCAGTACAAAGTGGTGTCACTTACATCAAGCTTACACTGATAATACGAAGCGATGGCATCTATTGAATAATATGTCTCGTGTCTAGGGGATGCACCATTCTGCCAATGGGTGTACACGGTCCTCTGTCCCTCTAAGGCCGATATGCGACTGAGGGTACATCAAGTAGTGTACCAGAACGTATCTGTTGATATTCATTCCTCGCATTATGGACAACTGTTGTCATACTCACTACGGGTTTGACCAAGAACAAATAATCTTCAAGAACCTCCGTCTCCCTATTTCTATAATACGACCATGCGGAGTCGAATATATTCTGATAACCTACCCGATGCAAACGAGCGGGGGAGAGGAGCTTTCTACGCAGAACATCATAATTTGTTACCTCAACAAACGGCTGTATTCTACCCCTGCAAGCATCCTTCATCTGGTATGTGCAGCGGCGAAGAGGGAAGCAGACGGGTAACAACTTAAACCTCACAGCATGCACTTCTAGCTCCGCTCAGTTTTACCGGGGTACTCATAGTCACTCCATGTTTTCACTTCGGTTCTATCAGATTATTCGTTCTTGGTTGGTCCATATGTTTTCACTTCGGTTCTATCAGATTATTCGTTCTTGGTTTAACTCATCTGGTACATTTAGTGAACTGAAAGGAAAAATGCTCCTTGGATGGGATTTGATCCTGTTAGTTCCAAGTTCTTGGGAGTTCTCTGGGAGGATTGCTAAAAAAACAAGAGCTACGAGCTCATATGGCACTTGTTACGAGTAGGCACGGCTCGGTTATGTCAATGATATATCTAGTGTTCGCTAGGTGTCTTCCCACCAAGTTTCATCTCGATCCCTCCACTCATAGCGTTTTCCAATATTTCCGGTTCTCCCCTCCAGCTCCCCCCAAAAGTCACCGGATCCGGTCCGGATTTTAAGTGGGTCATCTGAGGCATGAGGTCTTTCCAAATATCAAGTTTCATCGAGATCCGGTCCCCCGTTCAAAAGTTATAAATACCTCAAGATTCCGGATTCCCCCTCCCTCCACTCCCCCAACAGTGCCCGAATCGGCTCGGTCATGTCAATCATGTATCTAGTGTTTGCTAGGTGTCTTCCCACCAAGTTTCATCTCAATCCCTCCACTCCTAGCGTTTCCCAAGATTTCCGGTTAACCCCTCCAGCTCCCCCAAAAGTCACCGGATCCGGTCCGGATTTTAAGTGGGTCGTCTGAGGTATGAGGCCTTTCCAAATATCAATTTCCATCGAGATCCGATCACCCGTTCAAAAGTTATAAATACCTCAGGATTCCGGATTCCCCCTCCCTCCACTCCCCCCACAGTGCCCGAATTGGCTCGGTTATGTCAATGATGTATCTAGTGTTTGCTAGGTGTCTTCACACCAAGTTTCATCTCGATCCCTCCACTCATAGCGTTTCCCAAGATTTCCGGTTGCCCCCTCCAGCTCCCCCCAAAAGTCACCGGATCCGGTCCGTATTTTAAGTGGGTCGCTGAGGCATGAGGCCGTTCCAAATATCAAGTTTCATCGAGATCCGGTCACCCGTTCAAAAGTTATAAATACCTCAAGATTCCGGATTCCCCCTCCCTCCACTCCCCCGACAGTGCCCGAATCGGCTCGGTCATGTCAATGATGTATCTAGTGTTTGCTAGGTGTCTTCCCACCAAGTTTCATCTCAACCCCTCCACTCATAGCGTTTCCCAAGATTTCCGGTTGCCTCCTCCAGCTCCCCCCAAAAGTCACCGGATCCGGTCCGGATTTTAAGTGGGTCGTCTGAGGCATGAGGTCTTTCCAAATATCAAGTTCCATCGAGATCCGATCACCCGTTCAAAAGTTATAAATACCTCAAGATTCCGGATTCCCCCTCCCTCCACTCCCCCCACAGTGCCCGAATCGGCTCGGTTATGTCAATGATGTATCTAGTGTTTGCTAGGTGTCTTCCCATCAAGTTTCATCTCGATCCCTCCACTCATAGCGTTTCCCAAGATTTCCGGTTGCCCCGTGCAGCTCCCCCCAAAAGTCACCGGATCCGGTCCAGATTTTAAGTGGGTCGTCTGAGGTATGAGGTCTTTCCAAATATCAAGTTCCATCGAGATCCGATCACCCGTTCAAAAGTTAAAAATACCTCAAGATTCCGGATTCCCCCTCCCTCCACTCCCCCCACAGTACCCGAATGGGCTCGGTTATGTCAATGATGTATCTAGTCTTTGCTAGGTGTCTTCCCACCAAGTTTCATCTCGATCCCTCCACTCATAGCGTTTCCCAAGATTTCCGGTTGCCCCCTCCAGCTCCCCCCAAAAGTCACCGGATCCGGTCCGGATTTTAAGTAGGTCGTCTGAGGCATGAGGTCTTTCCAAATATCAAGTTCCATCGAGATCCGATCACCCGTTCAAAAGTTATAAATACCTCAAGATTCCGGATTCCCCCTCCCTCCACAGTGCCCGAATCGGCTCGGTTATGTCAATGATGTATCTAGTGTTTGCTAGGTGTCTTCCCACCAAGTTTCATCTCGATCCCTCCACTCATAGCGTTTCCCAAGATTTCCGGTTGCCCCCTCCAGCTCCCCCCAAAAGTCACCGGATCCGGTCCGGATTTTAAGTGGGTCGTCTGAGGCATGAGGTCGTTCCAAATATCAAGTTTCATCGAGATCCGATCACCCGTTCAAAAGTTAAAAATACCTCAAGATTCTGGATTCCCCCTCCCTCCACTCCCCCCACGGTGCTCGGATCGGGGAAGTGACTATTTCCAACTTAATCATTTGGGGTCCCTGATATGCCTGCCAAGTTTTATCGTCCTAGCTTATGTGGAAGTGCCCGAACTAGCAAAACCTGGACAGACCGACAGACCGACGGACGGACAGAAATTGCAATCGCTATATGGCACTTGGCCGAAGGGCAAGTGCCATAAAAACCTAAAACAATTAGTTTTACGTCGTGGTGTTAGTGTTTACTGTTCTAGGCTTCTGCCTAAGCCATGGCCGCTCAGCTAAGTGGCCTGAAAGGAAGGGCTCTTCCTTTCAGCTCACTTAGTTGTTCATGTCGTCTTCCAACACGGTGGCATCTTATCGAAGGCGTAGATTTGTTCGTATGGTTTTCGCTATGTTCAGGTTCAGGACACGTTTACTAATCTTTACTCACTCATATGTTTTCACTCCGAACCTTCACCATGATCTACTATGATCTGCAACTATCTGCCACTTATCTGCCTAGAAAATGAGAAGAAAAGCCTTTTTATGTACTCATACTCTGACGTCAAACTCGCCTTGCTCAACTCCCACTGATCATTTGCTCATCCCCCGCTTGCAAACCGCAGCGTCTTGGTAGCGTTATGTAAGAACTTGTGGTGGAACTTGGTTTTGAATTCTCCTTTTAAATCTGATTTTAAAAGGTAAATTAGATCAGAACTCTGAATTTGCTAATAATAAAGACATAAAGACCCTTCATAACACCCCCCCCCCCCCCCTCTGCGTCGTGTAATACATGTGTTGCGAGAGCAACACTTTGGTTTTGTCCTTTTTCTTTTTTTCTTTTTTTTCCTATGCCGCCGATTTCATTTTATTCCTGGTAATTGGCGTCGGAAAGTGTGGACCTTAGGCCCGATTGATGAATATGACATTACATTTTGGAAAGCTCCGTAGAACTCTAGCCTGAGGCCAAAAAGGATGGTTTTTGCTTGTCCTCGAGCCAGAGCCTACGGTGTGCGAAGTGAAGTGGAGTTATATAGCCTATGTCAGAGAGGACTATCTGGAGTTGTGCAGCCAACCTTTCGTTTCATCAAACCATGTTTCTGACTTCGAGTGGAAAGCTCCATTCTAGCACGCAAGCAGGCAGGTACCAGTTTCAAACTGAAGATGGACTAAAATCTATAAGTGTTAAATATATGCGGCAGTTACCTAGCCCCACAGCCAACATATCTTCTTTGAGTGATAAATAGAAAAATCTACAGAAACCAAAAAGTGTTTTTTTCCCACGGGTCCGAAAGTGCTGCCATCTATTGTTTCTATCCATTTGTGTTCGCAATTTCAGCTGAGTTTATCATTCGTTTTTTTTTGCACTTGAGTTTGCGGTAGAGAAATGGTATCAGACGCACCTCTCGACGGCAATCGATAGCCGTTGATGAGCTGATCAAAGTATATGTCATCCATGTTTTGGTACAAGAATTCCTTCACGAGATACACCAGTTTGAAAATTTCAAGGGGTTGACAACTTCAGTAGTAAGGTACACACTAAAACCAAAAATAGGCGATACCAGTTGTGAGACATGTAGGGGACTGGTAAGCAACAGTCGACTGTTAGCTCATAATCATCTTCGGCAATGAGGGGTTTGCAGCTTTTGCTAGTTGGTGTACCTGTTATTTGTTTCCGGTGTATTCGATGGTAAGAACAATTTGGTTCCCAATGGAAATATATGCAAGGGACTTGTAAGTAATAATCGGCTGTTATGCTACAATCTTCTTCAGCGATGAGGGGTTTTCAACTTTTGCTAGCTGGTGTACCCATTATTTGTTTTCAGTGAACTTGATGTCTATCACGGAAGAGGGATTTGTAAGTAGGAATCGGTTCACGAGGGGCTAGAAATTTTTGCAAATGGGTGCACATTGTATTCGATTTCTATAAATCTGACGGTAAGAAAGTTTGTGTCGATGGTCTATCGCTGTAAATTAGGATTAACTGTTTACGCGACGGATACAAACGAAAATTTGCCCCATTGATATCCCAACTACTCTGATCAAAGCTTTCCCAGACAAATTAACTATTCCGCTGTTAAGCATTTTTAATGAAATTAGTAATTCGGGAAATTATCCATCTTGTTGGAAGTTAGGGTATGTTACTCCGATTGAGAAAAAGGAAGGTCTAAATGACTTCACCGGAGTACGACCAATTACACTAACCCCGACATTTTCAAAGACGTATGAAAGTTTTCTTGCCGATTGGTTGAAGACAGAAATCCTGGAACTGATTAACTTTAAACAGTTCGGGAACCTGAAGGAAACGTCTACTTCTCATTACCTTGTGAGTTTACTTGATTTAATTTATAAAAACCTTGAAAACCCTGAACATGGTTAAATCTTCTATTAATTGATCTCCAGAAAGCTTTTGACCTTATTGATCATAATATTCTTGTTGAAAAGTTGCTGTCAGAGTTTAAAGTTAGTCCTTTTTTGATAAAAGTTTTAGTTTCTTTTTTGACAAATCGGTCACAAATTGTCAAATATAATATTTTTTTCTGATCCCCTCCCTGTTTATTGTGGTGTTCCCCAAGATACTTTACTAGGTCCGATTTTATTCTTAATTATGATAAATAGTCTTATTTCTGAGTACCCTGACCGATGGAAATATGTTCGACGACCTCTCCGCTCTTGAGGTTTGCCGGCGAAATATCAAGAGCTCAGCAATGACCGTTCTGGATGACATTAACCAGGAAGCTGCTCTGTCGCAAATGAAAGTCAACTCCAAGAAATATTCAATTATGACAATTAGCTTTTTAAAATCTACCCCAGCCTTTCTTGACCCAATTCCCCCAGAAATCTCCGTTAAAAAAATTAAACAACTCGGAGTTACTTTAACCAATGATTTAAAATGGGATGCCCATATCAAAAATATTTTAAAACAAGCCTCCCTATGTATTGCCGTTTTGAAACTACTAATAGAATGTTCTTGCCCTTGTAAAGACCTCCTCCAAATTTACATTAGTTTTATCAGACCTATTCTTGAATACGCTTGTCCCGTTTGGCACTTCGGGCTCTCTTCAGAACAGAAATACCGTATCGAGAATATTCAAAAAAGGGCCCTCGTGATTATAAACGGGGAGGGTAAAGTGCCTTACAGTTACCTACTAAAAAGGTTCAAGCTGGCTACCCTGGAAGAGAGACGAACCCGCCTTAGCATCGATTTTGATATTAAAATTATATCTGTGCCCCGATTACATAATATTCTCCCACCTCCCTATTCTCCTATACGTATTAGACCCCAGCGAGAGAAATCCCAGAAAATCCCCAAACTAGCCCCTGTGGCCCCTCTCCATGAAAGATATAGAAGGAGTTTTGTTCCAGCATTTGCTGAGTTCAACAACCAATAAGTTAGTCCCTTTTAGTATTTTTTTTGTATCATTCGTTACAAAGTGTTATGGATATTCTTCATTTTGTATGACAAAAAGGTCAACTTCGGCGGTAACGCTGTGACAGTTACTTTTGAAAAATAAAATTCTATTCTTCATTCTATTCTTCAAAATGTAAAACAATGCGGTAGTTTCATAATAATTAATAGTGTCATCTATGGTATTTTAATCCTGAAAAGTTACGGATAGCTTTATAATTACAGGGTGGGGAATGTGGTCCACCAGTCTCACGGCCGTTTTGAAAATCGAACACATCAGTCTCACTGTTTCGAACCACCAGTCTCATAAAAATGGCGCCGGGAACCACCAGTCTCGAAAACGAGACCAACAGTCTCAAATTCAGACCAACAGTCTCATCTAATTTCCAATTTTTTTAAAGTAAAAAAGTGTTTTCTTTGTTTTTCTCTGTCAGTCCCTTGAATTACGCGCTTGTGTCAGCACTACAGGTAGAGTGAAGCTTGGGCTTTCAATACATGTATTCATCTCTGCTATTGGCTTGGTACTTCTCAGTGAATAAGGCTCTGAAAAAGCAAACAAATTTATTTTTTTTGTTTACTGTGTTGTTTAATAGAATTCTGCTACTCTGCCAACTACAACAGGTAAAGTGAAGCCTGGGCTTTCAAACGATAGATGATTCACTGTTACTGGATTACCAAGTGTCACATTGGGTGGCTTTGAAAAAACTGTTTTGGTAAACAAATGTAATTTCTAGGCTGTCTATGCGATTTCATGGAATTTTCTAACTTTGCGACCAGTTTTGGTAGATTTAAGCATGAGTTTTCCACAAATCCATGTATCTCTGATACTGGCTTAGTCAGTTTGTTGCTGGGTTCCTATGGTAAACTCATTAGCTTTTTTTTTAACTGCCCTGCTTGATACTGTTGAATGTTTTGTCGCCTCACTGTTCAGTTCACCTGACTGACGGTATTAGTTTGTTCCATTCTTTTTCCATGCATTTTCCATGCTTAAAATACTATTCTGAGGCTGTCTCTACACAACTACAGTAAGAGGTTAAGTATCGCTCAATGGAACCTATTATCGCTCACCAGAGCTGCGTTTGATTTGCATTGACTGATAGCGTTCGATTTATCCAGTCGACTGAGATTTTGGACTAAAATTTGACTTTTGAGAACCGAGAATAAATGGTCATTCGTTCCATGGTTAAGCAGTTAAGCTACAGTAAGCGGTCAAGTAACGCTCAATGTACCTATCATCGCTCACCAGAGCTGGGTTCGATCTGCATTTCCAGACGACTGAAATCATCATTTCGCTGTTTCATTTGCTATTCTCAGTTGACTGATAGCGTTCAATTTATCCAGTCGACTGACATTGTCGACTAAAGGTGACTTTTGACAACAGAGAACAAACGGTCATTTGTTCCATGGATAACCGATTAAAGTAAGCGCTCAAGTATCGCTCAATGGAACATTTTATCTCTCACTAGAGCTGCATTTGATTTGCATTTCCAGTTAACTTAAATCGTCATTTTGCAGTTTTATTTCCCATTCTCAGCTGACTGATAGGTTCTATTTATCCAGTCGACTGACATTGTCCACTAAAAGTTGACTTTGGACGACCGACAACAAATGGTCATTCGTTCCATGGATAACCGGTTAAGCAACAGTAAGTGGTCAAGTATCGCTCAATGGAACATTTTATCGCTCACCAGAGCTGTGTTTGATTTGCATTTCCAGTTGATTGAAATAATCTTTTTGCTGTTTTATTTGCTATTCTCAGTTAGCATTCAATTTATCCAGTCGACTCAGATTCTCTTTCTTGGGATTTTCTAACTTTACAACCAGTTTTGGTAGATTTAAGCATGGACTTTCCACAGATATGTGTATCTCTGATATTGGCTTATTCAGTTTCTTGCTCATGGTGTCCTTTGATAAACTCATTAGCTGTGTTTTTTTAACTGACCTGCTAGACCCTGTTGAATCTTTTGTTGTCTCACTATTCTGTTCACCTGACTGCCTGGTCCGGTACTAGTTCGTTCCATGCTTAAAATACTATTTTGGGGCTGTCTCTACACAACTACAGTAAGCGGTCAAGTAACACTCAATGGAACCTATTATTGCTCACCAGAGCTGCGTTTGATTCACATTTCCAGTTGACTTAAGTTATTAATTTGCCGTTTTATTTGCTATTCTCAGTTGACTGATAGCGTTCAATTTATCCAATCTATTGAGATTGTCCACTAAAAGTTGACTTTGGACGACCGACAACAAATGGTCATTCGTTCCATGGATCACCGGTTAACCAACTGTAAGCGGTCAAGTATTGCTCAATGGAACATTTTATCGCTCACTAGAGCTGCATTTGATTTGCATTTCCAGTTAACTTAAACCGTCATTTTGCAGTTTTACTTCCTATTCTCAGTTGACTGATAGGTTCTATTTATCCAGTCGACTGACATTGTCCACTAAAAGTTGACTTTGGACGACCGACAACAAATGGTCATTCGTTCCATGGATAACCGGTTAGCCAACAGTAAGTGGTCAAGTATCGCTCAATGGAACATTTTATCGCTCACCAGAGCTGTGTTTGATTTGCATTTCCAGTTGACTGAAATAATCTTTTTGCTGTTTTATTTGCTATTCTCAGTTAGCATTCAATTTATCCAGTCGACTCAGATTCTCTTTCTTGGGATTTTCTAACTTTACAACCAGTCTTGGTAGATTTAAGCATGGACTTTCCACAGATATGTGTATCTCTGATATTGGCATAGTCAGTTTCTTGCTCATGGTGTCCTTTGATAAACTCATTAGCTGTGTTTTTTTAACTGACCTGCTAGACCCTGTTGAATCTTTTGTTGTCTCACTATTCAGTTCACCTGACTGCCTGGTCCGGTACTAGTTCGTTCCATGCTTAAAATACTATTTTGGGGCTGTCTCTACACAACTACAGTAAGCGGTCAAGTAACACTCAATGGAACCTATTATTGCTCACCAGAGCTGCGTTTGATTCACATTTCCAGTTGACTTAAGTTATTAATTTGCCGTTTTATTTGCTATTCTCAGTTGACTGATAGCGTTCAATTTATCCAATCTATTGAGATTGTACACTAAAAGTTGACTTTGGACGACCGACAACAAATGGTCATTCGTTCCATGGATCACCAGTTAACCAACTGTAAGCGGTCAAGTATTGCTCAATGGAACATTTTATCGCTCACTAGAGCTGCATTTGATTTGCATTTCCAGTTAACTTAAATCGTCATTTTGCAGTTTTATTTCCTATTCTCAGTTGACTGATAGGTTCTATTTATCCAGTCGACTGACATTGTCCACTAAAAGTTGACTTTGGACGACCGACAACAAATGGTCATTCGTTCCATGGATAACCGGTTAACCAACAGTAAGTGGTCAAGTATCGCTCAATGGAACATTTTATCGCTCACCAGAGCTGTGTTTGATTTGCATTTCCAGTTGACTGAAATAATCTTTTTGCTGTTTTATTTGCTATTCTCAGTTAGCATTCAATTTATCCAGTCGACTCAGATTCTCTTTCTTGGGATTTTCTAACTTTACAACCAGTTTTGGTAGATTTAAGCATGGACTTTCCACAGATATGTGTACGCAATGGAACCTATTATCACTCACCAGAGCTGCATTCTATTTGCATTTCTAGCTAACTTAAATCATCATTTTACTCTGTTATTTGCTGTTCTCAGTTGATTCATATCAGTCTAGTAAACTAGCCCCATTTCAGGCATGGTGCTCAAACGTCTAGCACCATGCCTGGGTGCTAGACGTTCAAGCACTGTACCTTGGATTTCATGTATGGTGCAATGGATTTCAGTATACAGTGCATACAGAAAAAACACAGTTTCTGTCATCACAACTGAGCACCGGCTCGGACAGGGCTGAAATTACTACTATGAATTAGAGAAATCAAAGACAATCCTTTATATATTTTTCCAAAAAAAAAGAAAGGGCTCTAATGATGATGGAGATGAAAAATCTAACAGCACCCTATCTATTGTCCATGTATTTTCCCTATCTATTCCCCAAGAGCCAATATTCTGATTGGCTGCTAGATAGAAAAAGCTGAGGCACAGGACACTTTGCATGCAAAACCCTTGACTATGTAGAAAAGGAAATGAGGTTTTTCACATGTGTCATCAGCCGAGCCCTTTTGTTTTTGTTGTGAAAAATATATAAAGGATTGTCTTTGGTTTCTCTAATTCATGGTAGTAATTTCAGCCCTGTCCGAACTGGTGCTCAGTTGTTATGACAGAAACTGTGTTTTTGATGTATGCACTGTATACTGAAATCTATGTACCATACATGAAATCCAAGGTACAGTGCTTGAACGTCTAGCACCCAGACATGGAGCTGGACGTTTGGGCACCGTGCCTGAAAAGGGGCTAGTGTACTAGACTGATTCATATTGTTCGATTTAGCTCTTGGTGTGGAAACTCAAGAAGGTAAGGGAACATCACTAAAACAATATGACAAAGCGACCTAATCATGTTCTATAACATTTAGACAATTACTAAAATTACCCTTTGCTTGTCTCCTTGATGATGCTGTACATAGCAGCTTCAATTTGAGGGTCTCATGAAGAGACCTCTTACGTGCACCAATCTATAGTACTTGAACATAGAAAACAATAGTATGTCTGTAACAAACAATAGTATGTTCCTACAACAAGAGCAACATCTGCAGAGGAGATAGTACTTCAACAATTAAAAAAAGAGTGAGAGGAATATTCATGAAGGACTAGTAAAGAACGTATGGTATGTGAAAAAAGAATCACCAGAACCAACAAAACAAAATTACCAGAGTGAGTGCGTTAGTTCATGTAGGTTAACTTGAACACTTTTAGCTAGGACTTCCATAGCCAGTGTAAAACATTAAGAATAAGCTTATTTTTTTTATTTTTTTTACCATCATTGGGTAGGTAGCGTACTCTGTAGCACCAGATTTGTTAGAACATGAAAAAATGTCGGCCTCATGGCCGCAATTTGAAATGACCAGTAAAAGGTGACCGGTTGGTTGGATTCCGCAATCTTTTTCTCAACCTACGCTTTCTCGGTTAACCATGGAATGAATGGCCATTTGTTCTCAGTTGTCAAAAGTCAACTTTTAGTCGACAATCTCAGTCAACTGGATAAGTTGAATGCTATCAGTCAACTGATAATACCAAATAAAACAGCAAAAAGATGATTTAATTCAACTGGAAATGCAAATCGAACCCAGCTCTGGTGAGCGATAATAAGTTCCATTGAGCATTACTTGACCGCTTACTGTAGCTTAACCGGTTAACCATGGAACAAATGACCATTTGTTCTCGGTTGTCAAAAGTCAACTTTTAATCGACAATGTCAGTTGACTGGATAAATCGAACGCTGTCAGTCAACTGAGAATAGCAAATAAAACAGCAAAAAGATGATTTAAGTCAACTGGAAATGCAAATTGGACCCATCTCTGGTGAGCGATAATAAGTTCCATTGAGCGTTACTCTTGACCGCTTACTGTAGCTTAACCGGTTAACCATGGAATGAATGACCATTCGTTCTTGGTTGTCAAAAGTCAGCTTTTAATCAACTATTTATGTCGACTGGATAAATCAATCGCTTTCGGTCAACTGAGAATAGCAAATAAAACGGAAAAATGATGATTTAAGTCAACTGGAAAGGCGAATCGAAAAGGCGAATGAATGACCATTCGTTCTTGGTTGTCAAAAGTCAGCTTTTAATCAACTATTTATGTCGACTGGATAAATCAATCGCTTTCGGTCAACTGAGAATAGCAAATAAAACGGCAAAATAATAACTTAAGTCAACTAGAAATGCGAACAAAACGCAGCTCTGGTGAGCGATAATAGGTTCCATTGAGTGTTACTTGACCGCTTACTGTAGTTGTGTAGAGACAGCCTCAGAATAGTATTTTAAGCATGGAAAATGCATGGAAAAAGAATGGAGCAAACTAATACCGGACCAGTCAGTCAGGTGAACTGAACAGAGGCGACAAAACATTCAACAGTATCAAGCAGGCAGTTAAAAAAAAAACAGCTAATGAGTTTACCATAGGAACCCAGCAACAAACTGACTAAGCCAGTATCAGAGATACATGGATGTCTATCTACCAAAACTGGTCGCAAAGTTAGAAAATTTCAAGAAATCTCTAACATTTGTTTACGAAAACAGTTTTTTCAGAGCCACCCAATTTGACACTTGGTAATCCAGTAACAGTGAATCATATATCGTTTGAAAGCCCAGGCTTCACTTTACCTGTTGGAGTTGGCAGAGTAGCAGAAGTCTATTAAACAACACAGAAAACAAAAAAATAAATTTGTTTGCTTTTTCAGAGCCCTACTCACTGAGAAGTACCAAGCCAATAGCAGAGATGAATACATGTATTGAAAGCCCAAGCTTCACTCTACCTGTAGTGCTGACACAAGCGCGTAATTCAAGGGACTGACAGAGAAAAACAAAGAAAACACTTTTTTACTTTAAATAAATTGGAAATTAGATGAGACTGTTGGTCTGAATTTGAGACTGTTGGTCTCGTTTCCGAGACTGGTGGTTCCCGGCGCCATTTTTCTGAGACTGATGGTTCAAAACAGTGAGACTGGTGTGTTCCGCGAATGAGACTGGTGGACCACATTCCCCACCCTGAATTACAACTAGATTATATAAGATATTGTTCCAAGTTTTCATCCGTCACGATGTCTACGACTGAAAAGGATAAAGTTCAACTGACTGCAAAGTCAATTTAGTATATTATATTATTATTTTGTTGTTGTTTTTACAACGCTGAAGAATAGCTTTTGATCATGTGATTATTTTTTTTAGAACATCCCGTTTTAAAAGCTTCGATAAGTTGATAACTTCAGCGAAGAAACAAAACCAGTTGGAAAGTTTCAAGGTGTTGACAACCACAGTAGTAAGGTACACACTGAAACCAAAAATAGGCAATACCACTTGTGAGAGCTCATAATCGTCTTCGGCAATGAGGGGTTTGCAGCTTTTGCTAGTTAGTGTACCTGTTTGAAACCTACTATTGAAAAGGATAAAGTTCAACGACTGCAAAGTCAATTTAGTCCCCCTCTTCCGATATTGTTTTGTTGTTCTTTTTACAACGCTGAACAATAGCTTTTGATCATGTGAAGATTCTTTTAAGAACATACCGTTTTAAAAGCTGCGATAAGTTGACAACTTCAGCATTTAACCGACAGAGAAACACTCGCAACACTTTAGTCGGCGAAGCCGGACAAAGGTTGCCGCAACACTTCACGTTGCCCAGGCAACGTAGGTCTAGTTTTCATCAGTTTTGGCGTGGCTATGGATAGTTGCCGATCTTTCCATAGTGGATTTCGAGCTCTGAAAAGCTAGTGGAAACCTCCAAGTTCAAGATTCAGGAGATATAACTTCAGTTAGATTATTACAAAAATTAATTAAGGAACACGTCAAGACTGGACACGAGTGACTCTGTTTGACGAGAATGGTTTGCAGATTTCTACTGGTACAATTAATTTAACACACATTTCTTATTTTTACGGACCTTGGCTTCCACGGGTTTTCTATACATACGAAAATGGGAAGCGTGTGGCGAATATTGCCACAGGTATCCTGCCGTGTTCACAATGTGACTCTGCTCGCTGGAAAGTGGTCCCGGAAGTTTTCCGAAAGACCTCCTTAAAGGGCCCGTCGTTGCTAAAATGCAAATGCAACCTACTTCCGTAACTTCATTCATTAATTTTAAACCCTAGACGCAAACTTCATATGTTACATTCTGAACGCTTTAATGACACCTCACTAATGTTTGCACTTAGTCGCGATTCACCATTCGACGTACATTAGGCGTCTGACGAGTGTTCGCGTATCATGCTACTGATGCGTAAAACCGGTTATCTGAATCTAGTCGAGATTTTGCTAGAAGTCAATGGGTCTGGAAAAAGGCTTAAGACAGCCAAAGCCATGGATAATTTGATAAAGCAAAGCTTAGTTTACAGTATTTAGACAGTTTTGAATACTGGAACATAAGCAGTGAATAGTGTGAGGTGTGCTGTAAGACTGGTTTCGAGGAAAGGGTTCCTTTTATTCCGTATTGGAAAGGTGCTTCTTACACAAATAACTATTAACTTGTCAGGTTGAAAGCATTAATTCGGGTTGAAATTTAGAGTCGGACATTGCCCTTCATGCTAAGTATCTGCTTCAGGACTTCTTGAGCATCACAATACATCTGAGAGGGGTAGGGGACTTCTGCCTGATCCATTATTTTCAGCAACTCACAAGCTGTGTCACTAATTTCACTCAGCACAGGGTCGTCCAGGGTAGCCAAATCAACATCTAGGGTCACGAAAGTTTCCAGCAAGTCAACGAAAGCGGAGCTCACATCCTCCAATCGCTTACCCAGCTCGCTATCACTCGGTAGCTTCACCGATTCCACCGCTTCAATATCTGGGTATTTTGGGTAGCATTTCGTACATGCTTCGCATGAACACTTGAAGAAATACTGCCCATTCAGCACCTTTTGCCTATGTTGGACATCATGTATGGCGAAATGGTAGCCATAATTGTCAAAGATCTGCTCGCCTTTTCCAATAGTACGAACGGAGGTAACGACCCCTGATGTTCCCACGTTGTGACGCACAACGTTCGGGCTGCAAGAGTGGTTCAGCAGACTAAGCGTGGCAAAAGCGCCCGCTCCGATCTCCTCAAGAACACTGGATTTCAGGTCTGGAGTGGGGAAGGTTAGCTCTGCGATCTCATGGGCGTTACAAGGCAGCCCCATAAGATGAACTAGAATAATCTGAGCTGCCATATTTCGCCGATTTCGCGGAATCGCTTCTTCAGACATAAGCAAGTTACTGATAACCACCGCGATAACGCTTCGCTTGAAAAGGTCACTCCTCAATCTTTTGTCGCGGTTTCCAATCAAGTTCAAAATCGGTAAATAATTGTCCGACCGGTAAACACCGTGTTCATCATACCCCTGCTCTGCCTGCTTCGATTTATCGTTCAGTAGGGTTTCTAGCTCGTTGAAACCTAGCTCGACAACTGCCTTAATGAGGATTCTTGTGGCAAGGAGTCCCATCTTCCCAACTTCAAGTTGGACCAGAGAAGGCATCACCCTGCACTCAAGGGAATGCAACGGTAGCGCCAAGTCTCTACAGGTGTTACTGCAGTAGCCGACCTAAAACAAATCCTATACTAAAACAAGAAATAGGCGGGAAAACTGCCAGTGAAATTAACGCCTAGAGGCGCAAAATCTTTCTTTGCAGTGCGAATCCAGCAGCACTTACACTGTCATAAGTTTCACAACAGATAACATACGGATGACCAGTTTCAACAAATAACACTCGGGATGTTGTCTTTTACAACTGTGTAAGCGTTATTCATTGTATGCATAACAAGCATTGCATTGCACTTTTCAGATAGCATGATGACAAACAAAAAAGTCAGCAGTTGTCTTTTCGGCGGTGTTTCGGCTACTCTTCCTGTTCGAAGTGCGCAGCCTTGTGTGTTGTATCATTGATTCATAACAGTTTCAATGATATTAAACTGTAGCGATTAAATTCGTGACTTTTAGACTGTAGCAAAACGAAAATGTAGGAGGAAGGACTAATATATTTAAACTGTGAAGGCGTCCCCTGTCAGGTCCACCCCCTAGAAATTGCTAACTAAAGCGTTAATTAGTGGATATTTGTTGACAGGCACGCACAGACTGGTGGGATGAGTCCTGTTTGATTGTTATCAGTGTTGTCATAGCAAAATTTTCGTAGACTGTCACCTTTGGTTCTTTTTGCCCATGCAATAACAGCCGTGGATTTGCCACGAAACGACAGTGAACTACAATTCCTCGCAACTCGATTCGCCAGATATATAAGGTGGCTAAGCAAAAATCTCACGCAGAAAGTCGCCCGTGATTCACAGTAGGCCTACCAAGGATTATAATTTTAGACTATGTCTTATAATAACAGTATGTTATACCAAGAACAAATAAGCACAAGAACCTCCGCCTCCCTATCTCTGTAATACGACCATACGCAGTATTCCCGATACGCCGTCTGATGCAAACGAGCTAAGGGTAGGAGCTATGGGGAACATCACAATTCGTAACCTCTATACACGGCTATATCACAGTAAAGCCCCGAGAACAAAATGTCGAGAGTAACAGCCGACTGGTTGTATTGATTATTGGCGAAGCAAAGTAGATGCGGAAGCCTGTTTAGGGTTGTATTCGTTAACTTTAGTATTAAAATAAAGCAAGAGCTACGAGCTCATATGACCCTTGATACAAGTAGGTGGTACAACAAAGTAGATAAAAAAAAGTAATAAAATACCCGACCATCCAGAAATGCGAGCCACAGCATTTCCGGGACTTCCCTACAACTCCCCTCACTGTGTCTAAATACGACTCGGAAACATAAACGTCGCATCTCTGAGATCTCCTATTTCTGCCCATCAAGTTTGACTGGAATTGGAGCATAGCCTATCTGCAAATTTCCGGTTTTCACCCCCCCTCCCCTACCATGGTCAGATCCAATCCAGATGCCAAATAACAAATGAAGGCCGCATAAACTCAGTACTGTCTAACTTGCATCCCATTCTGGTCATCCGTTTGGTTTGCTGCATGTCAAAATGTTTCCGGACCCCAATCTTCCCTTATCCAACTCTCCCAACCGTGACCACACGTGGTTCGGACGCATATTGTGCTTATCTAGGTCATCAGTTCTTATCACCCATAAAGTTTCACTCGAATCGGACCATATGTTAGCAACTTACGGAAGCCAGTGATTTCCAGATTCCCCTTCCGTCAACTCTCCAAAGATGGTCGGATCGAGGAACACAAGTTTTCCTAGGGCATTATGTCGGGTCCTTAAGTCATTAATACGCCTGCAAAATTTCATCGTCCTTGGAATATTTGGAACTATCCTAACTGGCGATCACCGAAATTCCGCGAAACACCCTCCAACTCCCCCCCACAGAACCCCGATACGATCTGGTTCTGTCTATTTCGTATCTAGGGCTAATGCTTGTTCTTCCTTACCAAGTTCCAACCCAATCCCTTGACTCTAAGCGTTTTACAAGATTTCCGGTCACCCCCTTCATCACCCCCCCCCCCCCCCCACAAGTATCGGATCCGATCCGGACTTGACATAGAACATGAGACGACAGTTCTTTCCACTTGCCAAGTTTCATTCAATTCCGATCACCCGTTCAAAAGTTAAGCATGCCACTAGATTCCGGGCTCACCATCCCTTCACTCCCCACATCGATGTCGGATCAGGGAAACGACTATTATCAAATCAGTCTTTTTGGGTCCCTGACATGCCTTCCAAGTTTCATCGTCCTAGCAACTCAAGAAATACAGAACTCGCGGGATCACCAGAATTCCGTCAACGATGTATCTAGCACTTGTGCTTGTTCTTCCCCACTAAGTTTCATTCCGATCCTTTTACTCTAAGTGTCTCCCAAGATTTCCGGTTCCTCCCTCCAGCTCCCTTTAAGTCACCGGATTCGGTCCGGATCTCAAGTGGGTCATCTGATACACGGGGTCTTTCCAAATATCAAGTTCCATTAAGACCCGATCACCCGATCAAAATGTATAAATACCCCAAGATTCCGGATTCCCCCTCCATCCACGATGCTCGGACCGGGGAAGTGACTATTTCCGACTTAATCTTTTGGGGTCCCTGATACGCCTGCCAAGTTTCATCGTCCTAGCTTATGTGGAAGTGCCCGAACTAGCAAAACCCGGACAGACCGACGGACGGACAGAAACTGCGATCGTTATATGACACTTGGCCGAAGGGCAAGTGCCATACAAACAACTGAGTTGTGGATCGTTTTCTTGCCGACCTAGTCGGGCCATTACTGTCCTCCTTGGAAGTCGCGGACTCCCCTTCCGATATTAAACTATCCGGCTAAGAACTAAGAAATGAAGTGAGTTTTAAGGACGGCTTAGATGATATTCGTCAGGTTTGTGACGTTCTTCGCAAAGTATGTTCCGTTCGTCGCTCATACCGAATTTGATCTTGTTAACCTTTACTACAGTTTTGTGTGGCAAATTGTTCTTTAAACATTTCTTCAAATTATTCGACCTTAATGTTTCATGTATACAGTATCGCCATATTACGAACGCCATCCTCTTTATAGTACGTCGCATGGTGGCAAAAAGGACTGGGGTTTTAGCACTATCAGAAGGTCCTCATGACATGATGACAGAAATGATATGACAGACATGATACAAGAGGTATGGGATGCGACCATGCGCACGCTACTTTAGTTGCGTTCTTTGTCACGGGAGTTCTCACCGGTGGTCTCCGGTTTGTCATATAAGCCGTTTTTGCATTCACCGGTGACTTCTCACCAGTCTTATAACCCGTTTTTGAACTAGCCAGTGTCCGGTTTTATCTCACCGGTGCGGACTAACCAGAACCTGCTCGTGAGCCCTGCTGCAGCGAGGAGTTAGCCGGTTTTCATCAACTCACAGGTGAACCGAAAGAACGCATTTTAAGGAAAGAACCGGACACTGGTGACTAAACACCAGTGACAGCCCGGAGTGCAACGAACGCAGCTTTTATCTTCGATTATTAATTCTGCTTGGGAGACGGGTCAGCCACTTTATGCTCTGTTGGTAGACATTAAGGGTGCTTTCGAAAATCTTTCGCATACTTCAGCTCTGTTAAGTTTATATTATGCTAATATCCCTCTTGCATTGGTAAACGTTTTTAAAGCTTGGTATTCTGGTTTAAGTGTCCGAGTAGTTTTTAGATCAGTGTTATCTGTGTCAAAAATGTTTGTAAATAAGGGCGTGAGGCAGGGTGGGGTTCTTTCAAGTTTTATTTTCAATCTTTGTCTTGGTGAATGTTTCCGGCTTTTAAAAATATCTCTAATACACCTGGCTGTTGGTTGTACATATATAGCTTACGTTGATGATATAATTCTTATGGCTCGTTGTAAAGATCAGCTGCCAGATCACCAGGACACTAGCCAAAAACCCAGTCCAAACATCATGTGTGACTAACATCACTCAAACCAGCGACAACCACAGGAGGACTATCCACCTTTGTCGCTGGACAATGCGATTTAAGGTAAGGTAATTGTAAATTTTAACATTTTGGTGGCGGAACTGAGGAAAAAAGGTATTTGTGTTAGTCCTTCTAAGTGCCAATATTTTGTTATTAATTATCCGCATGGTATTTAGTCCTTAAACAATGGTGGTGGGAACCTTTTCCAACCCCTTGATGCTGTGACTTACCTTGGAATTCCCTATTGTTCACTCAAACGTAATTTTCAATCAATTGTAGTAAGAAATATTGAACTAAAAATCCGTAAGACGTTTGGAGCTTTAATCCATCTGAGGGGTAAGCTTAAACGTGATATTCTGGCCCGTATATACCAGTCAATTGTTTTACCAATAGTTATTTTTCCAGCGGTGGTGGTGAATGGTTTTAATCGTGGTATGATTGCTAGTGTTCGTGTGTGCTATTTTTATCTGTGTATGGCCCATTGAGGCTAAATAAACACTATTCTATTCTATTCTATTCTATTCTATTGTAAATTTTTGCTTGGATACCCTTTATTTGCTAGATATACACCTCTAATTAATTCTGTTTCAGTTAAAGATCCTGCCCTGGCAATTCAGCAGAAGTTTGATAATTTTGTAGCTAAAGCTAATAGTTAAGTAAGTACAGCGTTTTGTTTAATGTACGTCAATTGCTATTTATTGTTATGAAAGTTATTTGTGACAGTGTATCATAAATTTATTTTAGTACTCCTCATTATATATTCTTTGAGGGAAATAAATAAATGAATGAATGAATGAATGAAAGAACATGCATCTTGTTTACTAAACACGCTCCTTAGAAAGCGCTCCGCCGTCTAGTTACAGAACCAAAGAGAGCGACATCATGAATAGATGGCACGCGACTCGCTGAAATGGTAGAGTTCCTGTCAAGCCTGAAATCTGCTTCAATAGGCCTAAGTTTGCAATGGATTAACGGGAGTGGGTTGAGGGGTCATTTAAACGGAGCAACCCAAAAATGGATCTCCAGGGGGATGAGATTCGTTTAAACTGACTATCCCGTTTGTGGATCTTACCAAGAACAAATAACGAGTATTTCTTATTTGTATCTCTTATTTGTTCTTGATCTTACCAATAACCTTGCATGTATGGGAGAAGAAGACATACTGGATTCATACCATCACCTTTATCTCACGGAAACACGGAACAATTATTTCAGACTAAACATATCTAAATGACTAGGTTTCGATAATGTGACAAGAAGACACGCTGATTATAGTTCTGCTTAGTTTTCTGGACAGACGAATACTTCCACCGGTATCCGGCAAAAGGCGCTAATCCGGTAGGATCAAAAATGTTTTGATTAACTCTAATGGAACGTTGATTACGGGAGAGCAAATTCTATATCAGATATAAAATACAGGTATTTCGTAAGCTAATTCTCTTTCGTGTTATTATTTTTACCTTGTTATTATTTCCTCCGTCTTCATGCCTTGTGTTTATTTTGACGGGGCATAAATAAAATCATCATCATCATTCTCTGCTTCGTTTTTTTTTTCATAGTAGATTCGATCGTAATCCGCCAAGAACTGGAAATTTGGTTTGGTTAAGGCCTTTCGATCATGAGTCCGAAAAGACTTGCCAGTTCTATATTTTTGCTTCCTTTCCTGACTGGACTATAATAGGAAGATCGCCACCGGGTCAGATCGCCAAACATAACATATTTGGTAGAGAACCAGAAATTTTCTAGTCATGTTGATTGGATCCATATACACAGCAGCATGTTTCAACCAAGAAAAGAAATAAAACTGAAATGAGACATGCAAAATATTCGTAAGAATGGACTTACTACAATATATAAATATCTCAGATAAGATATTGCTAGTTACTCACTGATGATTCATTATGCAAGCTGGAAGGAAGTTAAAGGACCCGTCGTACCTATAATGCTAATGCAACCTACTTCCGTAACTGGATTCCTTATTTCTTAAACCCGGAGACCCTAATTCCAAATGTTACATAAACCCGCTAACACTAATCTTTGCACTTGCCAAGATTCACTATTTTCCAGGTGCATTATGCTCCCAACGAGCGCTCATTTATCATGTTACGGATGCGTCAAACCGGTTTTCTGCCGAGTTTTTGCTAGAAGTCAATGGGCCTATGACAAGGGCTTCAAACAGCTAAAGCTGAGCATAATTTGTTAAAAGCAGGGCCTAGTTTTAGAGTTTCAGTTGGTTTTGAGTACTGGAACATTTACAGTAAATAGTGAGCGGTGAGCTTTAAGGATTCCGGCTTCACCGAACTGCGCACATGTGGTGAGCAAAGGGTTATCACTTGCAAGAAGCGACCAGAAAGACGTGACGTATGGGCAGTTATCTTTGTCCAAGCTAGTAATTTGAGCATGTACTGGCCCGAAAAACTACGCTTTGAAATATCACAGAGAGAAAACTGTTGAAAAATCGGCTGAGCTAGGGAGTAAGCATTGGTCCTAGGTTGTTACAGAGTGGGATTGGAGTAGTTTGATGTGCCCATTGAATTTTAAAGGTATTACAACAAATTTTCTTCATTACCATTAACCTACTAGATGAATTTATATTTAAAACCTAACAAAATCCAAAAAAATATTTTTCTACCCTTAAAATTCAAGCAGTCAAACTTTATAGTTTCGATCAGGATCAACATACGGGGCCAACTAAATAATTTTACATCGGGTGGCTCATGGGCTCACTGCACAGCATCTTTATTTCATCAATCTGAGCCTCCAGGAAACGCCTAACAAAGTAATTATTTCACCCTTCCATCTACACATATCAAACTTCACCAGGCCGACATTACCCAGCGGTTTCGTAGCTAATGGTACCCAAAATCGCCCGCAACTCCCGCCCTGTTGCAATAAATCGTTCCGCTTTCCCAAAAAGGGATGGTCCCACTCCATTTGTAATCCGACTTCCACTAAAAGCTTCACGTCCCAAAGATACGAAATGAAAATGAATATGGTCAGACTGGTTTGCAGAGGTACGCTAGGCTTTAAAGAGCTAGCATATCCGTACCACCCACAAAATGGGTAGTTTTTGTGTTGTAGGCGCAAAGAAAGTTTCTGGAAAGCATTTTTCTCAAGCAAGTTGATAACAGACATCAGCCTACTCCGAACCGACGTCCAACTGGAAACTACTACGATTGGGTAGCACGGCCAGGGGCGTCATGTATAGGGGGGGGGGGGGGAGGGACTCCCACCCCCAATGTTGTCGGTCGGTCTTGTGAGAAATTACTCGCGTTTTTTTGTAATAACAGTCAATTTTTTTTTCTTGGAAACAGTCGATTTTTCTTCAAAGCAGTAATTTTTTCTGGAAAAACCAGTCAACAAAATTTACCAGCAAATCGGTAAAAACCTGCCCCCCCCCCCCCCCCAAATATTTTGGCTAGTAACGCCTCTGAGCACGGCCAATAGCTAAATTGCAGCAAGAACGAATAAGCCAATAGAACCTCCGTCTTTGATCCCATGCACCGACTATAGATACCCGATAAAACTGACTTGCTGAGCTTTGAGTTGGCGCCCATCTACTTCGCATCGGGAGGAAAAGATCGTAGCAGGCGTCTCTGCAGTGACGTCACAATGTGAACCAACCAACAGTGCTGTCTACTCAACTTTTCTTCTCCCGGGCTCTAGTGCGATGGCTGTTTGTAGAGGTAACGATTTATGAGAGAGAGATAGCTTTATTGCAAACAGTGAACATATGTGAACAGGGGCCACCCCCATAAAGTTACGAGGTATGTTCGCATAGCTCCTAACCTCCGCTTGCTTGCATCGGTAACATATTCGACTCCGCATGGTCGTATTACAGAGTCAGGGAGACGTAACAACTCGTTGACTAAGAAATTTCGTTTCTGCGTTGGTGTTCATGTGCAACTAGCATTAACTGTATATATCATCTGCTTCAATTTGTGTTATCTTTGACAAGATACCATTTTTTTTTTTTTTTAGCTAGTGTTGACTTATTTTGTTATATTTTTCAACTGGTGGGTAACAAGAATTTCCATTGGTTGAATGGGTATACGTGGAACTGTAATATAGTGCTGCGGGTAGGGGGAGAGGGATTCACAGCAATACCGAAATTACAGCCAGTTACAGCTGGTTACAGCAACATAGTTACAGCTCGTTACCTACGAAGTTCTGTTTGAGCGTTTGCGAACATATTGAACTAGCATTAACATCGTCTGAATCATTTGTGTTACCTTTGACAAGATACCAATGTATTTTCTAACTAGTGTAGACTTGTTTTGTTTAACATGATATTTTTCAATTAGTGGTAACAACGCTTTCTGCTAAACGCTAAAGTGAACTATAGTGCTTCGGGTATGTTTGTTGGGAAGGAGTTCCTTCTCTCCCTAAAATCCGCCATTTTTGGGATCCCAAAACGTAAGTGGAGGGATACCTATGACATCGCAAAAGTTGTCCGTCTGTCCGTCTGTTAGCACGATAACTCTCGAAGGGAATGAGATATTTTGATGAAACTCGGTGTGAGGATTCTTTGGGCCAAGGGTAAGGTGAAGTTCGTAGATGGGCTATGTAAACAGCTAATGTGATAGTCGATTATGGCGATGGTGAAAACCATTTTCTCGCCGGACAAGTAGTTCGTCCGGAATCCGACAAAATCAGGAAAGTTGGTTAAAAGTAAAAGTTTCATTTGAAGTTAATTAAATGTTCGATTTAGGGATAAGAAGCCATGCTGAACACTTATCTGAAAACCATTTTCTCGCCGTAGTAGTTGGTCCGGAATCCGACAAAACCCGGAAAGCTGGTTAAAAGTAAAAGTCTCCTTTAAAGTTGATTAAATATTCGATTTAGGGGGAAGAAGACATGCTGAACACGATGGGGAAAACCATTTTCTCGCCGGACAAGTAGTTCGTCCGGAATCCGGCAAAAACGGAAAGTTGGTTAAAAGTAAAAGTTTCATTTGAAGTTGATTAAATGTTCGATTGAAGGGTAAGAAGAAACCATTTTCTCGCCGGACAACTAGTTCGCCCGGAATCCGGCCAAAAACGGAAAATTTGTTAAAAGTAAACGTTTTATCTGAAGTTGATTAGATGACAGATTTAGGGGTAAGAAGAGAGGATGAGTCTGTATATGTCAATCATAAAGTCAAAGTTTTATTTAAAGTTCATTAGATGTTCTTTATAGGGGTAAGGAGATAAGGTGGATTCGTTCATGAATTTTCATTTTTTGCTGGAATAGTAGTTCGCTCGGAATTCGGGCGAAACCGGAAACTTGGCAGAAGTAAAGCAGGAAATTTCGGTCAGTATCGTCAAAGTAGACATGGCTAGAGGTATATCT
Source organism: Branchinecta lynchi (assembly GCA_023053575.1). Taxonomy (NCBI): domain Eukaryota; kingdom Metazoa; phylum Arthropoda; class Branchiopoda; order Anostraca; family Branchinectidae; genus Branchinecta; species Branchinecta lynchi. Next base: position 21,162,653 of record JAKZAP010000005.1, read on the forward strand.
GCACTTGGTTTTCTCTGATGATTAGCCTGGCGAAGAATGGATCTGGTGAAGACGAGACCCAACTGTCTGGATCAAATATTATATTTTTGGGATCACATCGACACCTTTGGTCTTGTTCTGTTCTGTCTCTACAGTCGCAGATTCTGGCGTGGAGCAATCCTCTGCTGGTGGTCCTGTCTGGACCGCAAATGCGTCTATCCCTGCCTGTATGGCCAGCTTGGAGGGGGGGGGGACTTTAGTGTGGGTTTGACCCATCTTGATTGAGTTTTGCGTGTCTCGATTTTTTTGCCTGTAAACTGAACTGCAGCAGGTCCAATTTATGATCAATGTGCTTATGCATGGAGGTACAAAACTGCCTTTGACTGTCGTAGAAAATAAACTGAACTGTACTGAATACTCTTGATGACTAACTCTTCGCACCGAGGAAGAATCGCCGTCTGCCTAGCGGAGAGACAGAAACGTCACGACAACAAACTTGTTGATTGCTTTACACAGGACTTGAATAAATTTGAACGGTTCGTTCGGGTGACGTTTCTTGTGCCTACCAAGTTTCATTGTCGTAGCTCATCTGGAAGTACCCTAACTCGAAAAAGTGTGACAAATTACCCTAAATTTTAAAGTTTCCAGCGCCCCCACTCCCCCGCATATGGTCGGATCCGGTAACTGATTATTTCCAGGTTAGTTTTGTTGGGTCGTTGATATGCTTGTCAAGTTTCATTTTCCTAGCTCATCTGGAAGTACCCTAACTCGAAAAAGGGTGACAAAATGCCCTAAGTTCATTGGCTCAATCCTCCACCGTATTCCTAATGACTGCCACAAGTAAGATTTGTTGCCCTGCCGTGGGCTCCCATGGTCTGACTGGCGAACAGTGATGCGCTTATATCCTTAATTGTTTGTCTGATAACGGATATAATTAGCTCAGCCTACAGAACACAAAGGAGCATCTGAGTGATATGGTAATTTTTTACTGGAGTAAAATTGATTGATTGACTGATTGAAATACTCTCTACGACTAATTCCAAAACACGCCGAATGAGCCTCGGGAAGAGCAAGAAACTTCCCCCGAACGAAGATTCAAATCCTATATCAACCAATCAATAGCTTGACAATAACGGATACGCCAGCTACATTTTATTGGCAAGGGTCCTCTTCAGGCTCAAGCTGGAAAATTAGCTGGAAAATGGAAAAGAAACAACTAAATATTCTTCTTATAATATAAAACAAGAGCTACGAGCTCATATGGCACTTGTACGAGTAGGCTGTACAAGAAAGTAGATGAGAACGTCACAAAATACACCCGCCATCCAAAAATGCGGTTCGGAAATAGAAATAGGATATTTAGTTTCACTCATTTCTGAGCAGTTCCGGCATCGTCTCGATTGTCTGTAGCAAATGCACATGACTATTCAAACTTTCATCCCAATAAATCCATTTTGTTTGATCCCGAGACGTGCTACACGATTTCCGGTACCCACTCTATCTCGACCTACCGTGGCCGAATCTGGTTCGGAATATAAAAAATCGACCACCTAAAGCATCTTCTTTTATACCATCTATCAAGTTTCACTCGAATCTGAGCATTTTTGGAAAGTTCCGGTACCCCCCCCCCCCTCCCACCAACGTTGTCGGAGCCGGTTCGGGCCCAATCTCTTAATTCCCTGTTCCTGTCCATCAAGTTTTACTGAAATTGGAGCTTAGCCTATCTGCAAGTTTCCAGTACCCCCCCCCCCTACCTTGGCGGAATTCGGCCCGGACGCCAAATAACAAATCTAGGCCGCATAAACTCGGCACTGTCGAATTTGCATCTCATTCGGTCCATCCGTTTGGTTTTTGTGCATGTCAAAAGTCCCCCCACCCCCAATTCCCCTAATCGTGGTCGCATATGGTTCGAACGCATGTTTTACATGTCGAGGCCATCGATTCGTATCACCCATAAAGTTTCACTCGAATCAGACCACTCGTTTGCAATTTATAGAAGTCAATTTCCATATTTCTCTTCTCGTGCTCCCCCAAAAATGCTCGGATCTAGGAACGGAAGTTTCCGGGGGTATGTTGTGTCAGGTTCTTAAGTCAGATATTTCGGGTCGCTAATATGCCTGCAAAGTTTCGTTGTCGTTTTACATCTGGAACTATTCTAACTCACGACTACCGGAATTCCAGGAAACCCCTCCAACTCCCCCCACAGAGCCCCGAAACCATCTGGCTCCTTCAATTTCATCTAGGCCTAATGCTTGTTCCATCCATTAAGTTTCGTCCCAATCCCTCTGCTTTTAGAGTTTCTCGAGTTCCCCCCCCCTCCATCCCCACAGGTATCGGACCCGACCCGGACGTGACACTGAACGTCCGAGGCGATAGCTCACCAGACAAGTTTCATTCAAATCCGATCACCCGTTCAAAAGTTATGCACGCCACTAGATTCCGGACTCCCCATCCACCCACTCCCCACACGATGGTCGGGGAAACGGCTGTTCTCAAGTCAATATGTTCGGATCCCTGACAAACCTGCCAAGTTTCATCGCCCTAGGACATCAGGAAGTATGCCGAACTCGCGGGATAGCTAGAAATCCGGACCCCGACCCCAACTCCCCCACAGTGCCCTGATCCGGTCCGGTTATGTCAATGACGTGTCTAGGACTTGTGCTTGTTTTTCCCACCAAGTTTCATCCCGATCCCTCCACTCTAAGTGTTTCTCAAAATTTCCGGTTCCCTCCTCCAACTCCCCCCAGTGTCATCGGATCCGGCCCGGATTTAAAGTGAGATGTCTGAGACACGAGGTCATCCTAAATATAAAATTTCATCAAGATCCGATCACCCGTTCAAAAGTTATACACGCAACTAGATTCCGGACTCCCCATTCATCCACTCCCCCCAGTATGGTCGGATTGGGGAAACGGCTGTTCTCAAGTGAACCTGTTCGGGTCCCTGACATACCTGCCAAGTTTCATCGCCCTAGCACATCAGGAAGTATGCCGAACTCGCGGGATCGCTAGAAATCCGGACCCCCCCCCCCCCCCAACTCCCCCAGAGTGCCTGGATCTGGTCCGCTTTTATCAATGACGTATCTAGGACTTGTGCTTGTTCTTCCCACCAAGTTTCATCCCGATCCCTCCACTCTAAGCGTTTCTCAAGATTTCCGGTTCCCTCCTCCAACTCCCCCCAGTGTCATCGGATCCGGTCCGGATTTATAGTGGAACGTCTAAGACACGAGGTCATCCTAAATATAAAATTTCATCAAGATCCGATGACTTGTTCGCAAGATAAAAATACCTCAAATTTTGGTTTCCCCCTCCCTCCACTCCCCCCCCCCCCCCCAGATGGTTGAATCGGGGAATTGACGATTTCCTATTTAATCTGGTCAGGTCCCAGAGATGCCTGTCAATTTCCATCGTCCAAGCACATCAGGAAGCACGGCACTCGCGGGATCACTACAAATTCGGACTTCTCCCCCCCCCCCCCCCAACTCCCCCAAAGTGAGCGGATCCGTTCCGGTTATATCAGCCATGTATCTAGGACTTGTGCTTGTACTTTCCACCAAGTTTCATCCGGATCCCTCCACTCTAAGTGTTTTTCAAGATTTCCGGTTTCCCCCTCCAACTCCCCCCAATGTCACCGGATCCGGTTTGGATTTAAAATGGAGGGTCTGAGACACGAGTTCCTTCCATATATCAAGTTTCATTGAGATCCGATAACCCGTTCGTAAGCTAAAAATATCTAATTTTTCCGGATTCCCCCTCCCTCCACTCCCCTCCAGATGGTCGGATCGGGGAAGCGAGTATTTCTAATTTAATCTGGTCCTGTTCCTGGTATGCCTGCCAAGTTTCATCGTCCTAGCTTATCTGGAAGTGCCCGAACTAGCAAAACCGGGACCGACAGACCGACTGACGGACAGAAATTACAATCGCTATATGGCACTTGAGTAAGCTCAAGTGCCATAAAAAAGCAGCCACGACCAACATCAAATCACAACATCAGGTTCAACTCCAAGCAATTTTCAGGGAAGAAATTCACAAAATCAGATATTAAAAGAAGAATCTTTAGTTTTTTTTTGTCACCAAGTTAATTTTCCAGGTTGAGCCTGAAGAGGACTCTTGCCAACAAGGGCCTAAATATAACTATAATAAAATGTAGCTGACGTATCCGTTTTGCATTGTCAAATATGATTCGTAGTCAGCTTGGGCTGAAGGAAGATTCATGAATCAATTGCGCTTGTTGGGGACAGCTGTGGTGACACTTCCTGCTCTTCACTAAGCACACGGCGATTCTTCGTCGGCACGAAGAGTTCGTCATCAAGAGTATAATGTTATCAAGCAGCTACTGAACTGGAGGGACATGTCGTCAAACAGTCGCTTAGCAATACACTGTTAAGTGAATCAGGCAAGGTTTGCACTACAGATTCTGATAGGGAGACGGAGGTTCTTTTCTTATATGTTCTTGACTGCAGTCAGTAACACGGAACAACTCGTTACCTAACGAATACTTAATTGTTAACTTATCTCTGTAATACGACAACGCGGAGTCGAATATTTCCCCATAACCTGTCTGATGCAAATGAGCGGAGGTTAGGAGCTACGCGGCACATCACAATTCGTCACCTCTACAAATAGCTATATCGCTGTGAAGCCGCGAAGAAGAAACTTCCAAAGTCAAAGCCGATTGGTTCTCTGGACGCGCCCCAGAGCGGGTCAGCGTGCCTTCTGCACTAACTACTCTGCTATGAGCAACGTCAAAGACGGAAGTAGACGGGTATTCTAATTAGTTCAATTCATTTATTCCCAAAATTCTGATAAAAGAAAATGCACGGGATTGTCAAATTACAATTGGATTAATTCACATTAAAATTACGGATAAAAAAAGGCACTAATGAGAGCGGGCGGGTTCATTAGCTGAGCTTTCTTAGCTGTCCTTGAAATACTCCTTGTTGGGCGAGTATCCATTCTTTTTTCATCTTCGGGTGGCAGGATCTCACGGTGCATTTCCGAGGCAAGGCACTTTAGTCCGAATCTAATTGTGAGAACGTGCCGACGCGAAGCAAGGGTTTTCATCCCTAATTCTTCCAGTGCTTGTTGAAAGGATTTGTATTTATCCGCCAAAATAATTTGTAAAGCACTTTTTGGGATCCCAAAACGTAAGTGGAGGGATACCTATGACATCGTAAAGTTGTCCGTCCGTCCGTCTGTTAGCACGATAGCTCTCGAAGCGGTTGAGATATTTTGATCAAACTTGGCAGGAGCATGAGGACTCTTTAGGTCAAAGTACAGGTCAAGTTCGAAGATGGGCTATGTAGCTCTATACTTAGGGGTGGGGGAGGGGTTTAAAATTAAGGGGAACACAAAATATTTCTAAAAAGCTAATGAAATGGTCGAATTAGGGGTAAGCAGACATGCTGAATCCGAATATGAAATTTATTTTCTCGCCGGACAAATAGTTCACCCGGAATCTGGCAAAAACCGGAATATTTGTGAAAAGTAATATGAAGTTGATTGGAGGTTCGATTTAGGGGTAAGGAAACGTGCTGAGTCTGAATATGAAAATAATTTTCTCTCCGGACAATTAGTTCGGCCGGAATCCGGCCAAAACCGGAGAATTTGTTTAAAGTAAAAGTTTTATTTAAATCTGATAAGATGTTCGATTTGCGGGTATGTAGACATGCTGAATTCGCATATGACAACCATTTTCTCACCGGACGTATAGATCGCTCGGAATCCGGCTGAAACCGGAAAATTTGTTAAAAGTAAAAGTTTAATTGGAAGTTGATGAAGAGGTTTTTTAATTGGAAGTTGATTAGAGGTTGGATGTAGGGGTAAGGAGACATGCTGAATTCGTTTCTGAGCTTTATTTTTTCGCCGGACAAGTAGTTCCGGAATTCCGCCGAAACCGGAAAATTGGCAGAAGTAAGGCAGGAAGTTTCGATCTGCTTCGTCAAAATAGATATGACTTAAAGGGGTAAACACACATGCTGAATCCATATCTGAACTTGGTTTTCTCATCTGATTAGCTGTTTTGCCTTAATCTTTTTCTAAATTTTAAATGTTAAAAGCGTTCAAGGAGTCTGGCGAAGACAGGACCTAATTGTCTGGATCAAATTTGAACTTTTGGGATCCCATCGAAACCTTTGGTCTTGTTTGAATGGCAACTCAAAGCTACAGCAAGTGCATCTAGCTCAGCTCAGTTTTGTCGGGTATCCATAGTCGCTGCATGGGACCAAAGACGGAGGTTCTATTAGATTATTTCTTCTTGGTAACATGTAACATTCTCGTTAGCTAAGAATATCCCTCTAGTAAAGGTAAAGAGCGGAAGGCCCTTGAGAAGGATTCAGTTACGATCAACTTATTACAAGCCATTGGGTTAGTAAGGGAAACGACTTACCAAGCTGCAATCGGTGCACGGTACAGGGACAGTAGAATACTTTAAACAATGACTGCAATGAGTAGCATGGTACTCGGGCAGTAGGATGGATGCGTAGGGGCTTTCAACAATCAGCTTGGTTCCTGCAAGCGAAAAACAATCAGTCACGCCTCTCACGAAAATAAGCGATTAGCTGAGTCAGGAAAAGCAACAAGTCTCCCGGAGCGTAAGGCAAGAATAACAAAGGCTGGAATGCACCTGGAATGAATGCTAAACGAGGAAAGAACTGTCTAAGTGGTTTCAGTCGTGCGGGGTCCTTAGTCAAGAATGATGAATAGTAACAGCTGATGGTGACATTATTCTTCCCATTTTTTTATGCATTTGTTAAGAACCTTCAAGCAGGAATAGATGCGGGCTGATACTACATATCCATATTCTATATTGTCAGACACTGCCTTTTTTCTTTACGACAAACCCTCTGTTCGCAGTCTTGTCCGGGCAGCAAATGGTTTTGAATCTGTATAAGTGGTTGAGGGGGAAGAAGCAGCTATTTTGTTATGCTAATTTCAAGTCACTGTTTAAACGGGGCAACAGTACAATCAGACTTACTACAACCCACACGTCTACATTACCTCTTAGTTCCATCGCTTATAGGTTGCTTTGAGAAATTCTCTAATAGATCTACGGTAACATGTCAGATCTTAACTGAGTGATATTGCAAACTTAGGCAATAACGGTCATTACAATATGCACTCAGCCTTTTGAAACACCGTTTCACAAGGACGCTTGTACAACTGAAGTCTGGGAACAAAATGTTTGGGGCGGGGGGCAAGGTATTTACCGACTATGGCTGGTCATTTTTACCGACTGTTTTTGTAGACGAAAGGACTATTATTGAGAAAAAACGACTGTCTTGAATAACAAGAGCTACGAACTCATATGGCACTTGTTACGAGTAGGCGGTACAAGAAAGTAGATCTGAGCAGTTCCGGCTTCGTCTCGGATTACCTGTAGCAAATGCACATGACTGTTGAAACTTCCAAGTTTCAGCCCAATAAATCCCGAGATAAATCCACCCGTTTGATCACTAGACGTGCTACACGATTTCCGGTACGCCCTCCATCTCCTCCTACCGAGGCGAATCTGGTTCGGACTAAAAAAGGATCATCTAAAGCATCTTCTTTTATACCATCTATGAAGTTTCACTCGAATCTGATCATTTATGGAAAATTCCGGTACCCCCCCCCCCCCTCCACCACCATTGTCAGATCCGGTTCGGACCCTTAAATATGTCATCTAGGGTATATGCTCTCCCTACATTCCCAGGTTCATTTAAACTGATGCAATCGTTTGACCACAATGCCTGCCTCAAAGCTTAGGCAATCTTCATCCAACTCCCCCAACTGTGGCCGAAGAGGATTTGAAAACATAAACGTCGGATCTCTTAATCCCTTCTTCGCGTCCACGAAGTTTTACTGAAATCGGAGTATAGCCTATCTGCAATTTTCCGGTCCCCCGCCCCCTCCTACCTTGTCCAAATCCGGCCCGGACACCAAATAACACATCTAGGGCGAATAAACTCGGAACTCTCGAGCTTGCATCTCATTCGGTCTATCCGCTTGGTTTGTGTGCTTGTCAAAATTTTCCGCCCCCCCCCCTCAATTCCCCCAACCGTGGTCGCACGTAGTTCGAACGCATGTTTTACATGTCTAAGTCATCGATTCTTACCACTCATTAAGTTTCACTCGAATCAGACCACTCGTTCGCAATTTGCAGAAGTCAATTTCCACATTTCCCTTCCCTCGCTCCCCAGATGCTTGGATCTAGGGACGGAAGTTTTCGGGGTTATGTTGTGTCAGGTTGTTAAGTCAATTGAGTCGGGTTATTAATATGCCTGCAAAGTTTCGTTTGCTAAGTACATCTGGAACTATTCTAATTCGCGAATACCGGAATTTCAGGAAACCCTCTCCAACTCCCCCTCCCCCCCAAAGAGCCCCGAAACCATCTGGCTCCGTCAATTTCGTATCTAGGCCTAATGCTTGTTCTCTCCGTCCCAATCCCTCTGCTTTAAGCGTTTCTTGAGTCCCCCCACCCATCCCCCACAGGTATCGAACCCGACCCTGACTTGACACAGAACATCTGAGGCGATAGCTCTTTCCAGCTGACAAGTTTCATTCAAGACAAGTTTCACAGATTTTATTTATTTTCTTCATTTACTCCGCTTTCTGAAAACGGCGGGTTATCAATAAATTACTTACTTACTTACTTATTCAAATCCGATCACCCGTTCAAAATTTCCACCCATCCACTCCCCCCCTCACGATGGTCGGATCGGGGAAACGATTTTTCTCAAGTCAATCTGTTCGAATCCCTCACATACCTGCCAAGTTTCATCGTCCTAACACATCAGGAAATATGCCAAACTCGCGGGATCGTTAGAAATCCGCCCCCCCCCCCACCAACTCCCCCAGAGTGCCTTGATCCAGACCGGTTATGTCAATGACGTATCTAGGACTTGTGCTTGTTCTTCCCACCAAGTTTCATCCCCATCCTACTCTAAGCATTTCTCAAGATTTCCAGCTCCCAACTCCAATTCCCCCCAGTGTCCTCGGATCCGGTCCGGATTTAAAGTGAGACGTCGCAGACACGAGGTCATCCTAATCAACTTTCATCAAAATGCGATCACCCGTTCGCAAGTTACAAATACCTAAGTTTTTCGACTTCCCCCTCCCTCCACTCCCCCCAGATGGTCGGATCGGGGAAGTGACTATTTTTTATTTAATGTGGTCGGGTCCATGATATGCGTGCCAATTTTCATCGTCCTAACACATCAGGTAGCACCGACTCGCGGGAACACTAAATATCCGGACCCCCCCCCCCCCACAACTCCTCCAGAATGAGCAGATCTGTTCATGTCTGTCACGTATTTAGGACTTGTGCTTGTTCTTTCTAGCAAGTTTCATCCGGATCTCTTCACTGTAAGTGTTTTCCAAGATTTCCGGCTTCCCCTTCCAACTCCCCCAAATGTCAACGGATCCGGTCTGGATTTAAAATGGAACGTCTGAGACACGAGGTCCTTCCATATATCAAGTTTCATGAAGATCGATCACCCGTTTGTAAGCTAAAAAAAATTGCCGGATTCCCTCTCCCTCCACTCCCCTCCAGATGGTAGGATCGGAGACACGACTATTTATAATTTAATCTGGTCCGATCCCTGATACGTCTGCCAAGTTTCATCGTCATAGCTTATCTGGAAATGCCCGAACTAGCAAAACCGGGACCGACTGACGGACAGAAATTAAAATCGCTATATGGCACTTGGCCGAAGGGCAAGTGACATAAAAATCGATTGATCTTAAGAACAAGAGCTGTAAGCTCATATGGCACTTGCAAGCATATGTAGTAAGAAATACTCCAACAAGAAGAAATGAAGGGGGCTGAAAATTCAACGTATGGTTTCACTTTAAATATAAAAATAGGAGACAGAATGCAAAAGAAAACAAGAAGGAAAACAAAAACCAGCAAGGCTGGGTCAGAGAATGGAAGTGATGGTCAAAATTTTTTTTTTCACTTTTCGGTTAAGATGCACACTTTAAGGGTGCTAAAAATTAATTTCTAAGCAAAACCCATGAGGCAAAAAGGTTCATGTACTTATGGCGATCTTGAAAAAGTAAATTTTTGCTTTAAAGTATTTTTTTTTTCTTTTGCGGTTAAGATTGAGTTCTTTAAGGAATGGTTGGATCGGAGAAGGTGGCCATGTCTAACCCAATGATGTGAAGTTTCTAATGCTCCAGCAAAGTTTTATCGTCCTATCACATCTGGGAGTACCTTTAACTCACGATCACCGGAATTCCGGAAACCCCCCTACATCCCACCCCTTTGTACCCGAATCCGGTCCGATTCTGTCACTGATGCATCTAGGACTTGTGCCTGTACTTCCCATCAATTTTCATCTTGATCACTCCACTCTGTGCGTATCACAAGATTTCCAGTTCTCCCCTCCAGCCCCCCCCCCCCAGTTCATCGGATCCGGTCCGCACTTGAAACGGGACATCTGAGACATGAGTTCTTTCAAGATGTCAAGTTTCATTAAGATCCGATAACCCGATCGAAAGTTATGCATGACACTAATTTCCGGATTCCGTTGTCTCCCCCTCCCCCATGACGGTAGGATCGGGCAAGTGACTGTTTCCAAGTTAATCTGGTCGGGTCTCTGATATGCCTGCCAAGTTTTATCGTCCTAGCCCACCTGGAAGTACATCAACTACGGGTCGCAGAAATCCCGGAACCCCTATCCAACTCCCCCCACAGTGTCCGAACCCGGTCCAGACCTGTCACTTATTTTCTACAGCTTGTGCTAGTTCTTCCCACCAAGTTTCATCCCGATCGCTCCACTCCAAGAGTTTCACACGATTTCTGGCTCCCCCTCCGACTTCCCCTCAGACTCATCGGATCCTATCCGGACTTAAGATGAGACATCTGAGACACGAGGTCTTCCCAGGTATCAAGTTTCATTAAGATCCGATCACCCATTCGAAAGTTATGCATGCCCCTAATTTCTGCATTCTGCAACCTCCCCCTCCCCTCACGATGGTCAGATCGGGCAAGTGCCTATTTCCAAGTTAGTTTAGTTGGGTCCCTAAGATGCATGCCAAGTTTCATCGTTCTAGTGTATCTGGAAGTACCCTAACTCGCAAACACCGGACTAACAGACCGACCGACCGATCGACGCACAGACAGACCGACAGACCGACGGAAAAGTGATCGGTATATGGCACTTGGCCGGAAGGCAAGTGCCATAAAAACTACTGTTGTAAGAAAAAATCGACTACTTTTACGAGAAACCAACTGTTTTTAAAAAAGATCGACTGTTTCCAAGAAAAAAATCGACTGTTTTTACGAAAAATCGTGACGCTTCGCGCCAACTCGTCTATTTTTTGCCGACTCGCCGACAACATTCGGGGGGGGGGGGGAGGCGTCCCCCCCCTAGACGTGACGCCCCTGACTGCAACTTCAGTCACCAAGTAGTCCTACCCAGGCATTACGTTTGATGACAAGCAGGGTGAATATATAGCCTACAATAATAACATCGAAGGACCAAGCTCCAGAATCAGTAGTCCTAACAATAATGTCACACCACGTTTAAGTTGCCAATAAACTTTACTAGAAATGATCGTTTCATGATAAAACGGATTTCGTTCTCCAAAGTGGAGGCTCAACCTCGACGCGAAATATTTGAATAATGCGCGCGACTTGATTAACAAGACCGAGGGTTTCGATGGGATCCCAAAAATCTAATATTTGATTTAAACAGTTGGGCCATTTCTTCGCCATTCAGTCTTCGTCAGATTTCTTGAATATTTTTGCAGTTAAAATAAAGTTCAAAAATGGATTCAGCATGTCTCCTTGCCTCAAGACCGAACCTCTAATCGATTTCAGAAACAACTTAGAGCTTCAACCAAATTTCCAGTTTCAGCCGAATTCGTGATGAACCATTCGTCGAGCAAGAAATCTAAGTTCAAGTATGGATTCAGCGGACCTCCTTACCCCGTCAATGACTATCTTATTAGTTAATAAAATATACATGTTTTTACCATAAATTCCAAACCCATCCTATGCCTCTGAAGACAGGACTAAAGGACCCATCTACGAACCTGACCTGTACTTTACCAGTGAATCCTCATTGAACAACATCTTCGCTTGATATTTCCTCATTTGAACATTATATATCGACCCCTTCGACCTTCGATTACACTAGATCTCTCCGACGTCACACAGAATAAACAAATGAATGCCGGCATCCACGGGCAGAGCTATACTAGTTTGAGAATAAAGGGGTAGCAAACTGGTCGACAAATCTTGTGTCCGGTTTTCGCCGGATTCCGGGTCAACTACTTGTCTGGCAAGAAAATAACTTTCATATTCGGATTTAGCATATTCGGAATCAACTATCTCAATAGCTTTTAGAAAATATTTTTTTTCTCCTTAATTAGAAACCGCTCCCCCACCCCTAAATGTAGGGCTACAGAGCTCATCTACGGACTCGACTTCACTCTTTACCCAAAGGATCCTCATACCAAGTTTCACCAAAATATATCATTCCCTTCTAGAGTTATAGTGCGCACAGACAGACAGACGGACAGACAGACAACTTTTGCGATGTCACAGGTATCCCTCCACGGATCGCGTTTTGCGATCCCAAAAAGGAAGCTCTTCATGCTCTTATGTTTGAAAGAGTCGTCGGTAGACCTTCAAGCCTTCGGTGAAGTTAGCACTGCTTGACTTGCAAACTCGGCTCGGCCAAAAATCGCAAAAAAAAAGTCATGGTGCAGAAACAATGTCAAAGTGCGCGGATTACTGAAGCTTATGATTCCATAGTGCAGCTAATGATGATATAAAATGCAGAAAAGTCCTAGAAGTCCTTTAAAGTTTAATCGAAAGGGCTGAGATACGACGCATTACTTCGATGCCTCGCTGTTTCCAAATAATTCATTTTTATCAAATGAACCTATACTTACGGACATGTCGTACCTTTATTCGTTGTATCTCTCAGCTTCCCTCTGTTGCCTATTGAAATCCACGCTTTTGCTAATATTCAAATTCGCCGCGACTGGATGAATTTTGGCTTGTCGTGCAAACAGCACACATTCTGAACGTCACAACTAGAGCCCGAAATGAAAAAATAAGATGGCTTTTCAGTTAAACTTTTAAAGGCCTCCGAGCAAATTGTACCCGTAGTACTACTTCCTTCCAATACGCATATTAGGCTGTTACAGGTCCAATTAAGTCCTCCAGCCCGAAAGGGTGTTTGGGATGCCGCCTTTGTATGAGAGCAAAACTACTCCTGAGCGAACACTGTTATTACCGAAGAAATCAATTCGGACCAATCTTTATCTGTGTGTGGCCTGAAACTAATCAGCAGTTATTGCTACGCACCTGAAGTAAGTATATAAGAAACACCGCCAACACACACATGACCTTCCCAGTAGTTGTAGTTGGATACACCACCCCTTTTCTTCGTGAACTTATATGGCGGGAAATGGAAGAGAAGCCATTAGCGGACGACAGGGATGATTACTGTCAACCCTTTTCTTTCTAAAATAATCCTAAAACAAGCCATTATTATCCGCAACTAACAGAACAAGACCAAAGTTTCGAAGGGATCCGAAAGGAGAATATCTCATAGATTTCAGGCCTTCGCCATGTCCCGCAAGCATGTTATTTATCTCTAATCAAACACTTGAAAATTAGGAGAGAAAAAAAAAAAGATATTCGTATTTTCTGACGAAGCAACCGCTTAAAAACTAAGAGAAAAAAATATTCGAACTTGTTGACGAAGTACGGTCAAACGATTAATTCGCTGAGAAAACCAAGTTCAGTTATAGATTCTCAATGAATGAATGAATGAATTTATTCCCAATAAATCCCAAGGGAAATGGCGGGAAACATAACACAATAACAAAAAACAAAATATCATACACTCCGAAAACAAACCAAAAATTAACTTCTATAAAAGTAGTTCACGGTGGGTCATAGCTACCTTCAGGAATCTACCCAGCCTTCGGAGCTCAGCAAAACACTTACTTCCCATACTTGAAACCAGATCCCTTTCCTCCCAAGCCTCCAGACCAAACACTTCCGTTCTTAATTCTTTCAACTCCTCCAATAACATATCAAATGTACCGCATCCTCTCCTTCAATACCACACACTGGACAAAAATAAGGACCAGTACCTTTTCTATCTCTACCAATATAATTTCTCCACATCCCCACCGGAAGAGCGTCCGCCCTAAGACTCACCATCCACCTCAATTTTGCCCCCCCCCAATCCCAACTTAAAATATAATTCTTCTCCCCATGTCTCCTTGGCCATACCATACAACTTCACAGAGTGGTGCTCCTGATACACCCCCATGCCACCTCTGAATCTCTTGATCTCTTAGCCTTTCTTTCACTAACTTAGCTACCTTCCCTAAGGGGTAACCTGGTCCCACTCCCTCACACCACAGACCCCAAAACCACAATCCTCCAAACAAATTTTAACTTGCTGAGGCTAAGAATCCCTTTTCTTACCTCCAAGTATTTCCAAATACGCCGCTTTCAGAACTCTCACTCTTGGCAAACTCATCGCTTTCTCCCAATATCTTGTGTTTACCCCTATATCGCATCTTTAATCGACTAAAGAAAATCTTTTACTTTTACCAAATTTCCGGTTTGGGCCGGATTCTGGGACGGTAAAAAAAAAAAAAAATTCACGTTCCGCATGTCTCCTTACACCTATATCTATCCTCTAACCTACATCAGACAACATTTTTACTTTTACCTTATTTCCGGTTTTGGCCGGGTCTATTAGCGAACTATTTCGCTGGCAAGAAAATTAGAGTTGAGATACGGTTTCAACATTGTTCTTTATCCCTATTTTTTTAATCCACTATTTTTATTATTTTTCACAAAATATTTATTTCGCCCCTTAATTTGAATACCACTCCCCCACCAAAATATAAAGCTACTGAGCACACCTAACGAAATATACTTTGACACAATGAATCCTTACACCAAGTTTGGCCAAAATATCTTAACCCCTTCGAAAGTTTTCCTGCTAACAGATGAAGTCATAGGAATCGCGTCACTAGCATTTTGTGATCACGAAACGAATCATCCTTCCTTTGTGACAGCGAGTCCGCTTGTGCTTTAGCCATTACGCTAACACAAGGGAGAAATACAATCTTGCTGGAATAAGACTGAGATCCACGTCGTTACTTCACTAAATAATACGCAGCCGAAGTTTCGCTAGCAGGCCTCACAGCCTCCCCCCCCCCGTCCCCCAGCAAGGGCACTTTGTTAATGGAAGATCGTTCGTTAGTGGATTTTTCTTGTCAGTTTCTTATGTCTTCATTCTACTTTTCTTCTTCTTCTTCTTTTTTTTTTTTGATTTATTTGGTTTGTTTCCCATTATAAGAATAAAGAAGAAGCCCCGCCCATTGCCAGGCATTATGGTGGGGCCATAAAGAATTAATGGTGTTTTATTTTTTATGAATAAACTGAACTGAACTAAACTTTTGTCCCTTAACATAAATCCTACCCCCTACCCCCTCCCTTAAATCTAAGACTACTGAGCCTATAACGAACTGTACTTTATCCCGAACAGTTCTCACACCAAGTATACACAAAATATCTTAACCCTCTTCAAAACTTTTCGTGTGTGCTACAAAGGGTCTTAATGTCTGTCATGTTAACAGAGGGACAGACTGGACAATTTTTCATATGTATAGGTATACCGTAACTAACAATTTTGGGATGCGAAAATGAATCCACGGGGAGGATTAGGGGTTCGTAAGTTCGAACCCCCCTCCGAAACATACAAAAATTATTGTTTTGTATAGGCTATATCTTTTCTTTACTTTTTGGTGAGAAGACCGATCCGCGGGTAAAAACCCTCCTGAAATAAATTCCTGGATACGGACCTGATCCTTTACGATAGTTAGTCCGCTTGTGCTTTAAGCTGCTTTCACATTGACGCGTTTGCCTTTCACACTGAGCTACGCAAGCCTTGCGTTGCGCTTGCGACGACGCAACGCGGAGCTTGTGCTTAAAATATTGACGCAACGCAAGAATAGAACTGAGCTCTATTTTTACGTTGCGTCCGACGAGTACGCATCAGATTTTTCAATTTGTTTTTCATTGAAATGGAAGTTTTTGAACAAAAAACTGGTAAAACTAGTTCAAGAGAGACCTGGACTATGTGATAAAAAGGTCCCTGACTATCACAACAAGACTTTCATTAGTAATGCATGGTTATCATTTTGTTAAATCATGAACAAGGAGATTAGCAAGAGCATGACTGGTAATTTGACCCTACTTTGTATCACATTACATTTAATTGGACATTGTCTCCTTCAAGTAGCAAATAGTAATAATACAAAATTACTTATAAACATTCTACAAACTGTCTGAATTTGCCTATAGGCTCCATTTTCAGTCCAGGCATCATTTTAAGTCTTCATCAGAACTAGCCATTTTCTGAAAGCGCAATGTACAAGCCTTCACGGTGTGAAAGGTCCGACGCAAGACCGACGCAACGCTGACTCTACGTAAACGCAACGCAAGCTTCTTGCGTTCTCAGTGTGAAAGCCGCATTAGCCTTGAGGCAAACGCATGTGAGAAATAAAACGTTACATGAATAAGACTGAGAATCGCTTCGTAACTTCACTATAGGCGTATTTTCGCCGTTCCCCGAGGACTCCTCGGGGAATCAAAAGGAACGGCGAGAATAGAGGGAGTCACTCCACGCGGACTCCGCGGACAGAAACAGCGAGAACACGGATAATGCTTCCAGCATGGATTTTGTTCGACAAATAGATATGCAGTTGACGAAATTAGTCTGGAGACATTTTATTTTTGGTTTTGTTTATTCTGATTATTTTTAATTAATTTTACATTGCACCAACACCAGCAAAAATTGATTCCCCTCCGAATTTGAAAGGGAGTCCTTTCTGATGATGGTGATGATAATCAGAGCATTCCCCGTCCGTGGGGACTCGCGAGAATACGGGGAGTGAGTCCCCGGGACAAACAAAAACGCGGGGACTCCTCAAGTGGAGTCCGAGGGGAACGGCGAGAGTACGCCTTATATAAAACGCAGCCAAAGTTTCGTCAGCGGCTTCACAGCGAAATCGGTGAGACTTCGCAGAGGTAAAAGCGACGGATGACTTATGGCGCCTGTCAGTCCGCGGCCACGTGAGTTGAAGCCCCAAGCTACAATTTTTGTTTTACCTAAATGCCATTCAAACAAGGGCCTACCTGGCAGAATGTCTTCCTTTGCCACCACATGACGTCCCATCTCTTCCGTGAACTTAACCTCGAGGGCACTCGACATCGCCGGGACTGTTCCATTAATGTCATCAAGTCCTCCATCAAGCAGTGTCGTCCTCAAATGTCCATCCTTCTTAACATCTTCCTGGCAGCGAGATTCTCTCATCATCAGATCGATCACCTTCAAAAGCTCCTTACGTTTTTCTTCATTTAAGTCAGCGACGCGGACGGCATCCTGCCAAGTCTTCTCTAAGGACAGGACCTCGCTAAAGAGTCCCACTGCTTTCCTTGCCTTGGCCGATCGCTCGATCAACTTGAACCGTAATTTCTCTGGATAGCCACTATTAAGAGCTACCTGGATGTTCTCGAGGCATGCTTCGTATTTTTTCAGCTCATAAAAGACCGCCGACCGATTGGCATATACGATTGCTATCTCCTCACTCTCCGGCGGGGCGTATAGAAGCGACTTGCTATATTGCTTCAAAGCCTCGGGATACTGCCTGAGCTTGTAGGCCTGATTACCAAGCTCTCGATAATATCGTGAGCTCTTGTCAGACTTGGAGGCTCGAATCTTGAACGTAAATGAATCGCCAATTAGAGATGCCAACAGCGAGTTCGTAGCTACGAATGACACACAGTCGGCGTTAGTTTTGCACTCAGCGAACTCAGTAGTGAGCTGCGATGCATTTTCAATCTTAGAGGAGAGCTTCTTGAATCGGCTATCAAAATCTTCAAATTTTTCTTGTCCGGTTTGGTAGACAAACAATTCTTCTGAAGACCCCATCGATAATGCAATCTGAAACAAAAGGACCAACAATAAACGATAGGCTGAAAATTTTAGTAGGGCTACCACATTCTTGGTAATACATTGTCATATGCCTGTCAAATCAATGGGCCCACCCAGGAGAAATCTTGCGGTGAATCTAATTTTAGGGTATCAACAAATGTGACAGGCCGATAAGATCTACAGAAGCCTGGGAGAAACAGAAAAATTTGGGCATCTGATTTCTACCTGGGATTCCTTTCATCAATCGGCGAGCAGAATTCCGGAATGTATTACGACCCCCCAATACTTCGCCGACTCTTTTGAGGAATGTTCACTTGCAGCCTCTGCAGTCATTACGTCGAGAACTCTCAATGAGAATCAAAGTGGAGTAGCCCACCGAGGAATAGGCTTAGTATTTCGGAGCATATGTTGGGACAAATACTTTTTACTCAGTTAGTTGTAATCACAAGACTAGTCCGCCTGTAGTAGCCTACTTGAAGTAACTCCAGACTCGTTTCGTCCAGTAAAAAGGAAACAAACACTACCCTAAACGTGGTGGAGGACAGGGCAATAAAACCTTCTGGACCAGATTTCACTGTTGTATGGATAATAGTAGGACCGTTTGGGAACAGGAGCGCTATTTCAGTAGACCTTCAGGGGGGGGGGGGGATTAATATTGGGCCCCCATCCCAGGTTTATTACTCAGACTCAACATTACTGTTTCAAAATGCCCCTTGAAGTGGCGTCGTTGCTTAGCATTTTCCTTTTTGAAACCTATGAAGAGGACAAACAATAGTACAACAATGGAAGATTGAGCGCACTTCCGAAATCTAAAGGGGCCATGGACCAGCCTGCCCTCCCCAAATAGCGCCTCTGAGATGAGGCAAAGCACAGAAACCCTAGCTCTATAGCTTCTGCAACTAAGTGACGTGTTCAACAATCTATAACCATTCGAAAGACTGATCAATTATGGGACAGAAGCCAGATCACTCTTACTTACTAATTTTGGGCAAGCTAAAAACGCAATGGCTAAAAACGGATACATGATGCTTTTGGCAGCGATATTTTGGCCCTTGTTGGCAAGGGTTGTTGGCAGTCTGTTGAAGGTCAGAGACAACGTCGGGAGTTAGAAACCAGCCTGCAATCAGGGTTCTTTTCTTCCTGCCGACATTGTCTCTGACGTTCAACAGCCTGAAGAGGACCCTTGCCAAGAAGTGCAATATCGTTACAAAATGCATCGTAGCTGACGTATCCATTTTTAGCCATTGTTTGAATATATGTTTCCTAGCCAGCTTGGGCTCAAGGGGTATTTACAATCAACTGTTTGACATCACTACTGAATACAGAGAAATCGCGGAGGAATCATCTCTTTGACGTCGCCAATATCCACAGTTTAGAACCGTAACCATCAGAGCCGGCAGGTATGAGGGGGGGGGGGCACCCCCCCCCCCCAATGTTATTAGCCAGTCGATACAAAAGAAAACGATTCGACACAAAAAACAGTCGTTTTTGGGATCCCAAAACGTAAGTGGAGGGATACCTATGACATCTTAAAAGTTGTCCGTCTGTCCGTCCGTCCGTCTGTCCGTCTGTGCGCTCTATAACTCTCGAAGGGAATGAGATATTTTGATGAAACTTGGTGTGAAATATTGTTTGGGTCAAGAGAAGCCTAAGGTCAAGTTCGTAGATGGGCTCTGTAGCCCTATATTTAGGGGTGGGGGAGGTGGTTCAAATCAAGGGACAAACAAAATATTTTTAAACAGCTAATGCGATAGTCGATTATGGTGTAAAAAGACATGCTGAGCACGATAGTGAAAACCCTTTTCTCGCCGGATAAGTAGTTCGTCCGGAATCCGGCAAAAACCGGAAAGTTGGTTAAAAGCAAAAGTTTTATAAGAAGTTGATTAAATGGTTGGTTTAGGTGTAAGAAGACATGCTGAACACGATGGTGAAAACCATTTTCTCGCCGAACAAGTAGTTCGTCCGGAATCCGGCAAAAACCGGAAAGTTGGTTAAAAGTAAAAGTGTCATCTGAAGTTGATTAGATGTTCGATTAGGGGTAAACAAAACATGATGATCACGATGGTGAAAACTATTTTCTCGCCGGACAACTAGTTCGCCCGGAATCCGGCCAAAACCGGAAAATTTGTTAAAAGCAAAAGTTTGATTAGATGACAGATTAAGGGGTTAGAAGAGAGGACATATAATTAGTTTTTTTTTTTCAAGTCAAACTTTTATTCAAAGTTGATTCGATGTTCTTATAGGGATTCGACATTGGATTTGTTTCTGAATTTTCTTTTCTTGCTGGACTAGTAGTTTGCTCGGAATACGGGCGAACCCGGAAACTTGGCAGAAGTAAAGTAGGAAGTCTCGGTCAGTATGGTCAAAATAGATATGGCTTATAGAGGTATATCTGAACTTGGTTTTCTCTGATGATTAGCCTGGCGAAGACTGGATCTGGCGAAGACAAGACCCTATTGTCTGAATCAAATATTCGATTTTTGGGATCCCATCGATAACTTTGGTCTTGCTTCTTATATCGGCCTACAGCACTCGTAAAAAGGTAGATTTAAAAAAAAAAAGTCGGTAAAAGTCACCAGCTAGTCGGTGAATCCCCCCCCCGCCAAGCATTTTGGCCAGTACCGATTCTGGTAATAATGCCCCAGCTGTTGTTGATAGCTACGACCCACTCTAGCTCAGCATTGGAACCTTTCAAGTTCACAGTTTTAAAGTAAAACAAACAAGAAAAACTGATTTAAATCCAATTAAAGATTTGTATTGCAGTCGAGGAAAACCACATCCAATGGCAAGTCAGACTTGATCAGCTCTTCGGGATCAGTATGAAATTAAAATATGGTCTAATACGCTAAGACCCGCAATTACTGTAAAATCTATCAAACTAAGAGGTTAAGATAGCGGGCAAGCACCATCATTACAGCATTCTTCTGTAAGAGTCCATTACAGAGTCGAACTTCTGGGTGGAGATCCTGCGGACTTTGAGTTATGAGCACTCGAATTTCTATCATATCAACTTGTGACGCTGATTAGCACACTTAATTTAAAACGCAATAATTTCAATAGGCGTCTATCACTTCTACTGAGACCTAAGACACGTACAGCCCTCCCAGAGTATCGGCTACTGAAATATTCGAAGAAGACCAGATAACTAGGTCATTTGCTGCAAGCGACTGGAAAAGTAAAAGAAATACTAGATGGAAAGGTGGCAATATTACTTGCTTCTAAATACCGAGATGTTTACGTATACGTACGAGCATTTCAGTAAGTTCACCTTCTCTTCCCCACGGAACCATATAAATAAGGCCCGAGATGTTTAAAACTTAACCACGATACTTCCTACACAGTAGCCTACAATTTAATCATCGATGGGCTATATTCATTAGCCTACGTAAAGCCCTGACTGAATACCCGTTACGGAACTCTCTAAAGAAAACAAGTAGCCTAAGTATGTAAAGCACAGATAATTCTAATTATCAACCTTACACTCAAGAAGTACATTTTTTTCTCAGAAAGTCTCATTTTCTTTTACATAGTTTTATCCCGGAAATAAGGATTATTTTAACGGTCAGGTACAAGTCCAAATATGCAAACAAAAAAAAACAAATCTAAATTACTCATCCAAACATGATCTAATTTTCTAAAAGGAAAACCTGAAACAATTCAAATTTCCTTTTAAATTCTGGTTACTAACCTCTGTATCTGAAGCTGATGGCTTTTGCGTGCAACGCTCAGGTACGCTCACTATCAACTTGTAGGCACAATGGCGCAGAGACAGCTTGAGGCGTCACAGCTAGCTGTGTTGGATAGTAAGCCCACAGGTGAATCAAAGTACTACGCCATCTTAGTTACCTTCTTGGATTCGTAGTGGTCTGAAAAGCAAACGAATAGGTGGATAAATGTATGTTCGTTTGCTAGTAATATTTGGATAAAGAAATAGTTGAGCTACGTCAGTAATAGTGAAAAAAAAAAGTGAGTGCAACAGGAATAAGTGTATCACCTAGTGAAATGTTACCCCAGTGATCGTGGATAAATTTTACTGGACACGGATGACTAAGCGAGGAATACTGAATATGTACGAGCATTTCAGTAAGTTCATCTTCTCTTCCCCACGGAACCAATTTTGGAGACATAAGCCTAAATAATCCCTAAGTCCAGGAAAAAAAATTAGTATCCGTCAGTAATTTGTTTAGAAGTCCTGTTTTGTTTGTTTCTAACTCATTATATTTTGCGACTTGCGACAGCAATTTTTCAATTCCCAATTAAAGGAGAATTACGAGTACCGGTACGGAAGTAGTTGACCAGTAAATTTCGGTAAAAAATTTATATTTTAGCAAAACAGAAGAAGAAAAATACTGTTTACCAAGTTCAAACAAGTCCATTCAAGCTGTGTCAAACTCCCGAGGTCTGTATCCCATCAGAGACAGAGGTCACAAAAAAATACAATTGTTGATTGGCCTAAGCAGAAATTCTTTTCTGAAAAGACAAACAGGCAAAATGAAAGACAGGACAAAATGCCAAGGAAATTTCTTGGTTATACTAACATACATAGAGAGGCGTATCTTTCCATCTTTCGTACCATTTCGAGAAATCGCTTTGGCCACTGACAATCTTTTTTTGTCAATTTTCAAAGTACCAGAATGAGCTTTCCCTTCGAGTTCTGCTTTACGAGCAGGAGCCTGTAAGTCCACAGAAATTTGCTATCTACACAGAATTGTATCCCATTTAGATATTCAGTGGCTGTGTAAAATAATTTTGTGAATTTTTTTTTAAAAAATAAGTAAATAAATACTTGCAAAGATTTTTAATTTGTAAATATAACTTTGACATTTGTTTTTTGTTTCTTAATATTTGAGCAGTTAAAAGGGAATTATGGATGAATAAATGGGAAAAAGTGGGGAATAAAATCCTCTATCTATGTATGATTTATGATGTTTTGTTCCATAGTTGTAGTGAAATATTGTTAAGATAAAGTATTTTATTTTTAGGTCATTTATCGGGTGGTTTAGGAGGTTGGAATGATGATGTAGTTAAGTGGTGAGAGCCGTAAAAAAAAAGAAGAAAAAAGGGGGTTTTATTTTAGTTTTGGTCATTTTAGTCACGGTGGAAGGGGTGCCCTATGCTAGAAGGGCACCCTGTGATACCGCTTGAGCCATTAGATCCGGCTCTTTTTTAGTTTAATAGTTTTAACTGTTCAAACAAAATTAAAAGAATGATAATTATTTAAAGTAGGAAATAAGTAATAATTCGAATTTAGTGTAAGTTGTGTCACTGTGATTGTATTAAGATCATATTTTTTCATAGCAGATATTTATGATTGCAAATCATATAAAAAGAAACAAGCATAAATTACATTTTCTTATCTGATCATCATAAGCACTTGAAAAAAAAAATTGTATCCATCTATAATTCGTTCTTGATGATATCATGCAAAATGTTTCACATCTTGATGAGAATGGATCATGACCAGACAGGGACAAAGGCCAACCTTAATTTAAGAAAGCCTGCAGAGCATGAACAAATGAAAGAAGTGGCCACAACTAGGAAAACATTACCATATGAACAGGAGGTCCAAATATATCTGAAAACTGCTTAGAAAGTCTATTAAGATAGAAAAAAAAATCAGGAAGGTGTGGGAGTAAGCCTTTATGTGGCTTACTCACAGAATACAAAAGCAATAAAACAAATGTTATTTCTCTAAGAATTTCTGAAACAAAAGCACAGCAATTTACAAAGCACCACCTCAGTATGCCTTAAGAAATAATTATTGAACACCAATTAGCTCTTTTCCCTGTATTGAAAATGGTACACAGTTGCCACTCAGACTGAAGAGTTACCTTTTTCTTAAGAATCTTCTTCAACCAGTGTATCCAGTCCCATATCAGTAGTTACGTTTTTTGTCTCTGTTCTGTTCGCTGTTTTCTCTCTGTTTTATATTTTTCCCGTTTTTGTCAAAACACGGTACACGCTGTTTCTCATTCTCCCATTTTTATACGCTGTTCTGTGTTCCGTGTTCTATGTTCCGCTGTCTGTTTTACAAAACACGGAACTTGCTCTCCTAGCATGTTTTATCACTGTTCAGATAGAAAATTGCAGAGAGATTCACAGATAGAAAAGAAAGAATTGCAGAAGTTTTGAGGATAAAGCTGGATAGCCTACTCAAGTATGGTCGTATTGGAATATTATTTGGAATTTAACAGATTTTCCGCTTAAGACATGCTCAGATCCTAAATTTGCGTTTTCGTCAGAACAGCGACAAAACACGAAACCAGGAACAGCGTAAGCAAAACACCGTTTTTTACCCATACCAGACAACTGTGAACACAGAACACTGAACAGGAACCAGAGACAAAAAACGCAACTAGTGTCAATCCACTCAAATGTTTGTTAAAGTACCATAGCCAATATCATGCACCCACATGCAGGCAAACCAGAAGGCCCTGTTGACACATTCTGAGGATGGACGAGGACTCAGGGCACTCAGGACCAGTCTATACTAAGCCCTAGATTTGATAACCATGCTCCAGGGCTGGGGCATTCTGGCAGGGTTGAGCATGGTGCTTATAAATATATGTAGCCTACCCTTATTTTCCAGAGTAGTACCAGTGTACAGGATCATGCAAATATGCAACAATTTGGTATTACATATATTTATTTTTGCCCACTTACAAAATGGAAAAAGCGTAGTGCAGAAAAAAAAGAAAAAAATACAGAAAATATATACATGCACTAAACAAAATACTAAAACTTATACGTACGAATCGAGTTAGCATATTGTTTGCTCAAGTATTTAAAGCCCTTGCTCGAGCACTTGTTTTAATTCTATGTATTTTTTGGGTGAGGTTTATTATTTTGTATTTTGCTGATAACTCCGAGAGGGACGATAAGCAAAAATTTAGCGTACTTGTAGCAAGTGGTGGCTTAGAAAGTGTTGTATACTGAAAATTCGGGGTTCAAACAAGTATGAGCACAATGCAAAAACCGCCAGCATGCTCAGAGTCTGAGCATGGTTAAAAAAAACAGCTTGGTGTACTCAATCAAGGTGTAATAAACTGCTCAGGGCTGCCAGAATAGTAATGCCTTCAGAGTTGTAGCTTCAGACCTTATTTGAGGCTATCATCTAACCAAACATTAAGAATCTGTCAGCCAAGCTGTTCAGCTACAGATTGGATAACCTTTAAACAAATTTGTTTATTTATCTGAATATAATAACATCCGAACTGATTACTTATTTATTCTGTGGGGTAGGCAAGACAATCAATCCGAAACACAGGGCACAAGTGAACCATTGTCTCAATCTCCCGATTCACAACTGATGGTGAAACATCACTCTAAAATCGATTGATAAAAAGATCACTCATTCTACCACTATGTATGACATTCTTACGTTAAAACCTGTCTAACCTTCCTGTCATCTGAAGGTACCTCGACAGTTCTTTTAAACAGGCTTTTCTCACTACCTCATGGAAATCGACACTCACAGAGTGGAATGCTTCCAATGGTTGCCTAGTCTTTAACAAAGTGTGTATTTGTCTCTTCCTCTATTCCACAACATGCACATATTGGAGACTAAATTTTTCCTATATCTGTACTGAGCGTGTTCCACCCTTCTAACAATAGTAACTATTTGTTACTATTTTCGTTCCAACTTTACAAAAAGTTACTACACATACCATTCCATCCTTCTCAAAATAGTAACTAATAGTACTATTTGCTTACCATGCTCAGGAGTGTAGCAAGCTTAGTAACTATGCATCTCTGTAGCGTGATTGGTCAGATTCGCCAATGGCATGATTAGTTACTATTAGTACAACTATTAGTTACTATTTTGAGAAGGGTTGGAACGGTCAGCGTAGTAACTTTTCATGAGGTTAAAACAAAAACAGTAACTAATAGTTACTATTTAGAAGGGTAAAACACGCTCTGAGTGTGTTACACCCTTGTACAAATAGTAACTATTAGTTACTATTTCTGTTCCAACCTCACCAATAGTTACTATGCTGACCATTCCAGCCTTCTTGAAATAGTAACTATTTGCTTTCCACATTTGGGAGTGTAGTAAGCGTAGTAACTACGGATCTCTGTAACCTGATTGGTCCCCTTGGCATGATATTCTGCTGGAAAATTGAAAAATCTTTCCAGCCTTGATGGCAAAAAGCCAGAATTTGTGACATCATGCGTAGTAACTACCGTAAGTGACATCATGCATAGTAAATACGGTAAGTAAACGGTAAGTAGGGTGGAACATGCTCATTGTATAAGTAAAACTGAGGCTAAAATAAGAGTAGATACCAGAAGATCTTATTCCTGGCTTATTCCTCTAATATATTCATCAACAAATCATGCTTTGAGTCCATGGGCATGGCTTTGTTCACCACCTCTTCGTCTGCTCCTCTTCCTGTTATAACTTCACTGTCACCAGGAATTATACTGTTATGCAGCCTTGGTCCTTCTTGTTTCTGGCCGGTCGCTGGAAGGCTGCATGAACCTGCTCTACATAAAAACCCATGCCAGACCTATACTTTAGTTTTTTTTAGACTTCATTTTATTGTTTTCAGCCAAAGTTTCTTAACATACTCAATCAATCTACTATTTTCAAATTCAACTCATGGGCATGCTCATTTCTACAAGTTTTGCAGACGGGTGCTTTCTTTCAGAGAATTAAGATTAAGTGATTCTTTCTTTATTTCCAAAGAATGCACGTCCTTGAAGCGCTTTAAAATTAAACGTCAAACTACAATACAAGCTGCTGGGCATAGCAGAAAGAAATCCCTCTTAGGAACAAAATATTCGGCATGAACCTTAGAATAATTCATATTGTACAAGAGCTAAACTGTTAAAAGTAATCTTAATGGATAAAAGCGTATCTCTTGTTGACATACAAATTTTGAAATTTTTTAACAAAGAATGTTAATTCAAACCAATATTTTCAGGTTTACCTTAGCGGCTACGTCTAATCAAGAGTGTAAGAGCGCGAAATTTTTGAACTTTTGGATATATGATTTCAAGTGACAAAGTGTACACTGTTTCCAGAAGCAACGATCTTCCAAGCCAAAGTACTAGCCATAAAGGAAGCCATTGCATTTGCAAAAGAAAACCTTTGTGATCAGTCTAATATAATACTTTGGTCGGACTCGGAAAAGTGCCTTCGAGGCACTTGCCAATTTTGACCCTTATGGGAAAGTTTCACTGGATATAGAGAGATTGCACCATACCCGACGAAAACGGACGGGATTGTAACAAAAAAATTTAACATTAGGAAGTATAGGACTTTCAACTTTGAAATTAAATTATCAGCATTTTATCATCCTTACGAGCCAGGAACTTCCTGGAAATATTAATTGGCTATTCCTTAACAGTGT
Organism: Branchinecta lynchi; assembly: GCA_023053575.1. NCBI lineage: Eukaryota > Metazoa > Arthropoda > Branchiopoda > Anostraca > Branchinectidae > Branchinecta > Branchinecta lynchi. Next base: position 21,189,953 of record JAKZAP010000005.1, read on the forward strand.
ATTTCTATTTTTGAAAAAGAGTTTCCATGGAAGTAAGAGTTTGAAGCAGTCTAGTACACTAGCCCCTTTTCAGGCACGGTGCTCAAATGTCTAGCACCATGCCTGGGTGCTAGACGTTCAAGCACTGTACCTTGGATTGCATGCATGGTGCATGGATTTCAGTTTAAAGTGCAAGCATGAAAAACACAGTTTCTGTCATTATAACTGAGCACCAGCTCGCACAGGGCTGAAATTAATACCATGAATTAGAGAAATCAAAGGCAATCCTCATCACATTTTTCATAACAAAAACAACATTGCTCGGCTGATGACAGACGTGAAAAACCCATTTCCTTTTCTACATAGTCAAGGGTTTTACATGCAAAGTGTCCTGTGCCTCAGTTTTTTCTACCTAGCAGCCAACCAGAATATTGGCTCTTGGGGCACTCTACATGGAAAATAGATAGGGTGCTGTTAGGTTTTGCATCTCAATCATCAGTCGAGCCCTTTTGTTTTTGTTGTGAAAAATTCGATAAGGATTGTCTTTGATTTCTCTAATTCATGATAGTAATTTCTGCCCTGTCCGAGCTGGTGCTCAGTTTGATGACAGAAACTATGTTTTTCATGCATGCACTGTATACTGAAATCCATGCACCATGCATGAAACCCAAGGTACAGTGCTTGAACATCTAGCACCCAGGCATGGTGCTAGACATTTGAGCACCATGCCTGAAAAGGGGCTAGTGTACTAGACTGGTTTGAAGGCGTCAAAGTTTGTAAATCAACAGGGAGTCTCGTCCTTGGTCAATTATGACACATTTTTTCAAATCCGCGTCATCGTCAACCAATAGGATTAGAGACTTCCTAAGAGCCTTCAAGCTCTTACTTCCATGGAAACTCTTTTGTAAAAATAGAATTATACGGTTCAGGAATAGCCCAATTAACATTTCCAGAAAGTCCCTGGCTCAGAATGATAATAAGACGCCGATAATTTAATTTCAAAGTTGAAAGTCCTATACCTCCCAATGTTAATTTTTTTTTGTTATGATCCCAGGATGATGATGATAGAGTAACAATATCTGTTTTCATCGGGTAGGGTGCAATCTCCTTATAGTATCATGCTACTTGGAGATGGCATTGTTCGCACAAACAACAAACATATGTCTCCAGTGGATCCCTGCACATGTTGAGATTAAGGGAAACGAGAGGGCTGATCAGGCAGCTAAACAGGCAAGTGATATGACAACTGAATTAGTGAGTGGACTAATTCCCCAGACTGTAATGCAAATAGAAAGATTAATAAAATCAGTGAGAGAGTATGATTTTGTAGAAAACAGAAACCAATCTGGCAACTGGTTTATAATTGTTACGCGTAAAGAGGCTAGAAAGTTCGATAAACAAGTTTACCAAGGATTAAGTAGGAAAAAGGGTAGATTGGCTTTCCGTCTACGTTCGAGCCATGCAGCTACTAAAACGTATCTGGCCAAGTTTTATGGTGAGTCAGGTAATTGCGATTTCTGTGATATGGAAGAAAATCTGGAGCATCTTCTCATAGTGTGTGATCAGCACTCCCCCCAAAGACGTGAGATCAGTACATTATTTCATGATAGAGGACTACAGCTGAGTGTAAACATGATATTGGGGGGTTTCGTGAATGATGGTGACAATATAGAGATTTTGAAGCTGGTTGCACAATTTTTAACTGTGATCGGGAGGGATTGTAAGATGTGATGAAGAGGACAATAATGATGATACGTGAATGTCATAGAGTTGTTTCTCGAACAATTATGAACTAAACAGTGTCACAGATTTAAGGATAGAAGACCCAGGTGACCTAGTAGTCAAGAGTGGTCTTTAATTCTTTCATCATCATCATCTGCGGTCTGGAAGACTGAAATTCATTTCAATAGCTTACTAAGGCCCTTTGGATTATAAATGATTGAATCTTCAGTTCCGTTAAGTTGCTTGTTTTCTTCATTTGGTAAATCCTTGTGAGAAATTCGAGCTCAGGTGTGAATGAGGGGATTCTTTAGCCTATCCTATGACCTATCCTATGAGATTCTGTAATTAGAACCTACCTCCCTGTTAGTTTGAGCTGGTCAACTTGGAAGGCGTGGAAAAAGTCCAGACTTTGCATAACCACTCCAACATAAAATAACAATGATTATTAAGAATTTAGCTCTTAATCTTTTTTTAAGACTTAACTTAAAGACTTTTTGTAATCTTTTATTTGTGTTGTTACTTACACTATAACAACGCAAATAAAAGATTCCACATGTATATCTATCTATTTTTTATGTTATTCATGCTGGATTAAGTTCTGAAGCATAAAAAGAAAGTCAGGCATTCGTCAGCTTGTCAACTTTTTGTTATATGGCTAAGGGGTTGTAAACTTTAGTGTGATGTCGTGAAGAAATAGCCTAGGGAAATCTGATTAAATTAATACTGCAGAATATATATCTGTATCTGTATATAGAGAGCCGAGCAGCCAGAGACATGATCCAGACACATTTACATTTAGCCTATAAGCCGTTCTAGGGACAATCAATTCTATTAGTAAATGGAAAATATAGACTTCTCTTGAGACATCACGGGCCTCACATAATAAGTTGAGATAATAAGTTGAGGATAAATATTCCTTCAACCCAAGCTGACAGCCATTCAAACTTGACAGTGCAAAACAGATACAATGGATACAACATTTTATTGCTGCAACTCCGTTTTTCCAACTTGAGTGACTTTGAGCCTGAAAAGGACCCTTGCCAAGAAGGGCTGAAATATGCTATATGGCTCTAATAAAATTTAAGCTGACATTTCTGTTTTGCTCTGTCAGATAAGCTGAAGTATGGCCTAGTCGACACCCCTAAGGATGGCCACTTCATCCTAGAATTGCTGTCTTTGTCATTGATACTCCTTACTGTTAACGTCAGCAGGTTTGCCATAAACCTCTTCAGGTGCAAGAAGGCTCATAAATCAGTCTGCAATCAGTCAACTAGATTGCCCATTACACCAATAAAACAGTCTGGGAGTGTCACATCTTGTTAACAGGTAGGCTAGGCCGCAGATCTTGTTTACAAGGGTAGATCTTCTGTGTTAGAATATTGAATTGTTCAGACTATAGCCTGTATAGCCTCATTAGATGGGATCCCAGCACAGACAAACTTATCTGTCATTTTGTCTGACAGCTGTGTGGGATTTAGTAATTAACCTTCTTACTTACTAATTCAATTGTTTCTATACCTCAAGTTGTTATTCCTTTTCTTTTGCAGAATGCCGTCATCAAAAGTTTTAAGCTGAATCTGAATGGAAAGCTCTGGATCTGCAAATGCTACAGTTAAAAAGGCCAATGGTGGGTTAGCAGCCAAGGTATGGGTCACATTTTCTTTTAGTCAGAGCCCTCTAGAGGTTTTTTTTTGCTTACTGCAAGACTAAAACGTGTTTGCATAAAAAACAGTGAAAATGAACAGTTAAAGCATTTCCCTCTGTTTCACTCAAACTTTGCTTTAGCTCATTACAGATTAGTAAGTTGTATAGCCTACCTTGATGTTTGAAAATGTAGGCTATGCCATTTGTTTGTTGGGGTCCCAAAACGTAAGAGGAGGGATACCTAGGAAAAGTTGTCCATCTGTCCGTCCGTCTGTAAGCACGATAACTCTCGAAGGAATGAGATATATTGATGAAACTCGGTGTGAGGATTCTTTGGGCCAAGGGACGGGTCAGGTTCGTAGATGGGCCCCAAAGCTGTATATTCAGGGGTGGGGGAAGGGTTTTAAGGGACGGAAATAAATATTTTTTAAAAGCTAATGAGATTGTTGATCTAGGTGTAAGGAGGCATGCTCCGAATATGAAAATTACTTTCACCCCGGACAAGAAGTTCGCCCTGAATCCAGAAATTAGGCATGAAGTTGTTACATACCGTAGTCGATATCGAGTGCACATGCTGTTGCAGTTTCCGAAGATACTAATGATAAACAAAAAGTGTATCCGATCAGTTTATTAATGATCAAAGTCGCAACCGGCATTTACTGGGTCGAAAAGTCAGAATGCATCCGACAACTATCTGGTAACAGTTCAATAAAATTTGTTGAACAATTTTCTAGTCCCTACCCTACCCCTTTATTAACACAGGCGAAAGCTGTGCACGTGAGTGACGTCACTTTTTTAATCTGTGGACCCAGGAGGGATGTCTACTTCGCTCGCGTGTATACGCGTGAGGCTTATTGGGTTTAATAGAAGACTGTTCAAACCTAGCGTACGTATTCTTTGGGTTTTGGATTGTCGGGGTTCCAAGTGGTTGATATATGTTGTTCAGATTTTATATGAGTATTCACTGACAAAGCACAGGTCAAGTCCGTAGATAGGTCCTTTAGCCCTATATTTAGGGGCAGAGGGGGGGGGGGTTCGAATTAAGGGTAACAACAAATTTGTTTTATAAGGTATCTGAACTTAGTTTTCGGTCGAAACTGGAAGTTTGGTTCAAGCTCAAAGTTGTTGCTGAAGTCGATTAGAGATTCGATATCGGTATAAGGAGACATGCTGAATCGAATTTTTAACTTTATTTCTTTGACGGATAAGCTGGCAAAACTTTCAAAAACCTGGAAATTTGGATTGAAAGGTTCGGTTCTCAATGTCACTAGATCTTTTGCTCTGACATTTGTACTGTGTTCTTCAAAACTGTGCTAACTGGCATTTTTTTTGAAAACTGAGTTAACTATATCATCGGAAAGAACATCGCTGATTTGGTATTAAACCAAGGTATAAATTGTGTGTTGAGCACCATCTAACAGGTAGATTAGTTTTTTCCTACTTTTTGGCATACACAAAACTAGGCCCAACAATTATAAAAATGTAGTTAGCACAGTTTTGAAGAACACAGTGCATTTAGTTCGCCGGGAATGCTGCTAAAATATCAGGAATTTGGTAAAAAAAAAAAAAAAAAAAATCTAAAGAAATGAGATATTTGTAGTACTAAAACATGCTTGTTGAATCCATATCTGAACATGGTTTCCTCATTTGATTAGTAGTTTGGCCGCAAGCAGGAAACTTCGGTAAAAGTTTTGTACATATTTAAACGGTTGACGATTGATAAATAGCAAAAATGTTAAAGGGGATTTAAGAAATTAAAGATTCGATTGTCTGGATCAAGAAGTCTGATAAATATCAATTTTTGGGATCCCATCGAAGCCTTTGGTCTTGTTATTATTTGGAGTTAAGCGTTTTGATTTTTGCCATAAGAAATCATGAAGTCAAAGATTACTCAAATCTGGTTAATATATTAAAGATAAGATCACTGAATTGAAAACTTCGGGGATAGAGTGAATCGACGACTAGGGACGAAGAGTAGAGTATCACAAGTACTTCTTTTCTTTTCATTTATGATCACAGTATTATTGAAGTTCATGTGTGCGACGACTAGTTCTGATTGTCTGTCGAGAATATCTTTGGTCTACAAGACCTTTTTTTTGAAGCTCATGCGTCTTTCAAGTCCCCTCCACCAAGCAGCATCTCAGGGGCAGCATCAATTCGTTGAAGAACTGCTCGTTGGCGGCTATGACGTTCACGCAACAGATTCGGTAAGTCAGTGAATGAAACCTATTTACCTAAAACCGACGTACCTAACCACTGTAACAAGCTTTTGTCTTCCGGATCAGAGTAGCATATTTTAGCATTGAGGAAGAAAAGGATCGAATTGCTTGAGTTCCGGCTGCTTGTCTTTATACATTTTATGCCAAGTAACCTCAAGAGCAAATTATCTAACAGACCGTAAATTCCTCAGCGAAGCGTTTCAGTTGTAACGACGTTTCATTTGTCTAAGGCATGTTTCAGATGACAAAGTATTTCGAAGGCAGAACCCGATTTTGGAAGCTCGCTATCGAATTTCGCTCTAGCAAGAAAGCTTTAGCGTTTAGAGCAGTCTAGTACACTAAGCTGTCTTTGATAACCATGCTCAAGGGGTACCAGGTACCAGTATACAACCCTTTAGTAATAGCAAGAATTTATTCTTGGTAATAAGACACATCAGCAGTTCAATTTGACTTTGAAAGTGTTGTATACTGGTATCTCTCTGGGGAATAAGGGGCACACTGGGGTATGAAGGTACACATACCTATGAGCAGAGGCGTTAGGCTACTTACTTATTGCATATGAATATTGCTGTGAAAAGTTACTATCCAATTTTTTTATTTTTTTTTGGTGGGGGGGGTGCAATATATTTAACGACTGCCATTGCAGAAAAAATGACTATATTTTAGGGAAAAAATACTGTTTTGACAAAAATTGACTGATTTTAAGAAAAAATTGACTTTTTTTACGAAGAACCGACTGTTTTGAAGAATTTCTGAGAAAAAAAAGCGACTGTTCTTACGAAAAATCCTGGCCCTTCGTCCCCCCCCCCCCCAATGGATGATGATCCTGTTTACGAGCACAATGATCACCCCTCTCAGCAAACCCCAATGTTTGAGCATAATAATAAGAAAGAAAAGCCTTATTTGCTAGATTGTTTTAGATAATCGGTCTGGAATGCTCCGCTGACTACCTGCCGTGTGTTCTTGCGGATATGGCCAAAACTTTCGCTTTCTGAGGCTGTTCTAGCGCTCGCACTTGTTTTGGAAAGCGGTGTAGAAACGAAATCCAATCTGTACGTGAAAAGCGGGTTCGTCAAGCCAGCGAGAAGTTGTAAAGGCGCAACGACTTTCCTTTCATTCTGGCAGTCGGTGGTTTCTCGCTCTGCTGTTTGGAAAGTGAATACCTGGGATCGTCAGAATCTTCCTATTGTTTGAGAATCTGTGAAATGATTGGTAGTCCTGGCTAAATCTGTCGCCTGAAAAGCATGGGACACCGAGGTTTAGAGTTTTGACAAATAAATAGAGCCGCGTTCTATTTTTTCCTAGCTCTTCGACATTACCAGTAATATTTTCCTTCATTTTACGGTTTCACATTTATTTCCTAACAGGTTTTGGGAGTACATCCCCGTAACTTTTACAAACAAAACGCTTTTAAGCAAACAAAATTGCTGAATATAACGATGTTAGTTTAGCATGTCTGAGTGTAACGCCATGACTTAACTGAATGAAACACGCTCTTAGGCACCGCAACTTGAATTCTGCGTGGATTAGTTGATTTAATATTGACTTGAGTAACGAAAGTATCTAAGTGCCAACGGTTTCAAACAAGACCAAAGGTTTCGATGGGATCCCAAAAATATCTGATCCAGAGAACTGGGTCTTGTCTTAGCCAGATCCAGTCATCGCCAGACTCTTTGAACATTTTTACAATTAAAATTCAGAAACAGATTAAGGCCAAATACCTAATCACCTGAGAAAACCAAGTTCAGATATGAATTCAGCATGTGTGTTTACCCCTATAAGTCATATCTGTTTTGACGAAAACTTCCTGCCACTTCTGCCAATTTCCCGGTTTCGGCCGAACTCCAGAACTACTTGTCCGGCAAAAAAAGAAAGCTCAAAGACGAAATCAGGGTATCTTCTTTCCCCAGTAATGAACATCTAATCAGCTTCAAATAAAAATTTAGCTTATAACAAATTTTCCGATTCCAGCCGGATTCGGGTCGAACTATATGTCCGGGTAAAATATGATTGTCATACAGGGACTCAGCATCTCTTCTTACCCCTACATCGCTTATCTAATCAACTAGAAATAAAACTTTAACTTCCAACAGCTTTCCGGTTTTGGCCGGATTCCGGGCGAACTACATGTCCTGGTAGAAAATTGTTTTCACATAAGTGTTCAGCATGTCTTCTTGCCCTAAATCGAACATCTAATCAACTCCAGATAAAACTTTTAATTTTGACAAACTTTCCGGTTTGGGCCGGATTCCGGTCGAAATACTTGTCCGTCGAGAAAATAGTTTTCACCATCGTCTTCAGCATGTCTTCCTACCTCTAAATCGAACATCTAATCAACTTCAAATAAAACTTTTATTTTCAACAAACTTTCCGGTTTTGGCCGGATTCCGGGCGAACTACTTATCCGATGACAAAATGGGTTTCACTGCCGTGTTCAGCATGTCTTCTTACCCCATAATCGACTATCATATTAGCTGTTTCAAAATATTTTGTTTGCCCCTTAATTTGAAACCCCTCCCCCACCCCTAAATGTAGGGCTACTAAGCCCATCTACGAACTTGACTGGTCCGACGACCCAACGAATCCTCACACCAAGTTTCATCAAAATATCTCATTCCCTTCGAGAGTTGTCGCGCTTACAGACGGACGGACAGACGGACAGACGGACAACTTATGCGATGTCATAGGTATCCCTCCACTTACGTTTTGGGATCCCAAAAAGCCCTAAGTGGCTCTTCCAGCCCTCCTCCCAGTGAGGTTATAGTTGCGCTCATGGTATCTGTTACCACGGTAACTGAATCTGCAATTATTCGTTTTTGCAGTTACCGTGCTATATGATACGCGGTTGCTCTGCAAAAGTCGACTATCACTTTTCGGAGTCATCCCAAAAGAACAAGAGCTACGAGCTCATATGGCACTTGTACGAGTAGGCTGTACAAGAAAGTAGATGAGAACGTCACAAAATACACACGCCATCCAAAAAGGCGGTTCGGAAATAGAAATAGGATATTTAGTTTCACTCATTTCTGAGCAGTTCCAGCATCGTCTCGATTGTCTGTAGCAAATGCACATGACAGTTCAAACTTTCATCACGATAAATCCATTTGTTTGATCCCTAGACTTGCTACACGATTTCCGGTACTCACTCTATTTCCACCTACCGTGGCCGAATCTGGTTCGGAATAAAAAGAAATCGACCACCTAAAGCATCTTCGTTTATACCATCTACCAAGTTTCACTCGAATCTGAGCATTTTTGGAAAGTTCCGGTACCCCCCCCCTTCCCACCAACCTTGTCGGAGCCGGTTCGGGCCCAATCTCTTAATTCCCTCATCAAGTTTGACTGAAATTGGAGCATAGCCTATCTGCAAGTTTCCAGTACCCCCCCCCCCCCTCTACCTTGGCCGAATCCGGCCCGGACGCCAAATAACAAATCTAGGCCGCATAAACTTGGCACTGTCGAATTGCATCTCATTCGGTCCAACCGTTTGGTTTTTGTGCATGTCAAAAGTCCCCCCCCACCCCCAATTCCCCTAATCGTGGTCGCCTATGGTTCGAACGCATGTTTTACATGTCGAGGCCATCGATTCGTATCACCCATGAAGTTTCACTCGAATCAGACCACTCGTTCGCAATTTATAGAAGTCAATTTCCATATTTCTCTTCTCTTGCTCCCCCAAAAATGCTCGGATCTAGGAACGGAAGTTTCCGGGGGTATGTTGTGTCAGGTTTTTAAGTCAAGATAATTCGGGTCGCTAATATGCCTGCAAAGTTTCGTTGTCGTTTTACATCTGGAACTATTCTAACTCACGACTACCGGAATTCCAGGAAACCCCCTCCAACTCCCCCCACAGAGCCCCGAAACCATCTGGCTCCGTCAACTTCATCTAGGCCTAATGCTTGTTCCATCCATTAAGTTTCGTCCCAATTCCTCTGCTTTTAGAGTTTCTTGAGTTTTCCACACACCCCCCCCCCATCCCCACAGGTATCGGACCCGACCCGGACGTGACACTGAACGTCCGAGGCGATATCTCACCAGACAAGTTTCATTCAAATCCGATCACCCGTTCAAAAGTTATGCACGCCACTAGATTCCGGACTCCCCATCCACCCACTCCCCCCACGATGGTCGGGTCGGGGAAACGGCTGTTCTCAAGTCAATCTGTTCGGATCCCTGACATACCTGCCAAGTTTCATCGCCCTAGGACATCAGGAAGTATGCCGAACTCGCGGGATCGCTAGAAATCCGGACCCCCACCCCAACTCCCCCACAGTGCCCTGATCCGGTCCGGTTATGTCAATGATGTGTCCAGGACCTATGCTTGTTTCCCCCATCCCCCCGATCTCTCCACTTTAAGCGTTTCTCAAAATTTCCGGTTCCCTCCTCCAACTCCCCCCAGTGTCATCGGTTCCGGTCCGGTTATGTCAATGACGTGTCTAGGACCTGTGCTTGTTTTTCCCACCAAGTTTCATCCCGATCCCTCCACTTTAAGCTTTTCTCAAAATTTCCGGTTCCCTCCTCCAACTCCCCCCAGTGTCATCGGATCCGGCCCGGATTTAAAGTGAGGTGTCTGAGACACAAGGTCATCCTAAATATCAATTTTCATCAAGATCCGATCACCCGTTCAAAAGTTATGCACGCCACTAGATTCCGGACTCCCCATCCACCCAGTCCCCCACGATGGTCGGGTCGGGGAAACGGCTGTTCTCAAGTCAATCTGTTCGGATCCTTGACATACCTGCCAAGTTTCATCGCCCTAGGACATCAGGAAGTATGCCGAACTCGCGGGATCGCTAGAAATCCGGACCCCCACCCCAACTCCCCCACAGTGCCTTGATCCGGTCCGGTTATGTCAATGACGTGTCTAGGACCTGTGCTTGTTTTCCCACCAAGTTTCATCCCGATCCCTCCACTTTAAGCGTTTCTCAAAATTTCCGGTTCCCCACCCCAACTCCCCCACAGTGCCCTGATCCGGTCCGGTTATGTCAATGACGTGTCTAGGACCTGTGCTTGTCTTTCCCACCAAGTTTCATCCCGATCCCTCCACTTTAAGCGTTTCTCAAAATTTCCGGTTCCCTCCTCCAACTCCCCCTAGTGTCATCGGATCCGGCCCGGATTTAAAGTGAGGTGTCTGAGACACGAGGTCATCCTAAATATCAATTTTCATCAAGATCCGATCACCCGTTCGCAAGCTAAAAATACCTCAAATTTTGGCTTCACCCTCCCTCCACTCCCCCCCCCCAGATGGTCGAATCGGGGAATTGATGATTTCCTATTTAAGCTGGTCGGGTCCCAGACATGCCTGTCAATTTCCATCGTCCCAGCACATCAGGAAGCACGGAACTCGCGGGATCACTACAAATTCGGACTTCTCCCCCCCCCCCCAACTCCCCCAAAGTGAGCGGATCCGTTCCGGTTATATTAGTCACGTATCTAGGACTTTTGCTTGTACTTTCCACCAAGTTTCATTCGGATCCCTCCACTGTAAGTGTTTTCCAAGATTTCCGGTTTCCCCCTCTAACTCCCCCCAGTGTCACTGGATCCGATCTGGATTTAAAATGGAGGGTCTGAGACACGAAGTCCTTCCATGTATTAAGTTTCATTAAGATCCGATCACCCGTTCGTAAGCTAAAAATATCTCATTTTTCCTATTTTTTCCGGATTCCCCCTCCCTCCACTCCCCTCCAGATGGTCGGATCGAGGAAGCGACAATTTCTAATTTAATCTGGTCCAGTTCCTGATATGCTTGCCAAGTTTCATCGTCCTAGCTTATCTGGAAGTGCCCGAACTAGCAAAACCGGGACCGACAGACCGACAGACCGACAGACCGACTGACGGACAGAAATTACAATCGCTATATGGCACTTGAGTAAGCTCAAGTGCCATAAAAACTGATATCCAGTTACATCACCAAGTGCTATAATAAACCTTTTCCTCACCAGTTTGACAAAATTTGATGAAAGTGGGATGACTTTTCAGATACCACGATCAGTTACCACGGTCGGACCATGGTATCTGAATATTAGATACCACGATAACTGGCGAGATACCACGATAACTGCAAAAATGTCTTTTGACCGTGGTATCAGATACCACGGTAACCGCGAAAACGACTTAGACCGTGGCATTCAAAAACGCAACTAATGTCTTCGCAAAGCATCGGCACTCAGCTCAGCTGCATCTTGAGGGTTTTGTACCCCGGCCTATCTGTGATTTACCAAGAACGTATAATACTATACTGGGTAGTAGAAGTAAAATATCCGTCTCCCTTTTCTCTTAATGCATCCATGCTCCGGCTATGCATTTCCGACCCGAATGACGATACGCACTGTTCCCGAAACTTCTTCATTCTCACGAATTTGGTTCAGCACACTAGCCCTATGGTGCTATGCAAAAGATATGATATATAAGCTATCAGGAATAGACAGGTAGATAGATAAAAAGTTTATTGTAAAAATCGACTTTCGTGGTTATAAACCAAATTTGCGATTATTGTCAGAAAACAGAAGAAATTACAATATGTGTGTCATACGTCAGTTAACTTAAAAATCTGTCGAGCTTCATTTAAGAATTTCACGAACTCTGGAATAAGACTTTACGCATATCTAGCGTGTTTTGTAGGTACAGGACAGAGTTTGGGTACCGTAGAACTTACCACTCTTTTTAGTCGATTTCTAACATTTTGGTAGGGGGGAGGGAGGATTTGGGAGTGGAGAGGATGAGATACCATGGCTGAACCGAAGTCAGTGCTTAGCTCTTTTCTGCGCTCAGCAGTGTTTTGAGGCTAAAGTGTTTTAAAAGGTAGGAGCATGGAGGCTTTGGTCCACTATGAATAACAAGAAGAGCCCGCCTCTGTATTCTTTCCAATTTGTCTACTTGTTTCTCGTAGTAGTTGACATTGGGGTATTTTCATTTTGAAAAGAGTTTTAGACATCATTTTAGACTCCTTTCAAAAATAAGCATCCGCACAGTATTTACGGGACTGGATCGTGGATTTTTGCTCTACGCATTGTTTGGTAGACAGGGACCCTTATCACTGGCCGGCTGTAGGGTATTTGGTCCACTTTGTAAACTTCCGGGTCGCCATCATAGCTCTTCTCCCTCTATCACCCAAATGGCGGTCTTGCTAAATTGTGTCCGTGTTGCGGAGTTGCACCTGAGGTTTGTCGACAAAAACGGATGAACAGATTAGAAGAAAAATGTTGACCCATATGTTGCTTAGTCGGAACTTTTCGACCGAAGGGAGGAGTTTCTTAATGCGTATGATCTCAGGTACCGTGATATTCTTTAGACCCAAAATTAAGTTAATAATTAAAAAAATAGTTAAATTTTTAGAAGGGTTTTAGATAAATAAAATATATTTTTATATGTTAGCCTATATATGTAGATGTGTGTTAGATTAACAATATTTCAAGTGAAATAATTAATCAGCAATTCATCTATACATTCGGATTGTGAAGCTCGGTTGTCTTGCTTTGGGTGCGAGATTCCTCTTAATTGCGGCTGCTGGCTGCACGATGGCTTATTAAACCATCCCTGCTGAACATCACCTGAGCCCCGATTACCCCTCACCTGTCTGTTTGGATAATCAAGTGATTGCTCGAAATTGGCTATTCGTGCATTCCATCAACCACTGCTTATTTTCCGCCACATTGTTTACAAGCAAATTGTGGGAAAATTCTTAATCTGGTCCGAAAGTGTTTGGTCGGACAAGAAAGTAAAAGCAACCTCGCTTTATTGTGTGGCACCCATTGTAGACATTTTGTAAAGTGTCCAAGACCGGCAAGGACACCTGGAATTTTTCTAATTCAATTAAGTTTTTAATTAAATTAGATCAGTTTCATTATTTTTATTTAATTAAAAGTAGATTAAAACTCCAATTAAACTTCAGTATTCCAGTATTACATGGTATTTTTTCGAATCTAGTTAGCGGGCTGGTAATTTTTGGGATCCCAAAACGTAAGTGGAGGGATACCTATGACATTGCAAAAGTTGTCCGTCCGTCCGTCTGTAAGCACGATAACTCTCGGAGGGAATGAGATATTTAGATGAAACTTGGTGTTAGGATTGTTTGGGTCAAGGGTAAGGTCGAGTTCGTAGATGGGCTCTGTAGCCCTATATATAGTGGGGGTTCAAATTAAGGGACAAACAAAATATTTTTAAACAGCTAACGTGAAAGTCGATTATGGAGTACGAAGACATGCTGAGCACGATGGTGAAAATCATTTTCTGGCCGAACAAGTAGTTCGTCTGGAATCCGGCAAAAAACGGAAAGTTTGTTAAAAGTAAAAGTTTCATTTGAAGTTGATTAAATGTTTGAATTAGGGGTAAGAAGACATGCTGAGCACGATGGTGAAAACCATTTTCTCGCTGGACGAGTAGTTAGGCCGGTATCCGGCAAAAACCGGAAAGTTGGTTAAAAGTAAAAGTTTCATTTGAAGTTGATTAAATGTTTGATTTAGGAGTAAGAAGACATGCTGAGCATGATGGTGAAAATCATTTTCTCGCCGGACAAGCAGTTCGTCCGGAATCCGGCCAAAACCGGAAAGTTGGTTCGAAGTAACAGTTTCATTTGAAGTTGATTAAATGTTTGATTCAGGGGTAAGAAGACATGCAGAACCCGATGGCGAAAACCATTTTCTCGCCGGACAACTGGTTCGCATGCAATCCGGACAAAACCGGAAAACATATTAAAAGCAAAATCTTTATCTGAAGTTGATTAGATGATAGATGTAGGGGTAAGAAGAGACGCTGAGTCTGTATAAGGTGATCATTTTTTACCCGGAAATATAATTAGTCCGGAATCCGGTTGTACCCGCATTTTTTTTTAAATCGAAGTTTTATTTAAAGTTGATTAGATGTTCTTTATAGGGATAAGGAGATACGTCGGTTTCGTTTCTGAATTTTCTTTTTTTGCTGGACTAGTAGTTCGCTCGGAATTCGGGCGAAACCGCAAATTTGGCAGTAGTAAAGCAGGAAGTTTCGGTCAGTATCGTTAAAATAGATATGGCCTATAGAGGTATAAAATGATAGATAGATAGAATATCTGAACTCGGTTTTCTTTGATGATTAGCCTGGCGAAGACTGGATCTGGCGAAGATGAGACCCAATTGTCTCGATCAAATCTTAGATTTTTTGGATCCCATCGACACCTTTGGTCTTGTTTTTTTCGCGCGCCTTGTCAGTATTGGTCGGTATCAGTCTGGACCACCAGGCCTTCTTCCAGATAGGAAAGGCCTTGTCGGGCGAGATAATAAAATTTGTAGGATCAAGATAGAACTGGGATTTATAAACGGTCAATTTAACTCAGCGTCACTTGAAATCTGACATTAGGCCTATCTAAAAATTAAAATACACCATAGCCTACGTGAAAAATACTTTTGTTTGGTATTGAAATATTCTTTTTAGCTAGGCTTCCAAACCCTTATGGTTGGTTTCCAAGGCACTCGAATATTTGTTATTGACACAATTTATTTCATTCGAAAAGACCATACCTTGACCAAAGACCATGACTTGCTCACTAAACAAAAATAGAAAATGTTTGGTCTTAAACGACCAGCGTTGCAGCATTAGCCTTGCGGCGCAGCTCCTTCAGGGTAGTTATCGATTAATGAATGAAAACAAAAACCAAGTAAGCTTCTTGCAATTGAAGACGAGCAGTGGTGGTGTTCAACCCTACTTACCGTAGTTACTACGCATCATGACACGGCTCCGGGCTTCTAGGCATCAAGGCTGGAACGCATTTTTCTTTTTTTTTCGACAAAATGTCGTGCGACGAGCTAATCGGGCCGATCACGTCATAGAGATTGTAGTTACCATGCTAACTATGCTCCCGAGGGTGGTAAGCAAATGGTTGCTATTAGTGACTATTTCGAGAAGGTTGGAACGGTTAGCGTAGTAACTTTTCAAGAGGATGGCACGAAAATAGTAACTAGTAGTTACTATTGTTAGAAGGTTGGAGCACGCACAAAATCTCTTCGTTGACGATGAAGATTACCTGTGCGGATCATCGTTTTGTGGGAAATCATAGAAACGCATATGAATAACCCTTGGGCTTATTTTATATTTGTAGATAAAACCATGACCTTTATAAGGACATATAAAAAATGTTGTTCATTTTTATGTGTAGTACCAGTCAGCGGGTCTGAAGGGGTATTCAAAGGACAACTCGCACTACGTAATGTTTCTGCTCAGATGTTCTGTAAGAGTTGACTGCTTTACAACTAGGCTACGCTTACAGAAAATTACCTACGGCTTCGGCTGTTTTTAGCCTCTTCCATGTCCATTGCCCTGGACAGTGCCGTCTTCACTTTCGGTGGACCCTAGGCCATCCATGAATTTGTGACCCCTTTTCGAGAGTCAAAACGTAAAAACGTCAACCGATTAGCACAGACTCTTCTTGGTCGAGCCACACTATGGTCACATCTGAAAACAATTCGGTAACGTGAATGACGATCGTGCGTAACGGAACAAGGCAATATGGCTAGCAACCATAACCTCATTTCTCAGCAATTTACACCGCCCGCTTGGCCTCTCCTTCCCCCTGCCCCCCCCCCCCTCCCCAGCACCGGCCTATCTGGCCTAAGGGTAAAGACGCACTGGCCATGGATGACAGTCTTGACAAAACTTGCATAACCGGTCTCCGGAAGAATAAACTCCTCGGAAATAATGATCGGACGTATGATACGTCACTTAACGAGAACAAATGTGGCAAGTGTGGTAATCAGTGTAGGCTATTGTTAATACAAGTATACACTTACGAAGTGAACAATCTCAGGAACGAGAATGGATGGAAATACTACTAAAGTAAGGTGAACTACTATCATGATTGTACGACATGTCGACTTATTAGGAAAGCCTATGTAAACATATCCTGGGGGGGGGGGGGGGAAACGTTTGCTTCTCGGTTTGCTTGTCTATACGAGTTGCAGTAGCATTGAGCTGGTCTGAAAATACTCAGCAGGATTCTATGTCACTGATATCTCCTATTCTACGTCTGGTCAGCTCACGCAAATCATTGCTTAGATGAATTTTGTCACGACCGGTTGTTTAAATTGTATTGCCTACGCGCCTTGAGGTACCTTGAACTCATCATCATGCTGTCATCCTTATCATCCAGCTGTTGCGACGTCTGCTTCACTTGCATCTTGAAAGACTTCGGTACTGACGTCATCTTCCGTCATTCGTTTTTTCATCAGAAAATAACTCATTTTTGTGCATGAATTTGCCTATTCTTGTAATTAAAAAACAAATTCGCGGAAAGAAACTAATTTTTCCGTGAATTTGACTAGTATTATAATTGATAGTAATTTGAACCCATACAAGACGGAGCTAGAAAAAAATAGACAAGGAAACACATCGTCGGTTGGGTTGATGTAAAAGTTAAAATGACCCGTCACTTTCTTGACATGGTTATATTTTGAGGAGCTGGTAATTCGTTCTGTGGTTGCTTGTGCTCTTGTCTTACTTATAGCCAATCTGCGACAGTCGTATGCTGGTCGTATGTATACGAGTCGCAGCCAGTCGAGTAGAAAGGAATTCCGGTCGTCTCGAAAGGATTTCCAAGACGACTAGAAAAAAGTCTAGAGGGACGAGAATCCTTTCATGATGAAAGGAATTCTGGTCTACTTAAGGAATGTCTTCGGCGGTGCTGGTGAAAATACTAAAAAAACAGTCTAGCTAGCTTTTGAGAGCAGCAGTACCCACTACTGATGTCGTAACCGCTCTCAAATCATTTTTTATTGGCTAGTGAATTTATTTTTGTCAGATATTCTAGTTTGAAGAATTCATTCTTTTCCCTCTGCGTGTAAACATAATCTTGTCACCAAGATCGGATTCTGTTCAAGTTTTCCTGTACTTGTAAACGCTGCATAAGTCGAAAGTAGGAGCCGGGTTCGATTAGGGACTTTGGAATTACAGAATTTTCAGTCAACGAACGCGGCTCCGACTCCGACTTTCTGGCCTCTCGAAGTTTAGTTCCCGGTCCAAAGACAAAACAGTGTTTGTGAATGTAGAGAGTGAGAACAGAGTTTTCACGTAGTGGTCCATTCTACTATCCTAATTGCTCCGTTCGTTCTCAGTCGGAACATTATGAATCTTGTTTGTACGGTATCTTATATTCGCTATCCGAACAGGACTGATGATGGTGATGAAATTTTATTTACGCACTTAAGAAGGGAAAAGCAGCGCAGTACAGACAAAGAAAAGGAAAAAATTATACTGAGTTTCAATAATGTAGTAAACGCACAAGATAACAAAATAAACATTGAGAAAAAGAAAAGGGACCGAGTTTCACGTTTGCCATCTTTAGCCCAGACAACGCATCAAAGCCAAAGAACACGGAGTATGGTCTGATGGCCTGTGACAGCAGAAGCGTTGGTTTGTTCAAAGAGACAAGCGTTTTAAGGAGCCAATTGAATCGAAAAATTATAATAGAAGCCGGAAGTTGGTTGCCAAACAGAGCTGCCATTTCACTAAACCTTGGGTGGGTGGGTCTGCCTTAGGGGCCACTAATTTGGGGCCAAAAGATAGAACCAGGACGGAAGATTCTGTGCCCCATCGGAATCTAGGGAGTGACATGTACCCCATCCCCCCCCCCCAGTAAAAACCGGCGTGACCAGATCCAGTATGTGACAGCGTCTTGTCTACCTGTTTGGTCTTTCAAACATGTCGCAAATAAAAAATAAAAATATAAGCCAGTTTCCCCTTGTCTATGAAACAATCAGATCTAATAGGGTAAGACTACCAAATTTCAAAGACCTTATCGTTGAAGATACACACATTGCTAAATTAATGCTAGAATAGTTTGAATGGAATAAACCATATAGGGAAACAGTGTTTCCATATACGGGTGACTAAAGCCGTGTCGAGATTGAAAAATTGATAGCCATTGTTACGTATACGCCTGACTTGATGAGGTACAATGTATTGGTGTCTTGTCTGCCACGAAGTGGAGAAGAGGTGTGTAAACTTGCCTGCAATCTTTGGAAGAAAGAAGGTTGGAGAACGGTCATATGATTTTTGATTCGTGGAGATAGCGACGATCCTGAGAGGAAGGATGGAGTCAACGGGAAGAAAGGAAGCAGAACTCACAGTATTTTGCTTGTCTGGGGACGCTCATGCTAGCAGCAGATACCTCGTTGTCTGATTATGCCCATTCTGACAGCGAGGTGAAGGGGGATGAAGCCTGTCCGATTGACGACGTTTGAGTTGGCCCCAGCTTTGCAGATGCCATGAAGCCTTGTACAGAGGAGAGTTTCCATGCTGTAACGAAGATTTGTCTTACGAGACTAACAGAGCAAATTCACGTTTGTTGTTGCTGTTGGCACCGTGTCCAGAATGGAGGCGAGAGATATCGTGATTGATGGTTGAAATGGTCAGGATTAATATGGACTGTCTATGAGTGATTGTTGACTTGGGAAAAATAGACAATGCTTCTTCAGTGTATAGCCTACATAACTCAGTTCCAGCATATCTGCTGGTTTTCTAACGACAATATAACCCTACGCTGCTAGCTTGTCCGGTGAGGGTCACTGGAGGGTCACGAAACTTCTCACAACCCTCAGTCTAACACCGAAAACTCATGCTACCGAACAAGAGTTTACTGAGTTAAATAACTAATGCTTCTCGCCCCCTTTCCTTTTTTTGTCCCCGTTTTTATGGCACTTGCCCTTCGGCCAAGTGCCATATAGCAATCGCAATTTCTATTCGTCCGTCGGTCGGTCGGTCTGTGCTAGTTTGGGCACTTCCACATAAGCTAGGACGATGAAACCTTGCAGGCCTATCAGGGACCCAAAAAGATTAGGTTGGAAATAGTCACTTCCTTGATCCGAGCATCGTGAAGGAGTGGAGGGAGGGGGAATCCGGAATCTTGATGTATTTAGAAGTTTTGAACGGGTGATCGGATCTCAATGAAACTTGGTATTTTGGAAGACGCCGTGTCTCAGATGACTGACTTAAAATCCGGACCGGATCCGATGACTTTGGGGAAGGAGAAACCGGAAATGTTCGGAATTGCTCAGAGTGAAGGGATCGAAACTTGGTGGAAGAGCAAGCACAAGTCATAGATACCTCATTGACATAACCGGATCGGATTTGGGCACTGTGGGGGGCGAAGGGGAGGGGGTCCCGAATTCTGGTGATTCCACGAATTCAGCACTTCCTGATGTACTAGTACGATGAAGCTCGGCTGGCATATCAGGGACCGAAAAATCTGAATAGTCGTCTGTATGATCCGAGCCTCGTGGGGGGAGTGGAGGGAAGGAGAATGCGGAATCTAGTGGCATCCGAAACTTTAGAATGGGCGATCGAATTTGAAACTTGGCAAGTGGAAAGAGTTGTCGTCTCAGATGTTCCGTGTCAAGTTCGGACCAGATCGGACACTTGTGGGAGGAGTTGGAGGGGGGCACCGAAATTTTCGTCAAACGCTTAGCGTCGAAGGATAGGAATGGAATTTGCTGGTAAGAACAAGCATAAGCCCTAGAAACGTTCTTGACATAACCAGATCATATCGGGGCTCTTTGGGGGGGGGGGGGGTCGGAGAGGTTTTCCTGGAATTGAGGACGATGAAACTTGGCAGGCATATTAGTGACTCAACCTGACACAATGTCCTAGGAAAACTATCGTTCCTGGATCCGACCATTTTGTGGGAGCTAAGGGGAGGGATTTGGGAAATTACTGGCTTCCGTAGGTTGCGAACGGGTGGTCCGATTCGAGTGAAACTTTATGGGTGATAAGAACTAAAGACCTAGATATGCAAAACGTGTGTCCGAACCACATGCGGCAATGGCTGGGGTAGTTTCATGGGGGGGGGGGCTCGGAAACTTTATGACATGCACAAAAGCATGCCATAAGAGCATGTCAAGAATTAAATGCAAGTTCCGGACCGGATCCTGCCCCGGTAGGAGGAGGATGAAGCGGAAAGCGGAAATTTGCAGATATGCTCCGATTCGAGTCAATAACTTGTCAGATGTCAGAGATGCAAAGTTTGTGTGTTCTAGTCATATTCGGCTACAGTGGGGGAGTTGGAGGGGGAGTCCCGAAAACATTTTGGCGCGCATAGGGATTCAAACGATTGGAGTGATTTGAATGAAACTTAGAAAGTAGAGAGACCATATGCCCTAGATGACATATTTCGGCGTCTGGACATGAGCGCTGTACCGGAGTTTCCCGAAAAATGCTCAGACTCGAGTGAAACTTGATAGACGGTTGAAAAAATGCTTTATATGAATGTGTCTAAACCAGATTTGGACACAGTAGGGGGGGGGGGGGGGGGGGACCGGAAATAACGTGGCACTCGTAGGGATCATTCTATCTATTATACCGAAGAGAAAATAAAATGGAGCGCCGCAGGCGAAAATTTTCGAAATCCATTATTTTTTTTTCCTCTAGGCTAAAACTTAACTGCTTCTCTTACAAATTATATCCTTTATCAAGGATTAAATACCGATACTCTAGGAAGTTCCAAAAACCAGATCTAGCGACATTTCGGCAGCAGTGGCTACTGTAGTCTAGTCGATACTGCCCATAGCTATTAACGTTTGGAAATCCCAGTCCTAAAACTGACTTAAAACCCCAGTCAAATGACCCGCCCTTTCATAAAATAGAGAATATTACGAAAAGCGAAACAGTTATGATTAGATCTTCTCTTTGGGATCCAAGATATAAGTAAGAACTAAAAATGAAATCATAGTCATAGATCAGTCCTTTTGTCTATGCCCAGTGCTTCATTCGACCTCTTCCGATTTATTCAAACAATGTTTACACGGACACGTCAGCTCTGATTTTTCATCAGCGATATTTCGGCCCTTCTTGGCAAGGGTCCTCGTCAGGCCCTGACGAGGACCCTTGCCAAGAAGGGCCGAAATATCGCTGATGAAAAATCAGAGCTGACGTATCCGTGTAAACATTGTTTGAATAAATGTTTCAAAGTCAGCTTGGGCTCAAAGAATATTTGACCTCTTCCGAGTTTTGAGGTTCGTGGTGGTAATTCCTGAATCCTGGCAATTATATCAAAAAAATTACCGAATCCCAGTTATTATACCGAATAAGCTTAGACCGATAGCATATTCGAGATTCTGTATAACTGCCGTATCCCAGCTATTATGCCGAACTGTTTTGGTATCGAATTCGGTATAATGTAATCGAAACTGGAACTAAAGTCGTGATTCGTGGTAACTACCGAGACCTGAAAATTATACCTAATAAATTACCGAATAATTTTGGACCAATAGCTTATTCGGGATTCTTTGTATATACCGGATCTCCATAATTATACCGAATAGTGCTGGCATCGAAAAATTTCCAAATAATTTCAGTAATTTCTCTCACCGAATTCGCGATAACTACCGAATACTGGCAATTATACCGAATCCCGAGCATGATACCGAATAGAAACAGACCTGTAATACCCAGAAGATTGACAGCCTGACGAGGACCCTTGCCAAGAAGGGCCGAATATCGCTGATGAAGAATCGTAGCTGACGTATATCCGTTGTAAACATTGTTTGAATATATGTTTCAAAATCGGCTTGGGCTCAAAGAGTATTTACCTTATAGATTTGCACCGACAGCCTGTTTGGGATTCTGTAGAACTACCGATTCCTAGTAAAAATACCAAATAGTTCTGCTATCGAAAAAATACTGAATAATTTTAGAATGTGTTGTGCCTCCGGCCCAAAATTTTACCGAATCTCAAAAAGCGGGGGGCTGCCTCCCCCCCCCCCTCCTGTGACGCCCCTGGGTATCACGACATATAGAAAGGAGTTGGTTTTAAAGGAACCCACTTGCTTTCCACTGTTTTGACACCCCCAGTGACGACCTACGTGGTATATTGACCTCTGACAAAATCCTTGCGAATCACTTTATTTAAATTTTCGTTTCTCCTCCCTAGCCGAGACTATGTGTTGCCCGACAATAGTATCGTTTTTGCAGATAACATGGTATCTGATACCACGGTCTGAAGTCGTTCTCGGAGCAACCGTATGTCATACCACGGTCAAAAGGCCTTCTTGCAATTACACTGTTATCTGGCAAGGTACCGTGGCATCTAATATTCAGATACCACTGTAACTGCAAAAACGACTAATTGATGATTATGGTATCTGTTGAAAAACGCAACTAATAACTAGTATTTTTGCGCTAAGCCTGGCCAGAGTCAGCAGGCGCTAACAAGAGGACCCCTTATTTGACAAGGCAAGCACGGATCATTTTGTCGTGAAAAATATTTCTAGTTTAGAGCTGTGCTTAAAGCATAAACGACATATTTTAGGCACCCTTTAAGAAAGAGTTAATTTTATGCATCTACAAATTGCTCATGTTATAATTCGTTTTTTCTTAGGCCAAGTCAACCCCGCTTCAGCGCGCAGCCGCGGAAGGTCATCTGGAGATCGTCACGCAGTTGCTTCGCCACGGTGCCGACGTTAACCGCCAGGATTTGATTGTAAGCAATAAATAATTGTTTCTTTTTGGCAAATAGCGCAAAAATTCTTCATTCACCTTCTGAACCAAAAAACGCATTAATTGTCGAAATGCTGACAATAGGAGTTTTATGTTTTCGGCCTTCTGACCCTGCGGTTTGAAAGGAACTATATTTTAAAAGCTCATTCACGGCAGGAGCCCTTAAACCATTCCATGCTAATCGCCAGATAGATTTTAGCGTCATTAAAATTCTGAAGGGTCGTGTTTATGAATATTAGAGGTTCCGGGCCACGTCCCTCGAAATGGGTTAAGAGTAGAAGCAACATAACGAAAGATAGCGTTTGACACTGCGGAAAGCCGAAAGTGGAGGCTGTAATAGGATAGTTTTTGAGCCACGCCTGACTAAATTTTAGGGTATTGGACAGCGTGTAAAGCCTATTACTACATATGGATATTTCCGTGAAAAGAGCTCATGGGATCTAATTGTCTCATTCTGATAGACAATTTGTCTGGAGGTTGCAATAACCCCTGTGTCCTGCAGGACTGCTTTCGAGAAGAAATATTCCACTCGGAGAAGAACAGGAGGGTTTGCGTTGTCTGGTCTTTAGGGCGCTCCGATATTTTGTTATTTTTAACTCCACTATTGCCCTGTGCATTATAAAATAAATAAATATATATCTATATATATATTTGACAGTGCAAAGCGGATATCAGCTAAAATTTTATTAGAGCTACATTTCGGCCCTTCTTGGCAAGGGTCCTCTTAAGGCTTATAGCCGCTCAAGTTGGAAAAAGGATAGGTTTCCACAAGTCCGTCCTTTCTTCAGACGGAAGGGGACAAGAAATTGCAGAATAAAGAGACCTTCTGCAAAAAAAATCCAGACCACCTTTAGGCCTTCCAATTGCGAGGCCACCCGCGGCTGTCGAAGCCAGACATCGTATGCTACAAAATCACCATGTACATGCGGGATATATAGCCTTTGTATATATACAAAAGAGATTTTGTCCCAGTTTTGTATAAACTCAAATTGAAAGACCTAGGGAAAAATGGAAACGATCACGTTCATTGTTTATTATTACTTGTTTGTGCTTTAGGCCAATTTGTATATTCCAAAATTTTTCTGGTAGTCTCGTAAGGCAAATTTATGTTACAGCATGGAAACTCTCCTCTTCACGAGGCTTCGTGGCGTGGGTACAGCCAGACCGTAAACCTCATCTGCAAAGCGGGGGCCAACCCAGACGTCGTCAATCGGGCAGGCTTCACCCCCCTGCATCTCGCTTGTCAGAATGGTCACAATCAGACAACGCGGTATCTGCTGCTCGCAGGAGCGTCCCCGGACAAGCAAAATAGTGTGAGTTCTCCTTCCTTTCTTCCCATCGCCACCATCCTTCCTCTCAGGATCGACGTTATCTCCACGAATCAAACATCATATAACCGTTCTCCAACTTCATTAGGATTTCTGGGGATATCTTCTATTCCTTCGTATCCGATCATGACGAGCTCGCACGCAGTCGGGAGGTTTCGAAATCTTGTGTTAATTATTAGTTGCGTGTTTGCAGACACTATGGTATCTGTTACCACCGTAACTGGGTATGCAGTTAGTCGTTTTTTGTAGTTACTGTGGTATCTGATACTGCCGTTGCTCTGATAAAACGACAGTACTCTATATGACTAAGTCCAAAACACGCCAGCGTTCCTCGGGAAAAAGGAGTAAGAGTGTCCGTATGACTCAAATCCTGTGTCAATCAATCACGCGATCTTTGACAACAGCTGTGACACCACTTCTGCCTTTCTTCCGCTAGATACCCGGAGAGGCCGGAGATTTTGGATCGGCAAGGAGAGATAGTAATCAAGAGTATTGCCGGATTTGCGCTTTTAGAAACCATCCAAAAAGAAATATTGGTATCCATACTGACATCTAGAGTGACATAATTTCTTTCCACCAATTTGACAAAAAAACTAGTTAGTGATGATGAAAGTGAGATGAATTTTTTAGATACCGCGATCAGTTACCATAATGGGACCGTGGTATCTGAATATCAAATATCACGGTACCTGGCCAGGTACCACGGTAACTGCTAAAACACCTTTTAACCGTGGTATCAGATACCACGATAACTGCAAAAACGCCTTTTGACCGTGGTATCAGATAACACGGTAACTGCAAAAACGACTTCAGACATCGGTATCAGATACTATGGTATCTGTCATGAGTTGCGTTTTTTGAAGATACCATGGTATCTGTTACCACGGTAACTGGATTTGCAATTAGTCGTTTTTGCAGTCACCATGGTATCTGAATATCAGATACCACGGTACCTTGCCAGATACCACGCTAACTTCAAAAACGCCTTTTTACCGTGGTACCAGATATCACGGTAACTGCGAAAACGACTTTAGACCGTGGTATCAGATACCATGGTATCTGCAAAAATACAACTATTATCAATCAAGGTTGGCTGCGCTAAACGGATACGTCTGCTGATTTTATCCTATCGACATTTTGGCCCTTCTTGTCAAGGGTCCTCTTCAGAATGTTTACAACGGAACGGATACGCCAGCTACGATTCTTCGTCAGCGATATTTCGGCCCTTCTTGGCAAGGGTCCTCGTCAGGCTGTCAATCCTCTGGTTCAACTTCAGGGAAGGAAACCAACCTGTAATCATTACAGGTTTGTCAGGCTGTCAATGCTCTGGTTCAACTTCGGGGAAGGAAACAAACCTGTAATCATTACAGTTTTTGGGATCCCAGAACGTAAGTGGAGGGATACCTATGACATCGCAAAAGTTGTCCGTCTGTCCGTCCGTCCGTCCGTCTGTAAGCACGATAACTCGAAGGGAATGAGATATTTTGATGGAACTTGGTGTGAGGGTTCTTTGGGTCGTCGGACCAGTCAAGTTCGTAGATGGGCTTTGTAGCTCTACATTTAGGGGTGGGGGAGGGGATTCAAATTAAGGGACAAACAAAATATTTTGAAACAGCTAATGTGATAGTCGATTATGGGGTAAGAAGACATGCTGAACACGATGGTGAAAGCCATTTTGTCATCGGACAAGTAATTCGCCCGGAATCCGGCCAAAACCGGAAAGTTTGTTGAAAGTAAAAGTTTTATTTGAAGTTGATTAGATGTTCGATTTAGGGGTAGGAAGACATGCTGAAGACGATGGTGAAAACTATTTTCTCGATGGACAAGTATTTCGCCCGGAATCTGGCCCAAACCGGAAAGTTTGTTGAAAGTAAAAGTTTTATTTGAAGTTGATTAAATGTTCCATTTAGAGGTAGGGAGACATGCTGAAGACGATGGTGAAAACTATTTTCTCGACGGACAAGTATTTCGACCGGAATCCGGCCCAAACCGGAAAGTTTGTCAAAATTAAAAGTTTTATTTGGAGTTCATTAGATGTTCGATTTAGGGCAAGAAGACATGCTGAACACTTATGTGAAAACAAGTTTCTACCCGGACATGTAGTTCGTCCGGAATCCGGCCAAAACCGGAAAACTGTTGGAAGTCAAAGTTTTATTTCTAGTTGATCAGATAAGCGATTTAGGGGTAAGAAGAGATGCTGAGTCCCTGTGTGACAATCGTATTTTACCCGGACATATAGTTCGACCGGAATCCGGCCGGAATCGGAAAATTTGTTATAAGCTAAATTTCTATTTGAAGTTGATTAGATGTTCATTACTGGGGAAAGAAGATACCCTGATTTCGTCTTTGAGCTTTCTTTTTTCGCCGGACAAGTAGTTCTGGAGTTCGGCCGGAACCGGGAAATCGGCAGAAGTGGCAGGAAGTTTTCGTCAAAACAGATATGACTTATAGGGGTAAACACACATGCTGAATCCAAATCTGAACTTGGTTTTCTCAGGTGATTAGCTATTTGGCCTTAATCTGTTTCTGAATTTTAATTGTAAAAATGTTCAAGGAGTCTGACGAAGACTGGATCTGGCTAAGACAAGACCCAGTTGTCTGGATCAGATATTGAATTTTTGGGATCCCATCGAAACCTTTGGTCTTGTTGTTTATAGATTACAGGTTTGTTTCCTTCCCCGAAGTTGAACCAGAGGATTGACAGCCTGACGAGGACCCTTGGCGAGAAGGGCCGAAATATCGCTGACGAAGAATCGTAGCTGACGTATCCGTTGTAAACATTGTTTGAATAAATGTTTCAAAGTCAGCTTGGGCTCAAAGAATATTTGTTCTCTTCAGGCTTAGGCTATAGAAGTGAACCTATGATGGGCTAATGATCATAGGGTTACTTTTGTAGCTTGACCGCAGAAGATATATGTGTATATATACCGTAAATAAAATTAAAGTTCCGTAAACGAAATCGCTTTCTTAACTTAAGTTTCTTGGGATTTTAAGACTATAAATGGTGTAAAAAAAAGAAAATGCAAACAAACTAGAGAGGTATGCAAAGTACTTAAATATGATATATATATATATATATATAAATATAATAATAACGTTTGTTTACTGAGCCAAAAAAGGCCATACAAGATTAAACACATATTTCACTCAACAAATAAACTGTTACACCTCTAGAATTATTATGCCACGTAAAAAAGGCTAAGCTTTCTTTCCTTAGTCTAAACGCTTTAATCACATATTTACATACTTCTACAACGAAGTTTGGGTTCGTAGATTTCAGGATACCGGGAAGCGATACCAACCCACACCCAACAAAGTTTACCCGCAAATGCGAAAGCGCTTGGCACTCGAAAAGGAAGTGGTGTTAGTCCTCCTCCTGCAACTTGCAAAGAGGGAAAAGGTGAATCTCTCCCGTGCCAGCTCCTCCTATTAAAAAGTTTTATATATATATATATACATTATTTGTAACCCGCCAAATGCAAGAGCTGACAACCGAGTAAATAAGAACAAATAAAAACTAACATTTGCAAACGTAATACGTTTTTTAATTTTTTTACTTTATACAAAAAGATGACTGAAATTTGAATATTACTACACTTATAACGATGCAGACCGTAAATAGAAGTTCCATGAACAAAATCGCTTTCTTAGAGGGTATACACAAATGTAAACAAGCTGAAGAGGCATGTAAAGAATTGATATGTATATCTATATATATTATTCGTATCCCGCCAAATGCAAAAGACGACAATGGAGTAAACAATAACATTTGTGCACAGAATGCACTTTTTTATTTTTACCTTCTACGAAAAGATAACATAACTTTGAATATTGTCAAACTTATAACGATGCAGACCATAAATAAAATTTCGGTAAACAAAATCGTTTTCTGTTTCATTTTCTGGGGATTTTGAGACTCCAATAGGCATCCCAAAAAAATCTAAACAAACTGGAGGAATATTTAAACGACGAATAACATCAGGAAAGCCCGGTTCTCCCAAAAAGTTTCAGATTTTTCAAGAAACAAGACAAAAGGCTTCATTGGAATTCCAAAAATGTAATATTTGATCCAGACAATTGGGTCTTGAAGATATCCGGTCTTCGCCAGACTCTTTGAACATGTGTACGATCAAACTAGAAACAGATTAAAAAAATCAGAACTTCCTGTATTACTTTTGCCAAATGTTCAGTTTCGGCCGGACACCGGCCGAACTACTTGTCCGACAAAAATCTAAAGCTCTAAAACGAATTCAGCGTACCTCCTTACCCCTATATCGAACCTCTAATCAACTACAGATAAAACTTTAACTTTTAACAAATTTTCCGGTTTTAGCCTGATTTCTGACGAACTGTATGTCTGGGTAGAAAATTATTGTCAGGTAAAGGATTCAGCATGTCTTCTTACCCCTAAATCGAAGATCTAATCAACTTCAGATAAAACTTTTACTTTTTGACAAATTTTCCGGTTTTGGCCGGATTCCGGGTATACTACTTGTCCGGTGAGAAAATTATTTTCATAAACGGAATCAGCATGTCTCTTTACCACTAAATCGAACCTCTAATCAACTTCAGATAATACTTCTGCTTTTAACAAATTTCCGTATTCAGCCGGATTCCGGGCGAAATATATGTCAGGGTAGAAAATGATTGTCATATATGGATTCTGCATGTCTTCTTACCCTTAAATTGGACATCTAATCAACTTCAAATAAAACTTACTTTTAACAAATTTTCCGTTTTGGCCAGATTCCGGGCGAACAACTAGTCTTCTTACCGAACTCCCCCACCTCTAGACGTACTATAAAGCCCATCTAACGAACTCGACCTGTCCCTTGACCCAATCCTCACAGCAACTTTTATCAAAATATATAATTCCCTTCGAGAGTTATCGTGCTCAAAGACGGACAACTCTCACGAAGTCATAGGTATCCCTCCACTTACGTTTTGGGATCCCAAAAACCCAGGAAATAGATTAAACTTTAACTTTTAACAAATCGTCCGGTTTTACCCGGATTCCTGGCGAACTATATGTCTGGGTAGAAAATTATTGTCAGGTACGGATTCAGCTTGTCTTCCTACCCCTAAATCGAAGATCTAATTAACTGCAGATAAAACTTTTACTTTTAACAAATTTTCTGGTTTTGGCCGGATTCCAGGTGTGCTATTTGTCCGGTGAGAAATGATTTTCATATAGGGACCTCCCCCCCCCCCCCCCACCGCGAACGGTAGTTTCTGTTATTCTAGCATCGTGCCATGTACCAGTCGTTTAGTAAACATTGTTTAGCAGCAGTCGCTTGAAGAAGTACAGTTGAATGTTGAACTCATTAAATGTGACAGCCATTTGGCAACCCATCAGACCGGAAGTTTAGACGTCAAGTTGTGTCTAAGGGAGGGTATTGAGCTCAATAAAAGATTTAATTTGTCTAGCACCGGGGGTGCTTGTGGATCACACCCGTTTAAGCTCGTGCAGTAAATACTGTGTTGAAAGGATCGAGCCGTGGAGACCGGTCTAATAATCATGCCCGTTTGAATCACCACGTGAACTTCATGCCAAGTAGCATGTAGTGTAGCAGAGCATCCCTAGTCCTACCTCTCTTTTCGCAATGCAGCACAGATAGATCTTGCAGCGCTACTCAAGCTAGAAATGTTTTTTACGATAAAAATGGTTCAGAATATCGGTTCCCCAAAATTTAAATTGTTGCCGCGTGAAATAAGCGATTTTCTTCCTGGCACTTTTCGATTGTCTCCAGACTTCTCGCTCTCCGAATCGGAGCTTGGACGCAAAATTAGCGCACAGTGGCTAAAAAGTAGAAAATTAAGTAAAAGAAAAAGAGTCCAAAACACAAGAGTGACCTGACCAATTTCTTCAAAATGAAAAACACAATTCTGAAGCATCTCAGTTCTGGAGCTTGGAACAGCGAAGTTTGCATTAAAAGTAATGCATCTGAAAAGAGAGGTAGGCGTAGGGAGGCTCTGCTACACTACTTGCTACTTGGCATGAAGTTTACGTGGTGATTCAAACGGGTGTGATTATTAGACCGATCTCCACGACTCGATACTTTCAACACAGTATTTACTGCATGAGCTTAAACGGGTATGATCCACAAGCACCCCCCCCCCCCCTGCTAGACAAATTAGACCCCCCAGACACAACTTGACGTCTAAACTTCCGGTCTGATGGGTTGCCAAATGGCTGTCACATTTAATGAGTTCAACATTCAAATGTACCTCTTCAAGCTACTTCTGCTAAACAATGTTTACTAAACGACTGGTACATGGCACGATGCTCGAATAACAGAAACGTTGTTTCTAAAAGGGCCAGTCTTTCTGAAGTTTAAATTTTGGTAAGGTAGCTGAGGATAATTTAAAGGCAATATAAGAGGGGTCCTCCTGTCGAATATCCCGTTTCACAGATTTATTATAGCTAGGAACGCCATTTGCTCGGTCGTAAATTATGTTTTATTTTACTGCGGTCTTTTGAGGACCCATGTCAGTAACGGCCAAAACATTGCCAACGCATGATTTCATCTGACTGGTCCTAGTTATCACGGTCTAGCTATTCCAAGATGCAAGTAGTGTAGTAGAACTTCCGTATCTCCCTCACTACAATACAGCACACTGGGATCAATGT
Organism: Branchinecta lynchi; assembly: GCA_023053575.1. NCBI lineage: Eukaryota > Metazoa > Arthropoda > Branchiopoda > Anostraca > Branchinectidae > Branchinecta > Branchinecta lynchi. Next base: position 21,220,933 of record JAKZAP010000005.1, read on the forward strand.
TTCCGGTATCTCTTGGGATACGAATCCAGAAGTTGTTCCAACGGCGGCTCCTAGATCGGCACGTCCCCCAAGATCCACCGCTCAGCCTATCATGTACTTTATCCACCTGTATGGCCTTCCTAGAATTCCTTCCGAATTAGTGCTTTTTTCCCATTAAATGCACTATACTGCAAAGTAAACAACGACACGTTACTTCCTGGTGTAACCAGGTTTGTTGGCTATTTTCAATTTATTTTATGTTTTCCGATTAGGCCTGATCATATTTAAACTATATAAAATGCCTCTGACTCCATGTGGCTATCTCTGTTATGGCAGACTTTCACGTTTGTCAGTTCTGGCTCCGACTGCAGAGCTGATTGCTCACTGACTTTCCGTCGGTGCTAATGTGCGACCCGGTATGAAGCCTAATCGCTTATTCCCCCTAGAAATAACTTATCTAACGTCTAACGGTCTAACGTGTGATTGTTATTGTTTGTCTAGCACAATTGGCGGAAATTTGTCATTGGATTTTTAGAAAGGGCATATTTCCAAGACCTAATGGTGGTACATCTACGTGTTCTCGATGATGTAAAGTCTATCTGGTCAGCAGCCCGTCACTATTTTCGGAAGATGATCATTGGTTTTTGCACGGATCACGGGCCAAAGATGGTAGTTATTATAATTATCGCTTCTTACAAGTAGTAATCTCTGGCAAGTTTGCAGAATGTTCCAGCTACTAATTTACTTTTTCCTGTCATTAGTTACTAGTGGCATTTTGGTCTTAAATTATAGATGGAGCTCAAAATATGGACTAAGTTCCAGCCACATCTTTCATATAAGCGTTGGCACCCGTGTGATCGATTGCAAATGATATCCGCCAAAAATGTGTGAAAAAATGCTTCAAGGGACGAACAGCTTTCAGACGCAATTACTGAAGCGATCAAGATGCCTCTTTGCATAGAACTTGTTTCATGATGGATAAATAAGTGATCGATAGACGAAATTACACTGTCACGAGTTTAATGACAGAGAACACTTATTTGCGCATCCTTGTATTAAAATTTATTGGAACATGTCTGGTATGACCCTTTTAAGTATTATATTTTAATACAAAACTTCTACAACAGATAGGTTACGAATAAGTTTAACACAAGGATGCAGAAACACGTGTTATCTGTTATCAGACAGTATAGACGAAACAACGACACCTTACTTTCTTGTTTTGGTATTTTCAGTTTCTTTTGTTTCCGGCTTAGGCATAGTCATGTTTAAAACTGTATAAAATGTATAAACGACATTTTTTTGTGGAATTCCAGCCAATCCTCTGATGGCCTAGATCATAGATGGGTCTTTCGAGTAGGAACTTGAAAAGGGATTGGGACACAGGTGAGTTCGAGGCTTATTGGAATATCATAGAAATCTTAGAAGATAAAGTTGGACAAGGCTGGGACAGTTAGCATAAAATGAAGGTTTTATCTGATCGTAGAAACTTCGTGAATAGAAAACAGCCTCAGAAGTGCAGTAGTCGATTGCACTTATATCGTAGACACAAGTTCAGTTTCAGACTTGAACGACTGTTGATTTGTAAATATATAATGATACAGTCGTAAATGGTTATTGTATTTATTTTTCTTTGTCGCTTATATTGCTGAGAAAGAAATGCGTCCGCTAGGATTTAATGGTGTTTTTTTATGACAGTACATTGAACGGCCGTTCCGACTTCCCGAAACTTGGATTACTCTGTAAAGTTTCTCCGAGTAAGGATTAAAGTTAACTGCAGGATTTGCTTCTAGGATTAACCCTATGTCTACTGGGATAAGGTTAATTTGAATTAGAGACTAGACCTACGTTGCCGGGGCAACGTGAAGTGTTGCGGCAACCTTTGTCCGGCTTCGCCGACTAAAGTGTTGCGAGAGCAACACTTTGGTTTTGTTTCTTCGCTGTCGGTTAAATGCTGAAATTGTCAACTTATCGAAGCTTTTAAAACGGTATGTTCTAAAAAGAATAATCACATGATCAAAAGCTGTTCTTTAGCGTTGTAAAACCAACAACAAAACAATATCGGAAGAAGGGACTAAATTGACTTGGCGGTCAGTTGAGCTTTATCCTTTTCAATCGTAGATATCGTGACGGATGAAAACTTGGAACAATATCTTATATAATCTAGTTGGTATTATAAAGCTATCCGTAACGTTTCAGGACTAAAATACCATAGATGACACTATTAATTATTACAAAACTACCTTATTGTTTTAGATTACCGTATCGTTTGTACCCGTTGTGTAAACAGTTAATCTTCGGTTATAGCGATAGACCATCGATACAAACTTTCTTACCGTCATATTTACAGATATCGAATACAATGTGCACCAATTTTCAAAAATTTCTAGCCCCTCGTGAACCGATTCTTACTTACAAGTCCCTCTCCCGTGATTGACATCAAATTCATCGGAACAAATAATGGATACACCAGCTATTAAAAGTTGCAAACCCCTCATCGCTGAAGATGATTATAGCATAAAAGCCGTTTTGGCTTTTTGGGAACAAAATTGTTCTTACCATCTAATACACCTGATACAAATAACAGGTATACCAACTAGCAAATGCTGCAAACTCCTCATTGCCGAAGATGATTATGAGCTAACAGTCGACTGTTGCTTACAGTCGACTGTTGCTTACAAGTCCCTTACATGTCTCACAACTGGTATCGCCTATTTTTGGTTTCAGTGTGTACCTTACTCCTGAAGTTGTCAACCCCTTGAAACTTTCAAACTGGTTTATCTCATGAAGGATTTTTGTTCAAAAAAAATGGATGACATATACTTTGATCAGCTCATCAAGGGCATCGATTGCCCTAACCACAACAAAAGAATATCGGAAAAAGGGACTAAATTGACTTTGCAGTCAGTTGAACTTTATCCTTTTCAGTCGTAGACATCGTGACGGATGAAAACTTGGAACAATATCCTATATAATCTAGTTGGTATTATAAAGCTATCCGTAACTTCTTAGGATTAAAATACCATAGATGACACTATTAATTATTACGAAACTACCTTATTTTACATTATCGTTTGTACCCGTTGCGAAAACAGTAAATCCTAGGATACAGCGAGAGACCATCGATACAAACTTTCTTACCGTCAGTTTTATATAAATCGAATACAATGTGCAACAATTTGCACAAATTTCTAGCCCCTCGTGCACCGATTCTACTGACAAGTCCCTTTCCCGTGATAGACATCAAGTTCACCGGATAAAAATAATGGGTACACCGGCTAGCAAAAGTTTCAAACCCCTCATCGCTGAAGTTTTTTGTAGCATAACAGCCTATTAAGTCCCTTGCATGTCTTACAATTGGGAACCTAATTGTTCTTACCATCAAATGACAGGTACGCCAACTAGCGAAAGCTGCAAACCCCTTATTGCCGAAGATGATTATGAGCTAACACTCGACTGCCGCGTACAAGTCCCCTACATGTCTCACAACTGGTATCACCTATTTTTGGTTTCAGTGTGTACCTTACTACTGAAGTTGTCAACCCCTTGAAACTTTCAAACTGGTGTATCTCATGAAGGAATTTGTGTACCAAAAAATGGATGACATATACTTTGATCAGCTCATCAGCGGCTATCGATTGCCGTCGAAAAAAAAAATTCTACCTGTCTTAGTTCAAAAGTTGACTTTTTTGCCGTAGGCCAACTTTCTAACGTCACCACTTAGAAAGGAGCAAAGGATAAGCTCTAGTTTCTTTAGCAATGAGAGAACTTCTAAAGTTTAAGAGGTACATCTGATACCATTTCTCTACCGCAAACCCAAGTGCAAAAAAACGAATGATAAACTCAGCTGAAATCGCGTACACAAATGGAACCAAATTGTTCTTACCATCGAATACACCGGAAACAAATAACAGGTACACCAACTAGCAAAAGCTGCAAGTCCCTCATTACCGAAGATGATTATGAGCTAACAGTCGACTGTTGCTTAAAAGTCCCCTACATGGCTCATAACTGCTATCGCCTATTTTTGGTTTCAATGTACCTTACTACTGAAGTTGTCAACCCCTTTGAAATTTTCAAACTGGTGTATCTCATGAAGGAATTTTTGTACCAAAAAATGGATGACATATACTTTGATCCGCTCATCAGTGGCTATCGATTGCCGTCGAAAAAAAAATTCTACCTGTCTTAGTTCAAAAGTTGACTTTTTTGCCGTAGGCCAACTTTCTAACGTCACGACTTAGAAAGGAGCAAAGGATAAGCTCTAGTTTCTTTAGCAATGAGAGAACTTTTAAAGTTTAAGGGGCACATCTGATACCGTTACTCTACCGCAAACCCAAGTGCAAAAAAAAAAATTTGTAAACTCAGCTGGAATCGTCACAGACATGGACAGAAACAATAGATGGCAGCACTTTCGGACCCGTGGGAAAAAGCCACTTTTTTGTCTCTGTAGATTTTTCTATTTATCACTCAAAGAAGATATGTTGGCTGTGGGGCCGGGTAACTGCCGCATATATTTAACACTTATAGATTTTTGTCCATCTTCAATTTGAAACTGGTGCCTGCCTGCTAGCGTGCTAGAACGGAGCTTTCCACTCGAAAGCAGAAACATGGTTTGATGAAACGAAAGGTTCGCTACACAACTTGAGATGGTCCTCTCCGACATAGGCTATACAACTCCACTTCACTTCGCAAACCGTAGGCTCTGGCTCGATGACAAGCAAAAACCATCCTTATTGGCCCCAGGCAAGAGTTCTACGGAGCTTTCCAAAATGTAATGTCATATTCATCAATCCGGCCTAAAGTCCACACTTTCCGTAAAAACCGCACAGGTTAGACCCTTCCCAGTTACCAGGAATAAAATGAAATCGGAGTCATAGGAAAAAAAACAAAAAAAAACAGGACAAAACCAAAGTGTTGCTCTCGCAACACAATAATCTTAGCTCAGTAGAGACAAGATTAATCCCAGTAGCAAATACGGCAAGATTACAGTGTATGTCTGAGTTTTTACCCCTTTTTGGGCGCAGCGTAATTCATCATGGACTCAGCATTACCAAGGGCCAATAACAGCTTGTCCCTGACTTTCAAAGGACTTCAACAACCTATCCTTTTTACAGGATGGTCTTCTTGTCACCTCACTGAGTGTCATTTTTGTCCAGTACGTTCTACGGTGCTAAAGGCACCTTTTTATTGTCAGCTATAATAAAAGTTAATTTTTTGACGGTCAATTTTATTTTTTTGTGATTCTATATGAATAATTCAGTTATCTATCTTCTACAACAGAGCGCGCAGAACACTTATACTTTTGTCGGATTGCCGCGTGTTAGTGGCAACCCTGAACTCTTATAGTTGGGCGGGGGGGGGGGATCAGTTATGATAGTCGAAGGCTCTCATTAATAAAAAAAAATTTACCCCCCCCCCCTCGAAGAAAGAAAGCGCTTGACCATACAAATTTAGCTAAAACGGGTGCTCGCACAGCGCCCGACCACGAAAACTAAGCTCACCTAGAAAAGCTAAATGGGGGGCTGGCAGTGCGCCCGAAAAGTCAGTAAGGCTAGTTATGAAGGCGTCGGCTGTTCGGGGTTCTCGAGCGTCTGTGATTGCATTCTGAGTCGCATGTTTCGAGAGCCAGGCTATTTCTAGTCGTTCAGATACGAAGAGGTTTTTTAATCATATTTTTTCAGAATGAGAAGTATTTCCGTTAGATCCAAACGGAAATGACCGACAGATGACAAATCTTGAATTTTGCCCTGCAGCACGCAGTTTTAACCAGAGTTTTACCACGATCTGTTGTCTACTATAGTCCCTCTCGATTCAAGTAACAAGCAGGCTGATTTTGCTTGTGGCGTACCTTTCCGATAATTTGTTAGTTTCATGTAAAGATCCTTTGTATTTTAGTAGAAAAGCATTTAATGATAAGAATTTTTCTACAGTCCGACGTTAAAAAATAAATCGGCTTCGTGAGCAATGAGAGAAGATTAAATGACGGGTCAGATTATTGCAACACGTCATTTGATTTTTGGGATCCCAAAACGTAAGTGGAGGGATACCTATGACACCGCAAAAGTTGTCCGTCCGTCCGTCTGTAAGCACGATAACTCTCGAAGGAAATGATATATTTTGATGAAACTTGGTGTGAGGATTTCGAGGAGCCGAGTTCGTAGATGGGCTGTGTAGCCCTACATTGAAGGGTAGAGGAGGGGGTTCAAATTAAGGGGCAAACAAAATATTTTGAAACAGCTGATATGATATTCGATTATGGGGTAAGAAAACATGCTGAGCACGATGGTGAAAATCATTTTGTCATGGGACAAGTATTTCGCCCGGAATCCGGCCAAAACCGGAAAGTTTGCTAAAAGTAAAAGTTTTATTTGAAGTTGATTAGACGTTCGATTTAGGGGTAGGAAGACATGCTGAAGACGATGGTGAAAACCATTTTCTCGACGGACAAGTAGTTTGCTCGGAATCCTGCCGAAACCGGAAAGTTTGTTAAAATTAAAAGTTTTATTTCGAGTTGATTAGATGCTATTTAGGGCAAGAAGACATGGTGAACATTTATGTGAAAACAATTTTCTACCTGGACATGTAGTTCGCCCGGAATCCCGCCAAAATCGGAAAATTGTTAGAAGTTAAAGTTTTATTTCTAGTTGATTAGATAACCGATCTAGGGGTAAGAAGAGATGATGAATCCGTGCGTGACAATCATATTTTACCCGGACATACAGTTCGACCGGAATCCAGCTGGAGTCGGAAATTTTTTTCCGATTAGATGTTCAATATTGGGGAAAGAAGATACTTTTTTGCTGGACTAGTAGTTCGCTAGGAATTCGGGCGAAACCGCAAATTTGGCAGAAGTAAAGCAGGAATTTTCGGTCAGTATCGTCAAAATAGATATGGCCTATAGAGGTATAGATTGATAGATAGATGGAATATCTGAACTCGGTTTTCTTTGATGGTTAGCCTGGCGAAGACTGGATCTGGCGAAGATAAGAACCAATTGTCTGGATCAAATCTTAGATTTTTGGATCCCATCGACACCTTTGAGCTTGTTTTTCTGGATGATCAGATCAGTACTTCTTTTTTAGAAAGGCTCGAACTGAAGCACATTATCCAACTTCCAGCTAAATGTCTCACATTTTCTGGAATCGTCGTGAACAAAGACAGACGGACAGATCCTGTCAAGTGGCCCTTACCTTCACTTGGGATACGAAAAGGCGGTCTGATCATACAGGATTCCACAGAATTTGCCTGCGGCGCCTTTCATAGTAGGCTCTGTTTACTGGAAAGTCACGTCATTTCATTCGGATTTTAGGCTTTAAATTTCGGGGCTTGGCCCTCATTAAAAGCTATATAGATTTTGGTGCGGGGTAGTAGAGTTTTGCCCCCAAAAACACTGGATCTGGCGAAGATAAGAACCAATTGTCTGGATCAAATCTTAGATTTTTGGATCCCATCGACACCTTTGAGCTTGTTTTTCTGGATGATCAGATCAGTACTTCTTTTTTAGAAAGGCTCGAACTGAAGCACATTATCCAACTTCCAGCTAAATGTCTCACATTTTTTGGAATCGTCGTGAACAAAGACAGACGGACAGATCCTGTCAAGTGGCCCTTACCTTCACTTGGGATACGAAAAGGCGGTCTTCGTTCTGTCTGGTACACAGTTGTGCGGATATAGTGCTGTGTTTCTTGGATATTTTCTAACTGGTATGACTCTTGGGCCTTCCGGAAATCTGCCAGTCGTATATTTTAAGATACTTGCCTCACACGCCCGAGCCCTTGAAACCGCTTCTGAGCTCAGAGATACAACTAGACTTCTAATCTTCAGTCTTCAACGCTAGCAGTTATCACGAGTTTAATTATCACATATGAGACGAAAAGTTGAAACGGGCGGTAGGGTGCGGGCCACCCCCCTGCCACCCCCCCCCCCCCCTCGAGTCTTGGCTAGCGACACCCCTGCAAGTAGGCAACCTCTTTCCATGAAACATTTTTAAACAAGTAAAATGACTTTGTCAAATCATTCCGTCTCAACTGCGAACTGACCGTTAGTAACTCTGCCTAACTCCTTTTTATTTTTCAGTATGGCGACACAGCTCTCCACACAGCTGCTCGATATGGTCACGCTGGCGTGACTCGGATCCTGCTCAGCGGGAAAGCCAATATAAACGTTCAGAATAAGGTATGTTATAATAAAAAAAATAATCGTTATTTCAATAATCGGAACAGTGTCGTAACCGCCCTGGTCCTGACCCAGGCTCTTGCATACCTGATTATCTGCGCACGATTTGATGGAAAACAGCGAACATTACATTGTCGATTACCCACAAAACATTTCTCTGTGCACTCAATTTTACCTTCAATTCTTTACCGGAACCATTGTTGTCAGGCAGTGTAAGAAAGACGGAATTCCTAGATTATGTCAAATAACAGACCGACCCGTCAAGTAAAATAGATAAACTCTGCCAAACAGTCATATGGTTTTCTTAACATGATGGGTTGAAATTGGTCTCCTTTTACAGAAATAATCACCAAATTAAACTCGAAAAAAGAGTCGGTAATAGAAAATCTCGGTTGGGCGGGTTTCGCCGCAAAAATTGTTGGATGAAGTCCGGATTCGGTGTGAGCTGAAACGCGGAGGTGAAAACGGAATCCCTTGTTAGGATGCGTACCGTAACAAGATCAAAGGTTTCGTGGGATCGAAAAAGGGAATATTTGTCGATTTTGTTAATACAGATAATCAGGTCTTGCCGATGGGTCTTTGTCGAACCACTACACATTTGATATCATTCTAACAAACCACTGACCAGCAGCCACTTGGTCATACTTTCCGGCTAAAAGTATATCAGACAATAGGCTCATTGGAAAACATCCAGTCTTTAATAGATTTTGACCGGACTATCAGTCCGAGGCGAGAACAAATAGTATCTCATGACCCCGTGTCTTTTTCAGTTATACCTACCTTTTCCTACTACTTTTTATGGACATCAGATTTTATTTTACTTCTTCGAAATTTCCGGTTTTGGCCAGATTTTTGTAAAATCGACTTGAGAAGAACACGAAATGAGAATCGCGAGACTGAAAACGCAACGTTAATTTATGCGGCGCTTCGAAAATACTACTACTAACAATAATTTCTTTATGAGCCATCATACACTCACAAAGAGAAAGACGGAGTATAATTACAAACAAGAGCTGGAAGCTCATATGGCACTTGTAAGGCTGGGTCGGACGGTTTCCGTTAAGAAGCGCCAAAGTTGCTAGGCTGGGTCAGAGGATGGAAGTGATGGTTAAAAGGTTTTTTTTTGTTTTTTTTTACTTTTCGTTTGAGATGCGCACTTTAAGGGTGCTAAAAATTAATTTCTAAGCAAAACCCTTGAGGCAAAAACGATCATGTGCCCATAGCAATCGTGAAAAAGTAAATTTTGCTTAAAAGTATGATATGTACTTTGCGGTTAAGATGAGTTCTTTAAGGGATGGTCGGATCGGAGAGTGACGATGTCTAAAAATTATGTCAAGTTCCTTCACTCACGATCATCGGAATTCCGGACACCCCCTACAGCTCTCCCCCCCCCCCTCGGTACCCGAATCCGGTCCGATTATGTCCCTGATGCACCTAGGACTTGTGCCTGCACTTCCCACCAAGTTTCATCCTGATCACTCCACTCTATGCGTGTCACAAGATGTCCGGTTCTTCCCTCCGACTCCCCACCCCCCCCCCCCAGTTCATGAGATCCGGCCTGGACTAGAAATGGGACATGCTCAGACATGAGGTCTTTCAAGATATCAAGTTTCGTTAGGATCCGATAACCCATTCGAAAGTTATGCATGCTACTAATTTCCGGATTCTGCCGTCTCCCCCTCGCACCACGATAGTCAGATCGGACAAGTGACTGTTTCCAAGTTAATCTGGTCGGGTCCCTGAGATGCCTGCCAAGTTTTATCGTCCTAGCCCACCTGGAAGTACATTAACTACAAATTGCCGGAATTCCGATACCCCCCTCCACCTCCCCCCACAGTGTCCAAATCCGGTCCTTCTTGTCAGTGATGTATCTAGAGCGTGGACTTATTCTTCGTACCAAGTGTCATCCCGATCGCTCCACTCTGAGAGTTTCACACGATTTCCGGTTCTCCCTTCCGACTCCCCCCCCCCCCCCAGATTTGTCGGATCCGGTCCAGACTTGAAATGTGATATCTGAGACACGAGATCTTTCCAGATATCAAGTTTCATTAAGATCCGATCACCCGTTCGAAAGTTATGCATGTCCCTATTTTCCGGATTCCGCCACCTCCCCCTCCCCCCACGATGGTCGAATCGGACAAGTGACTTTTCTAAGTTAGTTTGGTCGGGTCCCTGATATGCCTGCCAAGTTTTATCATCCTATAGCCCACCTGGAAGTACATTAGCTACGGATCGCCGAAATTCCGGAACCCCCCTCTAAATCCCCCCACAGTTTCCGAATCCGGTCCAGTTCTGTCAGTGATGTATCTAGAGCTTGTGCTTGTTCTTACCACCAAGTTTCATCCCGATCGCTCCATGCTGAGAGTTTCATACGATTTCCAGTTCCCCCCTTCGACTCCTCCCCCAGATTCGTCTGATCCGGCCCGGACTTGAAATGAGACACCTGAGACACGAGATCTTTCCAGATATTAAATTTCATTATTATTCGATCACCCGTTCGTAAGTTATGAATATCCCTATTTTCCGGATTCCACCACCTACCCCTCCCCCCACGATGGTCGGATCGGGCAAGTGACTATTTCCAAGTTAGTTGGTCGGGTCCCTGATATGCCTGCCCAGTTTCATCCTCCTAGCATATCTGGAAGTACTCTAACTCGCAAACAACGGACTAACCGACCCGACCGACCGACGGAAATGTGATCGGTATATGGCACTTGGCCGGGAGGCAAGTGCCATAAAAAGAGGAAAAAGTAATATACGGAGAGACACACCCCCGGACCAAATGTCTTCTATGTTACAGAATGGTGACTCAGTCCTCCATATTGCAACAGCCATGGGTAGAAGGCGGCTCACCCGAATACTCCTAGAGTCCGGCAGTGACTGTCTCCTGAAGAACAAGCAGAACGAGACAGCTCTCGTCATCGCCGTGAGGAAGGACTACAAAGAGCTCCTCAACCTCTTACAGCACCCCCCTCCATTGCGAACTAGAGAGGAAAGGTGGAAAGAAAAAAGGAGAAAGATGGAGAGTCGAAGCAGAAGCAAGAATAGCGAGGAGAGGTCGAAGGATAGGACGGACAGCGGAAATTCAAGCCGGGATAGTGGATCGAGTCATCGAAAGAAGAGACAGGTGAGCAAGTAGTACTTTTTATCTCCGTAATATGGTAGAGTTACAACACTGTCAGAAGCTTCATCAGAGATAACAGAAGGATGTGCAGTTTCAAGAGATAATACTTGGGTTGTTATCTGTTATGATTTTGCAAACGTTATCCGTTAAACGTCATGCATAGCAGGCATTCACAGGAAGAGCCGAAAAAGTATCTGCTGACTTTTCCGATATCATGACAACAAACAATAGAGTCAGCAGATGGTTTTCGGCAGTGTTTCTTCTTTTCTTGTATGTATAACATCTTAACGCGTAACGTTTAAAAAACATAAAAGATAACATAATAGCCTAAGTGTTACCTGATGAAACTGCGCGTCCTTGTGAAACTTCCCTCATGAAACCTTTGACAGTGAAATTACGGTTTGGTTCTGCCAAGGATATATAATAAATGAGATATTCGCCTTGTCATGCTTTTCCGCCAGGAAAATATGCTAATCCTGTTGCAAAGTTTGGGATATGTATGTAACTAGTAATTAGTTTTTTCATGACCTCGACCGAAATCGGGCCCTAATTACCGGAAACTTTTAATACTTTTAAAGTTTTCATAATCACAGCGATTAGAGCGCAACTCATAGAAATGATCTTTCCGTAAAAAATAGCTCAGAAATATAATTTTTTGGACACACCATTGCTTTCTACGTGAAATTAGCGATTTTCTTATTAGCACTTGTCGACTCTACCCGCCCTTCCTTCTCTCGGACGCGGTGGCGTCGTAAGGTGTTTAAAAAGTGGGAAAACCCATAAAAAAACAAATGATAGAGATGACCTACCTTGTCTCCAAAATGAAAACAACACTTTGAAGCGGACGCTTAGAAGCTTCCTTCTTCGTGAAAGAGTTGTCGGCGGACCTTGAAGCTTTCGACGAAGTTTGCGTTGTGTGCCTAGCAAAACTCTTCCTGTAGGAGAAAGCGCTGAAAATTTGTAGTTAAAAAACACAGTATTTCAGAAGCTTATAATTCCGCAAGGGAGCACTAAAACGCAGAAAAGGGAAGAAGGGTCCTTTAGCACTATTCACTCTTCAACTTACAGTATTTTAAAATATTTGAATACTTTAAAACTAGGCTGTGCATCCAACAAATAACCCACGGTTTTGGCTGTTTTAAGACTTTTCTGAGACCCGTTGACTTTTAGCGAAAACAGGGAAACAATTTACATAACAAGTTTTTCTGATGGAAAAACTTCTCGCAGACAACCGCCGACAGCGTGATACAGATCGAAGGTAGCAAAACACGGCAAGTGAGAAAACTACCGTGGTTTTGTTAGAGGGATTAGGATGTACCCTACGAAATCCTCCGGGTTTAGAGATATATATCGAGTGATTATGGAAGTAGGTTGTGTTAGCATTATAGGTAAGACAGGTCCTTTAAGGGCTTAAGCAAAGCGATAAAAACAAATTGGAGGCCCGCATTGGTAGTGACGATATCAAATGTTAATTGTTTTTGTATTTATTTATTTATTTATCACCCGTCATTTCAAACAGAAAAAGGACGAAGTACAAAAACGAAAAGAAAAACTAACAAAAGCAAAACGTAAAACTTCATAGGAAACACAAACAAAATCGACAATTACAAACTGAGACTCTCTGACTGACTAAAAACTGAACACGATTACATACATATACACTTAAACTCTGAGAATTTTGCTCCATGGGTGGTCCTAGATTTTTCAGTTGTACTTGCTAATCAGGTTAGAGATATCAAGCTCGGGGTCTCTTATGTTATATATTTTCGTCATTTGGTATTTCGTGTCCAAGGGGGGAGCCGAAGTAAGTATTTGGAGAATCTGAAGAAAGTGGAACGGAGTTTATTTTTTCCTCTAGCTGAGAATATTTGCCAGAAGGCAAATAATACGTTTCCTCTTGCAGTAAACTAAAGTGTGCTGACTTGAATACATTTGTATAGCTCTTCTTTCGAGCTTGGTTGTTAACGTACTGTTCCAGGCGTGAGAGGGGAAGTCACGAAGTTGCCATCGTTCCACCAAACGAACATTATAATTCGACTGGAAGTTTGGGTGCCGTGGCATATCTGTCACGACTTAGCAATTTATCATGACTTTAAGGAAATACATGTCGAGTCTATCTCATACATTTGTTTTTCACCCGAGAACTTTATAATTTGACTGGAAATCTGGACGCATGGGGGTCAGGCCGTGACGTCCAAATCTTCCGCTTGTTATCTAAGAACCATATCTTCTTATCTTATAATTTATAAAATATAAATCTTATTATATATAATTAAATAAATTATGGCTTCCTCGGTTTTTCGATAGACAGAAGTATAGCAGGTGCTGTACGTTCTCACCTTTGTTCAGATAGAAAATTGAGTTTGTTTTTCTAGAAGTAAAACTGAAAAAGATGGACATCACTGACTCCATCATCTTTATCTTAATGGATCTTCTTCTTCCCCTCTTAATGCATCTTTAGTTAGAAGTCTTTATTTTCTTCCATTTTGTATTCTTGTTCAAGTATACTAGATAGTATTCAAAGAAGGATGAATTCATTTGTTGTATCTGACCAAAAAAGGTGCCATGCTGAGCCGTACCAGGAAGTTACGGTAAGACCGCCGATTCGCCGCTACCGTAACTCGTTTTATCATCTAAATATTTACATGAATATGTAAATTTCCGAGGTTTATAAATCGCTCATTTTCTCCATGGTTAAAATTAGGCAGAAAGTTAATTATATAACTGAAGGGGGAAGGAAATCCCTTGTACTAAACGAAAGGTAGTGGAAGGCCAATGAGAATAATAAAGTTGTCGCTGTGAACGACTTATTGAGCGTGTTCCACCCTTCAAACAATAGTTACTATTTCGTCCCAACCTCGTGAAAAGTTACTACGCTGACCGTTCCAACCTTAACTAATAGTAACCGTCTGCTTACGGAGCGTAGTAAGCGTAGTAACTACGAATCTCTGTGATGAGATTGGCCAGTTTTGCACGCGGCACGATATTCTGCTGAAAATAGAAAAATATGTTCTAGCCTTGACGCCAAAAAGCCAGAATTCGTGACGTCATACGTAGTAACTACGGAAAGTAGGGTGGACCGTGGAACACGCTCATTGCTTCCCTTCTCGGTGATATTTTCGCTCTCGTCTGTAAATGTGTGAATTATTGAAATGAATTTCTTTTCTTCAGTTAACCATCATTAGCAGTAGCACATGGGTTGCGAATCGGCACGGTAGATAACAATCCGAAACAAGACCAAAGGTTTCGATGGGATCCCAAAAATTTAATATTTACAGACAATCGGGTCTTGTAGCGGTCCAATGGTAATCATCGGAGAAGACGAAGTTCAAATATGGATTCAGCATGTGAGCTTACCCCTATAGCCTGCGTCATGTCTACTCTAACAAAAGTTCCTGCATTACTTCTGCCAAATTTCCGGTTTCAGACGGATTCCGGGCGAACTACTTGTCTTGCAAAACATTGAAGTTCAAAAACAGATTCTGCGTGTCGATTCCATCCATATCTTCATAATCAACTTCACATAAAACTTCAGCTTTTAACGAATTTTCCGATTTTAGCAGGATTCGTGGTGAAATGTGTCCAGGTATAAAATGATTGTCATACACGAATTCAGCATGCCTTCTTACCCGTAAATCGAAAACCTATTGAAATTCATATAAAACTTACTTTTAACAGATTTTCCGGTTATGGCTGGATTCCGGGCGATCTACTTGTCCGGCGACAAAATAATTTTCATATTCGATTCGGCATATTTCACTATCCTTAAATCGAACCTCTGATCAACTTCGGATTAATCTTTTATTTTTGACAAACTTTCCGGTTTTGGCCGGATTCCGGACGATCTACTTGTTCCATGTCTCCTTACCCCCAAATCGGATATCCAATCAACTTCAGATAAAACTTTTACTTTTAACAAGCTTTCCGGTTTTAGCCGGATTCCGGGTGAACTACTTGTCCGGCGAGAAAAGTATTTTCATATTCGTGTTCAACATGTCGTCTTACCCCTTAATCAACTATCTCATTAGCTTGTAAAAATATTTTTTTCGACCCTTACTTTGAAACCCCTCCCCCTCCCCTAAATATGCAGCTATCGGGCCCATCTACGAAATCGACCTTTCCCTTGACTCGAAGAGTCCTCACACCAAGTTTCATCAAAATATGGCATTCCCTTCGAGAGTTATCGTGCTGACAGACGTACGGACGGATGGACAGACGGACAACTTTTGCGATGTCATAGGTATCCCTCCACTTACGTTTTGGGATCCCAAAAAGAGAATACCAAAAGGTAGGTTACTGCCATAAACACATTACGCAAAGCCCAACAGAAACACACAAACTAGACAACACACCTTCAGTCGCGAGGGCTCTTAGGATCAAATGGATCTTAAAGAAGTTAGTCTGCAGGCGTTTTTCTGTCTTCTGGGAGCGTGTTCCACCCTACTTGACGGAGTTATTACGCATGATGTCACCGCTTCTGGCGTCTTGGCGTCAAGGCTGGAAGGTGTTTTACTATTTTCTTCAAACTTAATCGGGCCAATCAGTTCACAGATATTCATAGCTGAGCGTGTTAAGCAAACTAGAAGTTACTATTTCGAGAAGGTCGAACCGGTCAGCGTAGTAAATAGTATAATAGTAGTTACTATTGTTAGACAAGCTACAAGTATTTGCTGCAGAAACGGAAGTGTGTGCCACACGCTCGACCAAAAAGTAGAAACGCCCAGTTTTCTAGGTTTTCGGCCAAGTGCCATATAGCGATCGCAATTTCTGTCCGTCTGTCGCTTTGTCGGTCGGTCCAGGTTTTGCTAGCTCAGGCACTTCCACGTAAGCTAGGACGATGAAACTTGGCAGGCATATCAGGGACACCAAATGAATAAGTTGGAAATAGTCTGTTCCCCGATCCGAGCATCCTAGGGGGAGTGGAGGGAGGGGAATCCGGAATTTTGAGGTACTTATGACTTTCGAACGGGTGATCGGATCTTAATGAAATTGATATTTGGAAAGACCCTGTGTCTCAGACGACCCATCTCGAATCCGGACCGGACCCGGTGACTTTGAGGGGAGCTAGAGGGGGGAGCCGGAAATGTTGGGAAAAGCTTAAAGTGGAGGGATCGAGATGAAACTTGGTGGGAAGAAGCACAAGTCCGAAATACATACTTTGACATAACCGGACCAGATTCGGGCACTGTGGGGGAGTTGGGGGGGGGGGAGTCTGGAATCTGGTGATCCCGCGAGTTCGGTACTTCCTGATGTGCTAGGACGATGAAACTTGGGAGGAGTATCAGGGACCCGAACAGGCTGACTTGAGAATAGTTATGTTCCCGATCCAACCATCACGGGGGAGTGGAGGGATGGGGAGCACGGATTTAGTACCGTGCATAACTTTTTGAACGGGTTATTGGAATTCAATGAAACTTGGCAAGTGGAAAGAGCTATCGTCTCAGATGTTCCACGTCAAGTCCTTATTGGATCCGATACCTGTGGGGGGGGGGGGGAGGGAATTGGAGTGGGGCACCGGAAATCTGGTTAAACGCTTAGATTCGAGGTATTGGGATGGAATTTGGTGGGAAGAAAAAGCATTAGCTCTAGATACGTAACTGACAAAACCAAATCGAATCGGGGCTCTATGGGAGAGTTGGAGGCTGTTTCCCAGAATTCCGGTGATCGCCAGTTAGGATAGTTCGAGATATTCTAAGGACCGATGAAACTTTGCAGGCGTGTTAGTGACTAAAGGACCAGACATAATGCCCTTCGTTTCCCTCGATCCGACCATCTTTGGGGAGTTGAGGGAAGGGGAATCCGGAAATCAGTGGCTTCCGTAAGCTGCGAACAGGCGGTCCGATTCGAGTGAAACTTTATGGGTGATAAGAATTGATCACCTAGACAAGCAAAACATACGTCCAAACTACATGCGTCCACTGTTGGAAGAGTTGGAGGAGGGTGGGGGGGGAGTTAACATCCACAAAATCAATCGGATGGACAGAAAGGGATGCAAGTTGGACAGTACCGAGTTTATTCGGCCTTGATTTGTTAATTGGCGTCTGGATCGAATCCGGATGGGTATAGGGGAGGGAGGGGGGGGGGGGGGGTGAAGCTTGAATCCGAAATTAGCAGATAGGCTATGCTCCGAATCCAGTGAAACATAATGAACGGGAATAGGACATGTCAGATATGCGACTTGTAAGGTCAGCAAGGCGAGTTGGAATGGGAGTTCCGGGAATGATGTGTCTCGCATAGGTGTCAAACAAGTGGAGCGATTCGAATGAAACTTGGAGCGTAGCGAGATCACATGCCATAGATGACATATTTAGGGTTCAAACTGGATCCAACCACGGTGGGGGAGGGGGGAGAGTTATCGAAAGTTCCCGAAACCGCTCAGATTTGAATGAAACTTAATAGACGGTAAGAGAAAATACTTCAGATAATCCATTTAGGAGTCCGAATCAGTTTCGCCACGGTAGGGGGAGTTGGAGGGGTACCGGAAATCGTGTGGCACGTCTAGGGACCAAACGAGTGGATCTACTGGGTTGAAACTTGGAAGGTAAAATACTGATTTGCCCTAGATGATCCGAGGCGATGCCGGTAATGCTCAGACTTGAGTAAAACTAGATATCCTGTTTATGGGTCCGAATCGCATTTTTGGATGGCAGGGTATTTTGTGACCTTCTCATCTTCTTTCGTGTACCACCTACTCGTATCAAGTGCCATATGAGCTCTTAACTCTTGTTTTTACGGGATTTTCAAATATTTGAAAATGAAAATAAGATTCAGCTAAAATCTCAATAAATAGAACTTCTGGCTGACGTCTTTCCATTCTATCCTAGTAGGATCCTCAGTTGTATTCTATCTGCTTGATAAAGTAGCTAATTTCATTATTTGGACGACTTTAATTTGCCTTTGAATTTGATTTTCCCGCCAAATTTGTGCCTCAAAATCGAAAATCACCTCGACAGTTGATTTTATTAGATTCGAGGCGCAAAAACTAGTGTGTGGCAAAACATACTTGGGCGACGCAAACGACCTCGGAAACACTGGAGACACAAACACTCTGTAGGACCGTGGAAACAGTCGTGAGAACGAAAGTTCTGTGACGACTTGGCCACTATGATAGTATTTGTTTTGTGACTTTACTTTGACAGTTGTCACAACACTGGACTTTGTTAGTTTAATCGCAAGGAAGCGTAACTCAAAGGGCTTGATGAACACCGAACGAAAAATTGGGTGACGCCACTTACGTTTCTTATGGTCATAAAATGGTGAAATTATTCGACCTTTGTATCTCATCTGCGAGTAGGAGGAGTCGAAGAGTCGGACTTGATTATTGTCAATGAAATTAAATGAATGATGCTGATAACTAGACAAGCCCGAGCTTCATTCCGTCTAGCCATCAAAATTAATGATCTGAAATGATCCGTGAAATTAAGGTATCTATGAAGGGGCGTAGCCTGTACCCTTGCAAACATAAACCATTTGGCTGTTGACGCTCTCTACGCAAATGAGCAGAGCCAACATTACGACCCTATCGCAGCTGAAATGGTATGAATAAAATTTTCTTGAGCCGTTCATCTTGCATTTTCTTCGGTGCGTTATAATGCTAATTTTTTCAGTAAATTCAAGTTAGGATTCAATAAATCAGTGGACCTAAGATCCATTGTGTCCGTATAAAGCACGCTTCCGTTCAGAAAAGGCCTGTATTTGTCGTGCGCGTGTTTAGGCTTCAGCGATAGGCCTTAACGGTTCTGCTAATGTGGCAGTTAAACTAAGCAGCTTCTTCTTATTGCGTCTCTCCAGAACAAATAAATATCAGAACCTCCGTCTCCTGTCTCTGTAATACGACCATACGGATAATAGATTCCCTATACCATGCCCGATGCCAACGAGCGAAGGGTTGGAACTACGCTGAACATCACAGTTCGTTACCTCTGCAAAAAGCCTCAAGTTGTCTATGACTAACAGAGAAATTTTTTTGTAGTTTTAAGTGATCATTCTTTTTATTTTGTATGTTTTTATTTGTATTACCATGGCCCCTGGGCTTTTAGAGTAATAGATATCATATCATATCATACCATATTGCAGTAAAGTACCGCAGAAGAACTGTTCATGTGACAATTAAACAACTAAGCAGCTTCGTTTTATTGCGTTGTGTTTACTCCGTTTCCATTGCCTTGTCCAGTTCTTGTTTACAGCTTCTTTGAATACTAGCTCTAAATTTTGTACCACCTTCGTCCTGCTTTTCGCCTCCATAAAAATCCTTTGCAATCAGTAAATTAATAACTTAACACCAGATAACAGGAGTTTCAGCTTGCTTTTGACATGAACAATGAAACCGAAAATTAGGACTGAAACTTCCGATTTCTTCTTGAATGTTCTTTTTCTTCTGTTGCGGTACTTTGGACCTTGCTTTGGACGGTCATAAAGGTATTGCAGAAATAGTGGACGCCGTAACTGCATAAGGGTTAATAAGTAATTGGCCAATACAGAACAACGACTAAAACAAGACCAAAGGTTTCGATGGGATCCCAAAAGTTCAGATTTGATCTAGACAATTGGGTCTTGTCTTCGCCAGATCCAGTCTTCGCCAGACTCCTTGAACACTTTTACTATTAAAATTTAGAAAAAGATTAAGGCAAAATAGCTAATCATATGAGAAAACCAAGTTCAGATATGGATTGCCAATTTTCCGGTTTCGGCGGAATTCCGGAACTACTTGTCCGGCGAAAAATAAAGCTCAAAAACGAATTCAGCTCCTTACCCCTACATCGAACCTCTAATCAACTTCCAACTAAACTTTTACTTTTAACAAATTTTCCGGTTTCAGCCGGATTCCGAGCGATCTATACGTCCGGTGAGAAAATGGTTGTCATATGCGAATTCAGCATGTCTACTTACCCGCAAATCGAACATCTTATCAAATTTAAATAAAACTTTTACTTAAACAAATTCTCTGGTTTTTGCCGGATTCCGGGTGAACTATTTGTCCGGCGAGAAAATAAATTTCATATTCGGATTCAGCATGTCTACTTACCCCTAATTCGACTATTTCATTAGCTTTTAAAACATTTTTTTGTTCCCCTTAACTTTAAACCCCACCCCCACCCCTAAATATAGAGCTACATAGCCCATCTTCGAACTTGACCTGAACTTTGACCTAAAGAGTCCTCATGCCAAGTTTGATCAAAATATCTCAACCCCTTTGAGAGTTATCGTGCTAACAGACGGACGGACGGACAGACGGACAACTTTACGATGTCATAGGTATCCCTCCACTTACGTTTTGGGATCCCAAAAACACAATGCCACTGTTGGCCTTTGCCGATATATAGCAATTAGACCGTGGCGAGTCCACAAAGCTTATTTACGTTCATTAATTTTTTTCATGACCAGTTTTGTATGATGTCGGTGTCGTTAGGACCAATGGATGCTGCATTCCCGATGACAAATTTGTAGCCTGCGTAGTTGTATGATAGTTGTATTGATATGTAATAGTAAAGAATACTATCATTTAATGTGCCTCAGACTGAGCCAATCTTCAGCAGTAGTCCCCAGTAGCATCCTGTCTTGCTATAGTGCCATCCAGTCTTGCTAATAGTAGCATGCAGTAGAATGCAGTAACACGGTAGCTTGAAGTAGAAGCATGTAGTAGCATCAGCCGTACTGCGTGCTACTTTTTCGTACAACTTCATACTACTATTTTGAGATAAATTTTTCATCGGGGATTCGTTAATTACTAAAAAGAAAAAAAAAAGAAATTGGGTCCTGAGATCTCGTCCTCCTCTGCTTGTACGAATCCAGAATCTCGTAAATGTAAATAAACATTAAAAAGTCTTGCTATACAAATATTCAAACTCCTTTTATAATATTTTCTTTGCCGACAGTGTCAGAAATTTAATAATAGAAAACATACATTTGCCGATTCTTGTGTATCCGTTATGACCCTTTGAATGTTATCTTTCGCGAAACATAAAATTTAAAAGGTTCATAGCATAATTTTTGTCTCGCAGCACTTAAAAGGGCCATAACAGAAATAGTCTCGTCATCCATCACAACATTTAATACAGATGCGCAACCATGCGTTGTCTGTTATCAAACGTACAACAGTGTAGTTTCTTCTTCTCTTTGCTGGAAGAGTTTCATGTAGATAGATAGATAGATCAGTGTATTTCAGAAGACCAAGGGCCATATACACAAAATAAGAAAGAAAATATAACAACGCTCAAGCTTCTTCTTAATTCTAAACATTTATCTAAATAAACATCCACTCGAGTAATGACGGTGGGGTTAATTTATCACTCAAAATTTCAGGAAGTGACAAAAGGACACAAATTTAAATCAATTTTCGCTTCGGGCATCTATGGAGACAAGACCAAAGGTTTCGATGGGATCCCAAATATTTAATATTTGATCCACACAAACGGGTCTTGTAGAATCCGATCGTCGCCAGACTCGTTGAACATTTTTACTATTAAGATTTAGAAACAAAAGAAAGCCAATGGCTAATCATCAGATTGAGAAAACCAAGTTCAGATATGGATTCAGGATGTGTGTACTCTTAGGCTTTACGTCATATCTACTTTGACGAAACTGATCATAGTTTCCTGCCTTACTTCGGCCAAATCTCTGGGTCCGGGGCTAACTCGTCCGGGTCTCTGGGTCTCTCGTCCGGGCTAACTACTTGGCGGGCGAAAACTAAAGCTCAAAAATGAATTCAGCGTATCTCCCCATCCCTATATAGAACATCTAATCAACTTCAGATAAAACTTTATCTTTTAACAAATTTTCCGGTTTCAGCCGGATTCCGCGCGAACTATATGTCTGGGTAGAAAATGATTGTCAAAAGTGGATTCAGCATGTCTTCTTACTCCTAAACCTGACATCTAATCAACTTCAGATAAAACTTTTACTTTTAACAAATTTTCCGGTTTCGGCCGGATTTGGCGCGAACTACACATCCGACGAGAAAATGATTCTCATATAATGTTCAGCATGTCTTCTTACCCCTAAATCGAACATATAATCAACTTTAAATAAACTTTTACTTTTGACAAACTTTCCGATTTTGGCCGGATTCTTGGCGAACTACTTGTCCGGCGAGAAAATGGTTTTCGTATTCGCGTTCAGCATACGAAAAATTCGCCCCTTAATTTGAACCTCCACCCAGATGTTGAGCAACAGAACTCTAAGAAATCTACGAACTCGACCTCTCCCTTGACCTATAGAGTCCTCGCACCAAGTTTCATTAAAATATCTGATCCCACTGGAGATTTATCGTGCGGACAGACAGACTGACAACTTTTACGAAGTCATAGGTATCCCTCCACTTATGTTTTGGGATCCCAAAAAATGCTCCAAATTCTCTTCTTCCTCCATACAAAGTGGGCAAGCATACCTCCCATCAGGAACCACACTGCACCTCTCAAATCGAGGAGGCTGCAAGCAGACTCTTTTAGTGTTAGCAAGAACAAATTTGTTCTTGGTGTTAGGTTAATAACAGCGTATTCATAGGTCTTTTTTTTTTCAGAAATCGGTAGTAAGAGCCAGCGAAAAGCCGTCCGTTGCTTGGTCTCCTTATGGGTGCCACGCTACTCCTGACCTAGCTGAAGCACTTAGTCCGAAGCTGGATACCATACCAAACGATTTACTGCGTGATGGAGAGCAATACTACCTCGACCTTGCCGGAAACATACGAAAGGTAGGATTATGTACAGAGTTCATTTCATTTGTTCAGTAAAATGTGATAATGATCCAGGAAGAGGAAAAGATTGTCGTGCTTTTTTTTTGTTTTACCTTGTGAAGCACTGCGCGGAAGCTATCAAGCGTCAACTACCGCACATTCGAAGCTTTCTTTCGATTTTGGTAGGTCTTGTAGGAAGATCTGCGCTACAGCCTTTAATAGGTGTCGATTAAGTTGTATCGGAATTTCAAACAGTTGTGACGTCATGGGATTGACGACCGAACATAGGATTTGATTGTCCCTAGCCCCTAGGTCATTTTATGAATGGAAACGCGACCGCCTTGCTGGCCGCTGGGATCTTTCTCTCTCTATATATATATTGAGATATATATTCACCGATAGGATTAACTACAATTTTTCTAATCTGAGGTAAAATAAATCAAATGGATGTGACGTCACGCTTGTGTGGAAATCCCATACAACTTAGTTTAGTCGTACCAAGGTCAAAATTCAGAGAACTAAAATTGCTGTTATGTAAAACCAGCATCGAAATTTCATTTTCGTTGTTGTCTTGTAGCAGCTACAAAATCGCAGTTCACACACGATGACTGGAATCAACTACAAAAGGTGGCAAGTTATTCAAATAAGAAACATGTGATGTTTACTTATAGTCACAGCTTGCAATTGCCCTACATCTCTCGAGGAGAATAGGGAAACAAGTGGATTTTGTGTCTAATGTCGGTCTCCCCACCTATAGCTAATATCAGTTTTTCAGTAGGCCTAATTGTATCTATTTTTGTAAGTTTTTGTGGTGCGAATTTTGTTCGTGAGAAGAAACGGTTATGTAAATTTTTCCCTATTTCTGCTTGAAGTACTGTACCATACTGTACACCAAAATTGATCTCTACGTTCTACTCCCCGTCAATGTATTCTTCCTTTAAGACTGACAACCGCCTACCGATCTGCGATATATAAGAGCCACACACCTTCACCAATCAACAGATTTCAACACTCTTTTCATTAATACCCGTACACACTTACTCAGTTTCTCTCAATAAATCTCTGTGTTTGCACCTTTCTTTTGTTTTGCTTTCCTCTTTTTTGTGTTTCTTTCGCTTGAGTTTTTTTTTTTTTTTAATCTTTAAGTTGTAGTTTAGCTAGGCCTACACAAGTTTCCTCTCCCTTTAGGCTAATAAACCAAGTTTTCCAGTGCTGTATTATTTCTAGTACACAAATAAATACTTGAATACTTGAAAGTCACTGAGCCAAGAGAAAGGCTTAAAGTTTAACTGAAAAGTCAACTTATTTTTGTGTCATTTAATTGAACACGCTGAATTATTTGGATACTGCAAAGAGATTTTTTGTTTTTCACTATCTGCTCTAGTTATGACTTCAGAATATCCACAGCGTAAATTCTACTGTGACGCGAAAAATTTAATCTCAACCCAAACGCGGCTTTTCAGTGGGCAGTGGTGAGACTGGTGAAGATTACTTAGTGCCTGAACAGAAAAAAAATCACAATCTTTCTCGTAAGGCATACAACAAAAATGCAGGAGCATAGAGGTCCCACAAATCACAAGGAAATTCCACTATTTGAAAGTCGATCATTCGTGAATAACGGAACAACGAAGTAACGCATTTTCAGCGGGTCTTCAAGCCAGTTTAAGTGAATAAGTGATGGGTAACTAAATTGTCCTATCCCAGCCCGTTTCGGTTAAACTTTACTAATTTCTCAAAAGCAGGGTTGTTTTAAAGTAGGCTATTCATTAACTGTAGAATAGTGGAACGAAAATAGCAAATAGTGTTATGTGTGCTTTAGGAACAGTTAGCGTTACATGTTTGCATTGCATTTTTAGGGTCCAGTTGGAATCACTACAGCGTGCTACTGCGGGCCGCTTCTTCACCGGCTTGAATGTCACCTGGCTAAAAGCAAACAAGAAATCGTTGGTCATGTTGACTTAACTCACGAGAAACTTACTCACAAGATTGACAGTCTGGAGAGAAATACACGGCGGCAGTTGGCAGGGCTCCAGCGGACAGTCGACTCATTAGGTAATGCGCTTTTGAACTGAATTATCAGTTCTCAGTTCTCGCTTTTTGGTTCTCATTTGCCGTTCTCACTTTTGACATAAAACACTTAACCACCCATTAATACTTTTTTTTACGAACTGAACATCCGTCTTGTCATGACCAATCAGGGAGGAGAACGGAGACGAGAATTGGTAATTGATTACCGGAGCAGTTTCTCGATTCTGCAGAATCGCGAAGCTTTCCCCGTTCTTGATTCTGACAAAATACAAGAAAAGGAGAATTGGCTTTCTCTCAATAGTCAAACCGTGAAATAGGAGAATTGAGAGGAGAGCGAGGAGATTTGAGATACAAAACGCAAAAATCGGTAACAGATATATTCTTACAACGTCTAACGTAAGGATGCAAAAACGTGTGTTATCTGTTATCCAGCTTCTGAATGTGGGCCTACTTCTGTTCGGAAGTATAATTCAATCCTGCCCTGTCCCATGGACCACAACAGTTGGTAGGGCTCGACCTGGACAGCCGACTCTTCACCCCTGTTTTACATTGCTGCGTGATAAATTGACACTATTTTCCACAAGGTAGAAGCAACAGGAAACTGAACTTTTTTGTCGAGATCATTCTGCATGGGAAAAAGAACGCTCGGGAGATTATCTCTGAAGACCCTGGGGTCGGCCAGTCCACGATCTAGTGCAAATCCGGTTGTTTAAGAATACATATTTGTTTTCAACCATCCAGTAATTACATTGTTGTCTTTCAAAAAAGGTAGAGTAGCTTATAGCCTTGAAGATGAAAACATCTTTGTATTTTTTCTTTCCCGAAAAAGGGTGTGTGTTTGTCGGACGAGTAAAATTTGTGCATTGTTTTGCTTTTCTTGTTGCACGATTTGTGTTGCACGTGATTGTGTTTCAAGAAGTGCGATTTTGCGCAAAATCGCAGCAGTGTGAACCAAGGGTTTAGGTAATGAACTTCGCTGCTCTTCTTACTAGCGTCGGAGACGTCAGCCAATTAGTTGGTCGTTAGTGCGTACGAGCCTCCGTCAAGTATCATCTAAGCCTCGTTTTTGTTGCAATAGTGCTACCGCATCCCTGCTGCAGCACGTCTTAGCGTCTGCACAAGATGCGTTTTAGGATTAATAGCTTGCACGATTTGTTCTTGGTTTACGCAGCACCTTGCAGGGAAGCACGGACTTGGTCCATAAGTAAGTCCGCGATTCTCGAGAAGCGCTACCGTCTTCCTCGGAAGCCCTGCATTGCAAAAACGAGTGTAGAAAGAATCAGCCCGGAAGCGGCCGAGAAGTGGATGTGCAGAGTGCAACAAAAACTAGGCTCTATTCGCGAACTATATCATAGAACAGCGGTTCCCAACCAGGGGTACGAGAGACCCTTGCAAGGGGTACGTCAAAGTCCCAAAATCAAGTTAGTCTATAGCTTTAATACCTCGCTCCAGTCGATTTTGAGTCCCGTAACTCAGCTTCAGTTCTGTCCTCAAAACCAGATACCCCATCCCACCGTACGCAATTTCAGATTTACATGCTTTATCATTGATGACAATAAATATCGTATTTCTGACGTTTTGGTCGTGGTAAAATCTGTAAAACAACAATTAGTCAAAACAAGAGCTACGAGCTCATATGGCACTTGTACGAGTAGGCTGTACAAGAAAGTAGATGAAAACGTCACAAAATACACCCGCCATCCAAAAAGGCGGTTCGGAAATAGAAACAGGATATTTAGTTTCACTCATTTCTGAGCAGTTCCGGCATCGTCTCGATTGCAAATGCACATGACTGTTCAAACTTTCATCCCAATAAATCCATTTGTTTGATCCTTAGACGTGCTACACGATTTCCGGTACTCACTCTATTTCCACCTACCGTGGCCGAATCTGGTTCGGAATAAAAAAAAATCGACCACCTAAAGCATCTTCGTTTATACCATCTACCAAGTTTCACTCGAATCTGAGCATTTTTGGAAAGTTCCGGTACCCCCCCCCTTCCCACCAACGTTGTCGGAGCCGGTTCGGGCCCAATCTCTTAATTCCCTCATCAAGTTTGACTGAAATTGGAGCATAGCCTATCTGCAAGTTTCCAGTACCCCCCCCCCCCCTACCTTGGCCGAATCCGGCCCAGACGCCAAATAACAAATCTAGGCCGCATAAACTGATCCGGTCCGGTTATGTCAATGACGTGTCGAGGACCTGTGCTTGTTTTTCCCACCAAGTTTCATCCCGATCCCTCCACTTTAAGCGTTTCTCAAAATTTCCGGTTCCCTCCTCCAACTCCTCCCAGTGTCATCGGATCCGGTCCGGTTATGTCAATGACGTGTCTAAGACCTGTGCTTGTTTTTCCCACCAAGTTTCATCCCGATCCCTCCAGTTTAAGCGTTTCTCAAAATTTCCGGTTACCTCCTCCAACTCCCCCCAGTGTCATCGGATCCGGCCCGGATTTAAAGTGAGGTGTCTGAGACACAAGGTCATCTTAAATATCAATTTTCATCAAGATCCGATCACCCGTTCAAAAGTTATGCACGCCACTAGATTCCGGACTCCCCATCCACCCACTCCCCCCACGATGGTCGGGTCGGGGAAACGGCTGTTCTCAAGTCAATCTGTTCGGATCCTTGACATACCTGCCAAGTTTCATCGCCCTAGGACACCAGGAAGTATGCCGAACTCGCGGGATCGCTAGAAATCCGGACCCCCATCCCAACTCCCCCACAGTGCCCTGATCCGGTCCGGTTATGTCAATGACGTGTCTAGGACCTGTGCTTGTTTTTCCCACTAAGTTTCATCCCGATCCCTCCACTTTAAGCGTTTCTCAAAATTTCCGGTTCCCCACCCCAACTCCCCCACAGTGCCCTGATCCGGTCCGGTTATGTCAATGACGTTTCTAGGATCTTTGGTTGTTTTTCCCACCAAGTTTCATCCCGATCCCTCCACTTTAAGCGTTTCTCAAAATTTCCGGTTCCCTCCTCCAACTCCCCCCAGTGTCATCGGATCCGGCCCGGATTTAAAGTGAGGTGTCTGAGACACGAGGTCATCCTAAATATCAATTTTCATCAAGATCCGATCACCCGTTCGCAAGCTAAAAATACCTCAAATTTTGGCTTCACCCTCCCTCCACTCCCCCCCCCCCAGATGGTCGAATCGGGGAATTGATGATTTCCTATTTAAGCTGGTCGGGTCCCAGACATGCCTGTCAATTTCCATCGTCCCAGCACATCAGGAAGCACGGAACTCGCGGGATCACTACAAATTCGGACTTCTCCCCCCCCCCAACTCCCCCAAAGTGAGCGGATCCGTTCCGGTTATATCAGTCACGTATCTAGGACTTTTGCTTGTACTTTCCACCAAGTTTCATTCGGATCCCTCCACTCTAAGTGTTTTCCAAGATTTCCGGTTTCCCCCTCTAACTCCCCCCAGTGTCACCGGATCCGGTCTGGATTTAAAATGGAGGGTCTGAGACACGAAGTCCTTCCATGTATTAAGTTTCATTAAGATCCGATCACCCGTTCGTAAGCTAAAAATATCTCATTTTTCCTATTTTTTCCGGATTCCCCCTCCCTCCACTCCCCTCCAGATGGTCGGATCGAGGAAGCGACAATTTCTAATTTAATCTGGTCCAGTTCCTGATATGCTTGCCAAGTTTCATCGTCCTAGCTTATCTGGAAGTGCCCAAACTAGCAAAACCGGGACCGACAGACCGACAGACCGACTGACGGACAGAAATAACAATCGCTATATGGCACTTGAGTAAGCTCAAGTGCCATAAAAAGGGTACGGAACCTTGATTAGGGGTACCGGGTACGCAACGTTTTTGAATCTTGATTATGGGTACGGGGTACGGAAAAGGTTGGGAACCACTGTCATAGAAGAAGACGACAGTTGGCAGAGCCCTAGTGGACGGTCGACTCATTTAGGTAATGAACGTCGCTTCTCTTCTTACTCGCGTCCAAGACGTAAGAGCAAATTAGTTGGCTGTCAATGGGTACTACATAAGCCTACTTCAGTCTGGAGTATAATGCAGCCGTGATCTACCGTATAGCGTTCGACAGTTGGCATGGCTCGAGCGGAAGAGTCGACTGTAGTTAACGAGTGTCGCTGCTCTTATTACTTGCGCTGATTCGCAGCCGTAAGAGTTAGGTAGGTAGAAATATACCGAAATGGAAATATCAGCAGGATAAATAAAGTCCCAGACACCCCAGTGGCATACTAAAATGGCACTTGAGTAATAATAAGACTTTTATAGATATATCTGTAAAAGTTATTAAGTATTATCTATACATAATAAATTCGTATTCACAACTGAACACAGACGAACACAGAAACACAAATAACGAGAATATTAGGACAAGAAAGCCTACATACATTACGAAAAAAACAACTATGTTATAATCTTTTAACCTATCTTGCAAATAAAATTAAGTATTTTGCATTCTTGGGCGATGTATGCGCTACTTAAGAATAGAATCCCTATGAATATTGTTCTAGTGTTACACCAGTGGTATAAACTATCTAAAGTAAGAGTTTTTTGGAAGGGTTCTTTTTCTGGTTATGATGTCGTTGTTAAACGAGGTGTCCGGCAAGGTAGTGTGCTTTCCCCTTTTATTTTCAATTTAACAATAGCTTTGTGTTTGGATCAACTCAAGACTTCTTTTGTTGATGCTTCTGGTATTTTTGTTTCTTGGATCGCTTACGCGGATGACATCCTCCTTTTAAGTCGGTCTCGTTTTTCTCTACAACGTAATGTTGATTTTATTTTTTGTTTTTTAAATAAGCATGGCCTTCGGTTAAAACCTGAAAAATGTCAGTTTATTATTTTTGGTTCTAAGCCATGTGAAAACCAGCATGAAAATATTTGTATTGGTCAGCATAGGGTTATGGCGACTGATTTTATTAAGTATCTTGGTCTTATTTACGGGACGACGCTTTCTTCGAGAGCTTTTGACAAGAAAATCTTTGTCGCGAATTTTTAATACAGCTGTTTTACCTCAAATTTTAATTGCTTCTCCCCTTTTACCTTATTTTACCCTTAGTAATTTAACGCATATGAAAACGTCATTTTTTAAATTTGGAAAGTTTTTATGTCGATTTTCTCGTTATTTTTCTAACACGCAAATGATGGAATACTATAATCTTAAAGATCCGCTTATTATAATGAATAAAAAACTTCAACGGGTTGTATCAAATTTTTCAGGTCTCCAACATAACCTGTGCAGGTTTTTTCGTAAATGATATTTTTCTTCTTTTTTGTTTTTTTTTTATTTTCAATTTGTTAGTTATTAAACTGTAATTAAATTGTAGATAAGTTTTAAGTATTTTCGGCAGTGTATTTAGGCTATCTTTTGGCAGTTTTTTAGTTATAGTGTTTAGCCGAAATTTGTCAGTGTCTATTAATTTCTTTTTTACTCGCTATCTTTGGCGGAAATAAAATATTGATTGATTGATTGATTGATTGAGTGCGAAAATATAACTGTTAGTGAGCATCAGATCTAAATTATAACTTTAAAACTAAAATCAAAAGGCACCCCAGTGGCATACTGTACACTATATAGATGGATGATAAATTCCTAACCTAAGGCATTAGCAACTGAACACAGACGAACACATGAAAAACGAGAAAATTAGGACAAGGAAGCCTACATGCATTACATAAAAAATACTATGTTATAACCTTTTTAACAAATCTTACAAAAGAAACTAAGGTGCGGAAATATAATTGTTAGTTGTATGAAATACAAAAACAGCCATGTTATAATCTTTTAAACAATCTTACGAATAAAGTTAACGTGCTGAAATATAATTGTTAGTTAACATGTCCTTTTGAGAGCAATTTTGAAAACAAATCTTTGATCTGATAGTCTTACATTTTTGGGTGCACTGAGTTCCATGCCAATATGATGAATTGAAAAGCAAGATCTTGTAGCAGGACACAAGAATTGATTAGTTAAATGTCAGTGCGTATTTGCGCAGTTCAACGGAATTATCATGTAGTCGTGGTCTATCGCGCACAAGACGACAGTTGGCAGGGCTCTTGCTGACAGTCGAATTAGGTAATGAACGCCGCTTCTTCTTCGTACTTACGTTGAAGACGTGACAAGTAATTAGTTGGCCACCAACGAGTACTAGATTAGCCTACTTCAATGTGGAAGTACTATATCTAGAGGTATGTCGCGTAGAAAACTGAAAGTCATCGTGACGTGTTTGTTAGATTGAATCTCCAAGTTTATCAGCGAGCACGTCAGCTTTAACTCACAGGAGTTGTTGAAGGAAGAGGCCTGCATGGCAGCCTTAAATATAAGCATTATATTTATTTGCAGTTTTAGGGGGCCATAGCGATTTGTCGATTCAAGTTTAAGCGGAAAGGGCTAGAATACCACCATATAGTTACCTATCACTTATTCACTTACATGATCATGAAAACCCGATGAAAAAGCGTTAGCTTTCAGCTTGTCCCAAATAAACTATTATCCCTCTACGGTTGCGTTCTTCCCGTGTTTGTGATAGCTCTATGCTACCTGTAATATTTGGCAACAACGCCAGCATACAGACAGATAAATAAACAAAGGGCTAGAAACTTCTTCTTTCTTCTTCTTTTCTTCTTCTCAACGGGAGTCAAAGTAATTTAGTGTATTCAAGTCTAAGATGTAAAAACAAGTTGACTTTCTCTCAAACTAAAAGACTTAAGTGGTAATTTTGAATGCTTGAAAATATAGATAAAACCTTTATAAATATAACTTCCTTCGTGATTCCCATTGTGTACTAGACTAGAAGGAACCTCGGTTTTATGTCTATATGCTATCGTATTTGTTATAGCTCTATGCTACCTGGAATATTTGGCAACAACGCCAGCATAGAAACAGACAAATAAACAAAGAGGGCTAGAAGCTGAAATGCGTTCATATTTAATATAGCGGTTTGCAAACTATGTTCACAAGCCCCTCTGTAGCTCAGTGTTAGAGCAGTAGCCGAGAAAGCCAAAGGTCTTGGGTTTAAATCCCAGCTGAGGGATTTTTGTTCTTCAGTCCACTACTTACGAATGTGAAGCGGGCCATAGGCAAGTTTATCAAAGCAGTTCACATCCGCATGTCACGAGGTTATATAGATATTACGTGAAGTCCTAGACCTCTAAATTCAGTTCAAAATTTACTTGTGGTTTATTTGTACCTTGTATGACATTGAATTTTGAACGTTCATATTTAATTCTATTTTATGTATCATTTTTTATTAGTTGTAAAATGTTATTGACTATATTTGTGATAAGAGATCAGTATAGATGCCGCAAAACTGTAAATACATGTAGATTTTTGTTTTGATGCAAAAACAACCCATCGGCTTGTCCGTTATGTGTTTTTAAATCAAACTGAACTGGATAACATTCCGTTCTTACGTAATATCTGTAGCGTTAAAGCAGCTTACAGCTTGACAGTGGCAGATAAAAAGTGGAGCCGTCTAATTATTTCCCTTTTCTTAGGCCTAGAAAGCTCATCGCTGGGGCTTCAGCAGGCTGCCGACAAGCTAGACCTCCGAAGGCATCCAGTCCGCAAACAAGCCCTTGACAAGAAATACCGCGCCCATCGATCACAACATGATTTGTCGCGAAATAACAACGAGGAACTTACTATTTACAAAATCCCACCATCAAATGGCGAAAATCACTACCTCGAAATGTACCCTGCCCGCACTAAGCGGGAGGATGTTTACATTACCCGAGCGGATATGCAATCTACACTTGACAGATTGGGCTTGGAAAGGGGAAGGTATGAGGAACTCAGGATCGATACGAATCAAAATGTCGCAGACATGACAGATCGATTGACGAAAATCAACTTTAAAGACGAATCGGGTGTTATCGAGCGTGATCAGAACCGCCTCACCACGGAGGCAATAGTGCATACTGAAAACTTTCGAACTTCGTCATCCAAGATGTATGACTCCAGACTGAGCTTGTCGCTATCCACGGAAACGAGCTCGCAGTCGACTTTTATAAGCCAGAAGTCACGGACGAAGGAACACCAGAAGTATGACTTGGAGAACCAGAGAGCTTCTTCAGACTCGGGAATTGGTCTGCTACCTCAGAATTCACAAGATTTGAGGTACTCGCTTCTTGTGAACAACCCTCCTCCAACAGACCACGAACGGGAAGTGTTAAAAATAATCGACCAGTATCAAGACTACAGTAGTGACGATAGCTGTGAATCGGGACTTGAGGACGTAGTGGAAGACGAGCCTCTTAACACAAGCCAAGTGACACTCCCCCCGCCCATGTCGTTGTCCCTTACGAATGCCAAAAAGTACACGTCTCACCACAACATGCACCTGCATGAAATCGGGAATGACCGCCGGTATACGAGATACGGTCCGGATTCTAAATGCGGTGCGCCGGATTTGAGGTTTCTTTCACCTATAAGTGAGGAGAAGTCGAGGCTTTCGGACACTTATAGTACGAAAGGATCGCCTATCTTCAATCAGACGATATCGACACATGACGAAGATAAGCATGATGACTCCGGATATGGTACAAGGATAGGAATGAGCTCCGAAGGGACGTCGCCGGCTCTTTCCGGTGAGAATTGTTTTCCTTTTTCCTAAGAAAATTGAAAGCAGAAGGGGATGAACCCGGGTGTGCAAGAATCGAATCCGGGTTCTGTTCTGGCTCGGTTCCAATCCGGGACCGAATCAAACCCTGATGCTGAGGGTTAGAATCAGGATTATCGTTCCGCCTTCCAGATAAAAGTTACAGGCAGGCCCCGACATAGAGATCCATTGCCCCCCTTTTTCGGAATTTAGTAAAAAAAAAAACCTTACCTTTAATTTTCTTTTTGTTTAACGTAACGTGACTTTTGATCAACTAGACTCCGATTTACATCGATTAGACTCCGAGTTGTAAATTATTATTGTGGAAATAGTCGTATTAACCCCATGTATGCAGTTGTCACTACCCTTCTCGAATCAGATCAATTCCGATTTTTTTTTTTCCAGGTGGACAGGTGATGTTCGTTTTGTTATTGTTTTTGTTTGTATTCTTGTATTAAGCTGGTCAGTATGGATTTTCTTTTTCCGGATTAAAGAGTAATAATAATTTAGAAAAGAGACAAGCAGACTTAGAAATAAAATAGACAAGTACAAACTTCATCCTACTTTTTTTAAACACATTATAATGTTTGCATTTACCAATCCGGCTCCTACCGAGGTTGAAGTCCTCGGCTGCTGCTAGTTTGCTTAGGTATAAGTTCGCCACTGGGCACTAGTGGGCACAGGCCTTCGGCCCTCTTCTTGAACTGTATTCAAGACACCGGTGTGTAGGCATACGTCCGACGACGCATGGTAAAAATCAAGTAAGCGGTAATCTCGAGAAATCGAAATACGAGCAGATTCATTTTATTAAAGACTCGGGAGTCCGAATTCGTTAGGTCGAAAATTCTGTATAATTGTAGTCTACCAGGCCAACAAGAGCTCGTTTGGGTAAGCTACCTAAAAGCGGAGAGTTCGGAGTTCGTTGACTGAAATTTGAATAAATCCAAAGTAGGAGCCGGGTTCGTTGAGGGAAAATAGAACAGGGATCCTGCCTCCGAACAGGGAAAGAAGAAGAAACCCCAAAGGACAGGGATCCTAACTTTCTGATAGGCATAGCTGCAATATCCGTATCAGGATCGACCGCTTTATAAATCCGGATTTTCGTTCCACTTTTCAGATACAGGTTATAGGAGGTATACTTACTAGGTATTGCTTTTATCTTGATAAGTTCACGAAGTGGGGTGCAAGCAAGAAATAATAATTTGGCCAAGTCCGGAGTCCGAAAGGGCTCATAATAATACAGAGGAAACATTATCCCGTTGGACTGATCGCGAAAACGAATGGAAAGCTTAAATCACCCAGGAGAAGTTGAGTCCCATACTTTTTGAACAAATATTGTTCTCTGGACGTTCCTTCGATTCTTATTTGTTCCAACGAAGTCATCCTAAATGGCACTTGTCCTGTTTTTCCGTCCGTTAGTGGAAAACGTCGTATTTTTTCCAAGATTCCAGCCGAAGCATTCAACTTTCCCCGGAGCTTTCCACTAATTTTCTAGAATCACTGCTTCGATTTCGAAAACACGAAGACGGGGTGGAAAGTTGTCCAACTTTCCGAAGCAGCGCGAAAAACATTGGGAAGTGATTTCGACTTTGCTTTCCAGCTCGCAAAAACCCTCCTAAAGTCTACTCGAGCGCCGAAGTGCAGTTAGTTTTATGAAAAATATATATAGAGGCGAGCGCCGTCACGCGTTTATATTTAATTGGTTTATCTAGGGAATTTGCCCGGGGACTTTTAGCCAAGACCCTTAGCTCTTATCCTGGTTTCGCACATATGGCGTCTCTGCCTTGAACTACTGCGTTCCAAAATCCATATTTGGCTGATTCACACTGTGGAACTCGACGCTATTATTTGCAGTGAATAAAGAAATCTTTGATAAGTGTCTGAACGCACCCGTCTCTCATATTTCAACCAACTATAAGTTTGCAAACAGCTCAAATGAATGTTTCCTGTCTCTTATGTTTTCATTGTTTTCTTTTTCCCGGAGCCACCACGCCCAGCCACCCCACTTAGTGTCAAGAATGGATGGAGGTTTTTCGTAATTCATGAGAGTATCCGAACAGTCAATAGTTAATTAGCAATTACTTACCTTACTACCTATAGGACGCAACACAGGTGTAGAGCGCTCCAAAACCCGAAAGGGTCGTTTCGCCTCATAAAAATCATCACAGGATTTCATTGAAGAGCAATGAATTACCGAATTTCCAAGCAGGCTTATCTTCGACTTTCGGGATAATGGGCTGCCAAGCTTGTTTTCGCACGATTGTTCTTTGGTCTCTGGGATCTGAGATTTTTCGCTAAGTGTGTTTTAAGGCGCTCGCCTTTTAGAGAAACACGGCGTGCTTGTTACCAACCAACCTTGGAGCTCTTGTGAAGGCTTTGAGTCTCACAGTCAATCCATCAATACCTTATTTAAGGGCCGAAGCCGGACGTAGATGGTAATTGGTTTTTGCAGGGCCATTACAGAAAAAGGATAAATATAAATATACAACCATAATTTAAGTTTAGCTTTCCAAACTTGCGTCCAATAATTAAAGTAAAAAAGTAATAATATGTTTAATAACGAAACTACAAGCACCAGCGTTCTAAGTAAATGTTTATATATGTAATAAAAACTTCAAATTTGTCCGGACATCGATACAAAACTTGCTTCCGCCATACAAACTATCTCAACGTAATAAACAGAAGATTCAAAAATAAACAGAAGACGAAAATAAATAAATCTGATGTCATTCTTTGAATAAAAATACACCTGAAAGATTTGGCTCTTAGCAAGATTAAGGTCTAAAGTTAAGTCGATTTCTAAGGTTAATTTCTTTAAGTTCTAAAGTTCTTTTTAAGTTCTAAAGTTGGTTATCCAGATAGCTTAAAACTAGAAGAGGAATAAAATATTTAGAAAATACAGACACAAAACAAAATCAATACACTTACAAGATATGACCAGAAATAAATAATGGGATGAAACTACGTAAAAAATGGGCACAAGAATTAGCAGGATAAGGAGAAAACTGATTGTCAGTATTCCTCTCGGACCGACGCACTGAAGACGGGAGGGGAGGGCCATCTATTCGCCCCCCCCCCCCCCCAAAAAAAAAAAATTGTGTATTTCTGCGGTCAGTTAATTTAGGGACGTCAAGTTTAATGAGAGCCTGTTCGTGTGAAATATCATGATCACCGAAAATGATTATCACTGCTCTCTTTTGGACATTCTCCAGGCGATCAGAGAGCTCTGCAGAAAGAGAAGAATGCCAAACCGGCGAAGCACATTTATCATTCCCATTTGACCGTGTTAGATGCGAAAACTCGTGGTCCGAAGTTCACAGAATGTCCAAAGAAGCATACTTCTACTGTAGCAGCCAGTAAGCGTCTAGCTGTAATTTAATTAATTAATTTATCTATGCCCGCCATTTTGAAAAAGCGGAGTAAATGAAAGAAATAAATAAAACACAGAAAAAGACACTTAATTTTAAATCTTCGGCCAGGAAGCAGTGGGTAACGTCGCGCGCTGGTTGGGACCTGTTGTCCGTGATTTTTTATAGCGACGATAGAACATCCCAAAGGGTAACACTTGCATGTTGAATTTGAGCTTATCCGTCAATGTATGTTTGAGCTTTTTTTTCAACGGTTCTCCTTTCAGGTGCCACCTTTTCAACGGACAACGACGTACCACATGAGCCCACTCGTCCCACCTACATTGACCAAAGTGTCGGACTTCCAAATCCTGAACAATGGAATGCACACCGCCGGCAATTGATATCAGGGAAACATCAGTTCAAGCCGCATAGGTCGGACATGATGCCGCTAACGGAAATCAGCGAATCAAGTCTCGTGTGACGAGATTCAATGAAGATAATGAGTGAGAATTTATCTGTTACTGATAGCTTGAGATCAGCAGACAAAGCTGAGTCGACACTATCACTTAGCCGACATGTGCCAGATGATCTTCGAGACGTCGTCAGTGAATGGATGGTGTGAAAATCTCAACCACAACGTTATAGATTGTGTCTAAGAACCGTTCAGGAAATTATCTGACTGAAATCGCTGAAAGCCTACCGAAATCTGAAAAGGGGTGGTATCGTTCAGGTGATTATTCGGCCGAAATGATTCAAAAGGTCATCAGTGAATGGATGGTACAAAATCTCAACCACAACGTAATGGATTTGTGTCTAAATACTGGAAAAAAGAGTGGAATCGTTAGAAAACAATCCGGCCTAAATGATGTGCGCTGGAAACCTATAGTGATGTTTTCGGATGCAGCATGTAGTTCTTGAATCGCAGGCTGTGGAACGAAAGCGTACTGCAATCTGCAAATGAAGATTCTTAAGCTGGTAAGATCAAGATCGATTATACCAATGGCAAATAAGATTAGAGGAATGTCGTCTTTTGAATGTACCGCGGCTGGGTCGAGAAAATGTACAAACTCGCTGAATGCATAAACGGGGTGTGCAGCAGAAAGGGAAAAGCATGCCGAACTACACGAACAACTTCCTTTTCGTCTTCTCCGATCGCGGATATGAAAAAAATTCCATAATTTTCAGTGGCCTGTTACGTCTTCACACGTATTGACGTTGTATCGCAGGCTCTAAGCAACAGGTTTTAGACGGCAAATGACGCCTACCAGCTTGTCGTCAAAACGAAGTCCCTGTCAAATGAACCAGATTGTGGGTTTTTGGCGCGTGAAAACTTGAGTTTCCTTGCGGGAATATATTTATATAATTTGATATTTTGGAATATATTAATCTATTCCAATGCTAAACGGGACCTGCAGACAATAGGAAAGCCACTCATGGTGGTCGACGAGAACGCATGCTTCAGTGCGGAGCTGCCTATGGTGTGAGAGCTTACTTTTTGTCTCAATACGGAAATGGCGGATGGAACTGCAGAAACCTGGTCTCCCATGTTATGTGTTCTTGACATGCTTTTCGACCCCGCATTTCCTGAGAAATGTTGGGTCGACCAGAAGCCGTATTTCAAATTATCAGTGGCTGGCAGTTTCTGATATTAGGCACAACAACGTAAATCTCCTAGTGCTCAGTTAATGAGAAGGTGCTGTGAGAGAGATTGAAATCTCCAAGACCCGGCGTCACGTGGACTCATTATTTATTTACGCGCTTGAGTATTGCTCGCGGTGCTGATAATGAAATGCTCTGAATGCCACGCATTTATTGTCTGTTCTCCACCTGAATGATTGTTCTATCGTCACGGCAGTCGCGCCTTACAATGGAAAATTGCTCATGTTTTAAGTCAGCAATTAGTGTCGTTCAGAGTACAAAGGGTTAAAGAGGTGAAAGCGAAACGTTTATGAACTTGAGGCAAGACACTTTCTATTCATCGCTGCTAATTACTTCACAATCCAATAAGTTTTAAGACCATTTTGCTCTGACCTCAGACCGCTAAGGATGATAAATCGTGTTGTCCGTCTCTGGTGCCCGAACTGGAGTAATCGCAGTAAAACTCCTGTACACTAACTCTTATTGCCGACGACGAATCGATGTGTCCCAGCGAAGAGCCAGAAACGGCATGGCAACAAACGTTGTTGATTGGTTTACACAGGTTTTGAATCAAGTTTGAGGGTTCTTTGAGTTCTTCCTTATTCCTCTCGAGGTTTAATGGCGTGTTTTGGACTTGGTCATATAGAGTATTATAACAAGTTAGCCGTCATGCTGTTGTCCCAAGTTTGCGGACTCCTGGTGCCTGTCCTATCATGAAGACCAGTTATCAATAGATAAAAGGTCAGACAAGTACGGTAGAGATTTGCTTCTTCTAAACTCTTTGAACTTTGGTTTTCTTTCCGCATCTAAAACTGTCAGGTAATGATAAATTATGAAATACAGTGTGTTTCAGTTGTGTTTTTTTTTGGGGGGGGGGCGGGCACAAACAATGAAATCAATTCATTGTATTTCGTCTGCTGTTTATTGTTGAATGTTCTGGTCCTTCTGCTGGGATGCCTTGAACGTGAAAGCAATGCAAGAAGATTCTACTGCTAACATCGCAATTTGCAAGTGAGGCAAGTTAGGAGAAGATTTAGGGACCCGAAGATTTGAGAGACAAAAAAAATGGACGGCTTTAATTCGACTTCATTTACTTAAATTATTGTTTGAAGTCGCAATTGTGCATGAATCTTTGTTAGGTTTTAATTTCGTCTTATTCTTCGCCCGCTGAAAGTTAGGCCACGTTCAAAGAAGCATACCTCTATTGGACGATTTGCCCAACAAAACCTAAATGACCACAAATAACCGGGAAACATAAATGCGGAAAAGAGGAAGGTCTGAGTAAAAGGTAGTCCGACGTGAAACCTAGGACAGAAAAGGCACGCGTACACGCAGTCCGATTTCCGCAGTCGGATCCGGGTTTCCTCGTTCGCTCAAAAATTTTGACGCTTTCACCATAGTGACGCGATGTGTATTTTCGGTTGTAAAACTTTTCGGACTGTATGTGTGCCTACCGCAGGAGCCCACAAATTACGGGAAAACTCGACAGGGACATTGATGCTTTAAAACTGCAAATTCGCCACACCGACACTATCAGAAGTTTCAAAACAGATAACACAAGGATGCGCAGTTTCAGCAGACAATACTTGGGATGTAATTTGTAGTGACTTTGAAAACTTTAGGCATTATTAAATGTTATGTATAACAAGCATTGCCAGAACGAGCCGAAAAAGCATCCGCTGACTTTTTGTTTGTCGTTATGGTATCGGAAAAGTCAGCAAATGATTTTCCGGCTCGTCAGGCAATGCTTGTCATGCATAACATTTTCAAACTCACGCCATATTACATCCTACGTGTTGTCTGTTCAAACTACGCATCCTTGTGTTATCTGTTATGAAACTTCTGACAATGCAACCACGATTTACTTGATTCGACTTAAGGCTTTAAGTTTTTACCAGTGTCATGTTTTATGTTGTATATAACTTGAATCGTTACTGTTTATTCTAGCGAATTAAAGCTGTCATACACTAACAAAGTACTATCAATAGTATTGTTCATCATATAGTAACGCTTGATGAGATATTGTCCTGGGACTGGCGGGAAGAAAAGTCAGTGATGGAGGTATGATACAATGGTGTTCCACGCATCACTTGTGAATTGGCCGACGTAATCTGAAAATCAAATAGCAAATCAGTTATAATCGTATAGACTTACTAATGCCCTTTGGTGGTAGCTTACATGAAACAGTAGCAGCCTTAGTTGCATTTTTGATATCTGCTGAGCTGTCCTATTTTTGTGCGTTTGCCTAAGGACGCCATTATCCTTCCTGTCGTTTTTTACACGCCCTTAAAGTAAGTATTAGTTGCGTTTTTGCAGATACCATGGTATCTGACACCATGGTAACTAGGCCTGCATCTTGTCGTTATTGCAGTTATCGTGGTATCTGATACTATGGTTGCTTTACAAAAACGACAATTGCCGAAAAAAACCCGATATTTATTCACATCACAAGTGCCAAACTTCTTTCCCGCCAATTTGACATGATCTAAGGCTCTTGTGTTAGTGATGCGTGTGAGATGACTTTTTTAGATACCTCGGTCAGTTACCACGGTAACTGGCCTGATACAGCGATAACTACAAAAACGCCTTTTGACCGTGGTATCCGATACCAAGAAATCTGCAAAAACACAACTATTGGCATCTGATAGGTTGCATACGAATCTACAGTTAAAAAAACAACGAAGATAAATTTTGATCCTTCCATTCGATAAGGATGCGCTTTTTGAGACGCCTCAAATAAATCCCAGCCTTATCGCATGGAACGCTTGACTCTACGCGGTGAAAAGTCATAACTACTATCCCGAAGCAGTGTTTCAGAAATTTCTCTTCGTTTCGTAATTTTTATATTAAAGGACCCGTCGTGCCTATAATGCCCTACTTCCATAACTTGATTCATTAATTCTTGAACCCTGAGACCCAAATTTCACAATCCATATTGTAAGCCCACTAATGATACCTCACTAATCTTTGCACTTGCCACGATCCACTATTTTTATGCGCACTATGCTCCCGACGAGTGTTCATGTATCATGCTGTTGATGCGTAAAACCCGGTTATCTGAATTTTGCCGAGTTTTTGCTAGAAGTCGATGGACCTGGGAAAAGGGTCCAGGATAATTCGCTAAAGGCAGAGCCTAGTTTTACTGTATTCAAAGTATTCAGACAGTTTTGAATATTGGAACATAGATAGTAAGTAGTGCGATATGCAACCTGTCAGGTGACAAAGGCAGGCGATGTAGAAGAGAGTTAGATATTGACAACATGAAGGAAACGAGTGTATGTTCAGATGTGCCATACTACTATCGCTCAGACAAAAGAAGGAAAAGTTACAGGTGTTAGGACACATAATGAGTTGGCTTTAAGCCAAAACAGCGTTTCTTCATACCATATTTAACTAGACTAACCTGAGTTCCTGCGTAAGAATGGGTATTGAATATCATGGAGAGGGGTGAATGGGTGTTTCATAGCTTTATCTTATTATTTTATTGAGTTTTAGTTCAGAACTAACGAAGGTCGCTTCGCAGATCACAGGGACAGAAATAGTGTAAACTTATAATGAGCAATGGGCACGAAATCGCCCCGAGACGGCGAATCCATCAGAACGCGGAACAGGAATTTCCACTATTATACAACCGACACAATTCAGAATCGATGTATCCCGCAGTGATTGAATAATACCCGCCATTGAGGAAACCTACGACATCGGAGTATTTGGACCAAGCCGCGTCGGCTATAAAAGAGCGCTCTCCCCCACTCGGAAGGCCAGCATGGGAACCATTTGTTAAGTTAAGAGGTGCGAAAACCATAAGCTACATCTTTGCTTGTGTTAGAAAACGGGTTTGGGTTAATTGGTATCGAAGTATCCAATAACAAGAGCTGTAAGCTCGTATGGCACTTGCATGGGTTAAGATGTTTTGATTGATCAAAAGGAAGTTTCGACTTTGCGGTTGAGATGCGCACTCTAAGGCAGATAGAGCTTCATTTGTAATCAAAACCATTGAGGCAAAAATGCTAATGGGCTGATGGGCATCATGAAAATGCATATATTGCTTAAAAGTATTTTTTTTACTTTGCGGTCAAGATTGGTACTTTAAGGAATAATCGGATTTGGGAAGTAGCAATTTCTAAGCAAATGTTGTCGAATCTCCAATATTCCAGCGAAGTGTCATCGTCCTAGCACATCTGGAAGTACCTTAACTCGCGATCATCGGAATCCCAGACCCCCCCCCCTCCAACTCCGCCCACAATACCCGGAGCCAATCCGGTTCTGTAAATGATTAATCCAGAGCATCTGTTTGTCATTCTCACGACGTTCGATCGAGGTCACACCAGTCTAAGCGGGTCAAGTATTTTCCGCCCTCCCCCCAATAATTGCAGGATTCAGTCCGGAAATGAAAAAGATCGCCAGAGAAAAATGTCCTCTGTTCAATTATTAAATTTCACTAGAATCCGATCACCCGTGCCAAAGTTACGCAAGACTCAATATTCCGGATTCCCCTCCCTCAACTCGCCCCCCCCCCCCCAGATTATCATATCGAGGATTTTATTTTATTCCAAGTCAGTTTGACCGGGTCCCTGATATGCCGTCGTCGTAAAAATCCAAAAAAAAACGGAATTCCGGGAAACCCCCTCCCCCCCCCCTCAAGTGTCCGGATCAAGTCAAATTGTGTAAGAGATTTACATGGATCAGATGTTTGTTCTTCCCAGCAAGTTTCACTCCGATACCATCATTCTAACCGTTTCTTGAGATTTCCCCAGCTCCCCCACGGTGCCCGTAGCCAATCCGATCCAGTAAATGATTTACCTAGAGCATCTGTTTGTTCTTCCCCCAAAGTTCCATCGCGATTTCTCCATTCTAAGTGGGTCACGTATTTTCCGCCCCCCCCCCCCCCACACCAATAGTTGCCAGGTCCGGTCTGCATATGAAAAAGATCACAGGAGAAATGTCCTCTGTTCAATTCTTAAATTTCACTCGAATCCGATCACCCATTGCAAAGTTACGCATGACTGAAAATTCCGGATCCCCCTCCCTCCACTCCCCCCCCCCCCCCACCATTATCAGATCAACAAAACTTTCATTTTGAAGTCAGTTTGATAGGGTCCCTGATATGCCTGCCAAGTTTCGTCGTGAAAATCCCCAAAACCGCCATCACCGGAATTCCGGGAAACCCCCTCCCCCCCCCCCCATGGGGTTATTGCCTGCTTGTCGGACAAAAAGTACAAAAAATACATAGATCTGGACACGGCCTTGGCTACGGAGGTATGTTTGTTTAGGACCAAATGTGGGAAGAAGAGTCGTCTTGGTCAAAGAAAAACTATGTCTTCTATGACAGAATATATCGTCCAAAATTGTTAAATTAATTTAATTAGAGCGGCTGCATGTCCTTGAAAATAAATGTCTGTCCTCCAGTCCTCAGAACGTCTTTTAGTGTTTCAGTCTCGCACGGAAATTGATAGCTCTTCAATGTGAACAGGTTCTGGCAAAAATTGAAAAAAAAAAAAATTGTGCAGCCAACCGGGGGAAGCGTACGCTACTGTCAGAATTGTTGCTCACCGAGGATACAATTGCACAATATCTCGGCACCATCCAATTTAAGCTGACCAGTTCAAAACATTCTTCGTTCAGATTTTAGGACGCTCAGCTTCACGTAATGAAACTGCTTTGCTTCGGGTGCAGAGACTGCAAAAGCAAGTGGACCATCTCAAAAACGTGACAACCACCAAACTGAACTGAAATTTCTTCTCCAGTTTCACCAGAGACAAGATCTTGTTAAACAAGACGAAAGGACTGAAACATATTCTTGATTCAGCCAGTACGGAATCGTAACTTTCAGGTTGTCGCAGCAGTTGGAACTTCGCCAGATTTATTTCGTATAACGCTTCGAATTTAGCCCGAACTTGAGGAACCTCTCGACGGATCCCACAGGAGAATGATAACA
Organism: Branchinecta lynchi; assembly: GCA_023053575.1. NCBI lineage: Eukaryota > Metazoa > Arthropoda > Branchiopoda > Anostraca > Branchinectidae > Branchinecta > Branchinecta lynchi. Next base: position 21,265,419 of record JAKZAP010000005.1, read on the forward strand.
GACTTCGCCACAAAATCCGATGGAACTCAAGTTCCTCCGGACACCCCATCCGTTTGAAGCCACCAGGAACCCAGGAGAGTCTCTCGCTGGGTCTCACCCGACAAATTCTCGCAATTTTCTTTAACCACTTCTCATATTTTTTAATGGCCGAATAAGGCAAGGTAAGGTTTTTATTTTCCTGGCACAATTCATCGTTCAAGTATTCACTTTCGCTGGGGGATACGAAACGAACTGGTCGAGAGGCACAAAAGGGAAAAATCGTAATATGAAAAGATTCGCACTTCCGTCATGCTGACACATTTTCGCTGTGGCGATCTCCGGATCCGGCTTTCCTGAGCCGGAAAGGCAGTCGACCTCTTCCTTGACAGCGGTGATGATTTAAAGTGACCATATCAAAGATGAATAAAAGTTTGTGGTTGACTGAATCACGCATGTTTCGTTCGAGGTGCAAGTCGGAATTGACAGCTGGTAGACCGTAAGTCTTGGTGGTCTGCTTCAATGTAGGAGATCGTACAGTGATTCAATGACACTAACGATCAGTCGCCAAATGACCACAATGCTCAGCGAAGAATCAATGGAAAATTGCACTACATGCTACAAATCTTTTGTTGTCGCGAATTTAAAGTCTTTTTAGAACTATGATGCCTCGTTCCATAAACTTCCCTACTATTAGTTTTAGCAGAGCTGTGAACAGTGCGTTGACGGATCAACTGGTCAACAGATCTTTCTGCCTTCTACTATACAATATGCCGTCAACATTAAGCGACTTGAGAATCTGTGACCACTTACCATATTCCAAAACATTCGCAGGATTACTGTAAAGAAAGGGTAGGTAAAGGTACAGCTGAGCATTACCCTTGTTAGGCCGCACTAAGCGGTGCTGATCTCCGACACACTGCACTCAAACTGCAATGGGCGGTTGGGGGCAAGCCATCCAAATGCTTTCGCACATCCTTTCTGTTGCCTTCCTCAGATTTCTACAATGACCCATCTGAAGCTGGGTGGAATTTCGCTTGTCTTACGGGATCGAGCCACTTTCCCCCGCCCCAAACCATTCGGTCGACACCACAAGAATCGAACCAGCCACCCTTCACTTGCGAGTTGACCGCACTAACCATTCCGCCAAGACGGATTTTTAGTGGATATAATAGAAAGATGATGTGCCAATACCGCTTCCCGAAAGTATGGATAACCAAACAATACGGTTTACATCCTCCAATTAATCCTCACATTTGCGCCTAGGCATCAGTGCTTTTTATCACCTCTGATTTTTTAACTGTAATAGATGTTACAGGGATCGACTAAAAGCAGGAAAGGAAAGGCAAGAGAAAATCAGGAAAGAATACTAAAACCAGGAAAGGCAAACTAAAACGAGGAAAGAATTACCAGGAATCGAGGATTCGAAAAACAGGCAAGCCTTTCCAATGTTACATGCTTCGATGTATGGTCGGATCAGAATCCGCCTCAGCATGCAAGTAGATTCGGGTTTCGAAATCGGATTCGTACCTAGCCCAGGATTCGGATTCGAATCCTTTCATGATTGGATTCGCCCATCCCTGGTTCTGTGGGCACCTACTTTTAGGCAGGCAGTGGGCGTCAAGCAGTAGTCACGAAAGTCGGAACTGCTAATAGCGCATTGGAGCTGAATTACGCTTTTTAACAGCCGAATTATAGACATGATTACGAACAACTACGACAATGCAATCTTCCCCTTTAGGATAAAATTTCCTCTTGATGATAAAATTGCTGAATTCCTCTACGTCTGTAGCATAAAATCGCTAATCACATGACTGCACAGAGTTTTGGCAAAAGTGAGAACAAATTATGCGGGAAATCGTGCGAGAAAAAGCAAAGATAAAGCCGCTTCCAAGATTGCTTTGACTAACATCGTCCTACTCAGCATGACCTGAACAAACAACTGATAATATGGTAGATTATCCATATCTCCTTCTGCCAATGCACCTTGACCCGAAAACTTGTATAGCCTTTACTTTGGTGTCGTGTAACTTACGTCGGAAATCCATACAATCGTGACGTAAATTATGACGTCGTGTGACCTGAGGGCCTAACACAGGATTTGATTGTCCCTAGGACAGTTTACAAATGTAAAACGCGCTCGGCTCTATATATACAGATTCAGACATATATTCACCGATGGAAATGAACTACGATTTTTCGCGTTCTGAGTTAAATAGATGAAATAGGTTTTTCAGCGAGGCATTGATTCATCGAGAGCCTAATTTTGTTTCTTCTTTAGGGATTTTATTTCCTCTCTTTAGGAATTCTTCAAATTCTTCAAATTTTAGTCTTCCGATTCGGGAGTAATTCGGAAAATTCTGTGGTCCACCAATTAGTAAGCACTGATTAACCCACTCCAAGGAAGTCTTATGCTTCGCATTGAAGAGGCAGTCGCGTCGCAGAGAACGTCTGTCGGGGTTAAAGACCTACTCTTGCTGGAGTGCTTTCTGACTCAGTTTACGGAAAGTTTGTATGGCACTTGAGCATACTCAAGTCCCATATAGCAAACGCAATTTCTGTCGGTCTGTCCCGGTTTTGCTAGTCTGGGCACTTCTACATAAGTTAGGACGATGAACTTGGCAGGCATGTCAGGGACCCGACCAGATTGACTTGAAAACAATCACTTCCCCGACAAAACTTCTATTCTGAAACGGTTGTCAGTGAGTAGAATAACCATTTAAGATTTACAGATCAAGCCCGTTTTCGATGAAAGAAATATCGGGAGAGAGATCCAGCCTTGACAACTGCAAACCGTATCTGAGAAACATGTTAACTGTTCTTACAAGTGCCATAAAACTAAAATAAAAAAGGGTTTTGGTATCAGAGAAGGAAATGAAAAAGATCGTAAGAAATGCCACTGCAAAAGGGATTCCCTATGACGGAAGGGCATCCTTTGACGCAGGGAGTGCGAAGAGATCGAACAATTTTTGTGTTATTTTTGTCTCCAGGACAAAACCCCTTTTTTGGTTTGGTTGCAAAAAAAAATAACGAGGGATAGTATTTTTGTAAATATTAAGTTTTAAAAGAATGAAAATTTTAAGGAAAGGAGATATTAAGGAAGGAAAACAAAGAAAAGGTTTTAAATATGTGTTGAAATGGTAAAATGAGAAATAAGGGTTAAAAGAGGGAACAAGAAAGAATATTAAAAAAAAAAGATAATGTAGAGATAGAGGAAAGTGTAGGTGACGCTAAATATATAGGTCGGTCATTGAAAAAAAAAAAAAAAAAAAATTAAATATCAGATGTTAGGACCGTTGGCATCACCGAGGGAAGTGGAAGCGTAGTCACCTGGCCAAATCATATTGGACAGGAAGAAAGGAAAAGATGCTACACGGCATTAAATTTAAAAAAAAAAAAAAAAAAAAAAAATGCCATATGAGCTTCCAGCTCTTTTTTTTGTAAAGCATGTATTTACAACTCACAGGTATTCACTTGAAACAAGCATATATAATAACATAGTAAAGAGAAAATTAAAACAAAGTTCCGCGATTCAATAGTTGCGTAGAATCCGCGTGACACAGTTGTGACATAGTCTCTGACACAAATAACGCTTCGACTGACAATGCTAAGACGCTGTTTCGAATTTTGCCATGTCCGAAGCTCGACCACTCTATTTGTGTGTTGACTAAACTTTAGCCGATTATTTACGGGTCGTGACGTCATACAAAATGTCTGTATATTCCATTTACTAACGGAACTGATTGTCCCTTGAACGGTTTATAAGTGTAAACGCGTCCGGCGCCTCGCTGGCCGGTCGGATCTATATATATAGATACAAATATATATTCTGCAACATTAATTTAATCGAATTTTACTATTTCTTTCATCAAGTCATGAAAACCTCTCGGGCCGTAGATAATCGACTAAAGATTAGTCCAATAACGCTATTTGCGGAGTCGCAGTGAAACAACTATACCAGGGCGAAACTCTTAAGATTTATATTCGTTATATTATTCTAATTTCTGGATTCAAGTGAGTACATATATGCAACCTATCAGGTGGAGATACGTGCTTTAACAGCGATAGAAAGATCAAGGAACCCGAGACCTCCAACCTGCAGATCGCATCTTAGCTTTTATAGGTTTACGACGCCTAGCAGCATTCATATATAGCTTGTTGGTCCGTTCACATCTGATTATCTGACAAGTTGACTATCAATAAGTACCTTGATAGCCACATAGCTTCCAGCTTGGATGGGTGCAGTCTCACAGCTGTCAGCGGCAATCTGAATGTCTTCTTGAGGCATAATAACTTTCACGTTCGATTCGCATCTACCGGCCATCTCATTGGCTGATCGCTTGCTCACCTAAAAAAGCATACATAAACTTGTATGAGTTATCAATTATAAATGAGGGGCTACAAATTTCGAACTGCTTGAAAACGATCGCTATTTATTTTTGGAAGATCCTCAATTTAATCCTTCAGGGTTCACGTACAAACTGACACACTGATTGGGTTGGGCAAGGTAGTCCTATTTACCGACTGGCTGGTCAATTTTACCGAATGTTTTGCAAAAAAAAAAAAACGACTGATTTTCAGAAAAACTACAGTTTTCATGAAAGAATCAACTGTTTGTCCGAAAGAAAAAATAAAAGAACGTCGAAAACTACAAACAGAAGGTTTTTCTTTTTTTTTCATATGTCAATTCTTTTAAATCATCCGCCCACAACGGTTTTAATCCATCAGCCAGGTTTCCCTTCTTCCATTTTTTTCACATCCTTTTATTGTGTCTTTGCCTATTCCTTTTTCATTGTAATAATATAATTAGCGGTAAGCTTACCTTATAATAATAGTAACAACTTGATACTTGTACAGAACGAATTTTCACAACATTAACAGCCGAACTTGTCGTTTCCGTCAGGTACAATTTATTTATAATGCTGGTCGCCATCCTGCGCGTAGGGCAAAAGGACAGATTGTTTGTGAGAAACATATATTAAAAATACAAATACTATATAAATAGAGGATGACAGCTATAACTATCATCTTCTTGCAAGTTTCGACACGAACAAAAATAAATATAACCAACTGAACTAAGAAGGGAGTTGATAACTCCTCACGACGACCTTTCTTTCTCACACGAAAGCCAATCGTGTCGAGTGTGACGAGTCTGTCTAATAATTCTGCCGACGAACGACAGAAGCGGGGACTGGCGTCTAATGGAAACTTAATTGCAGCTAAGTGAAATTTTTAAAAAGTTTGACATGCTCTACTGAATCTTGCGGAGAAGGCTAATGATATGTCACATAATTAACAAGTTGTACCACGTTTTATCCGGTGGTTAAGAGACCCACGTGTCAGTTGACCAGTCGAATCCTTTGCTCTGTCCGTGTCTCAGAAATGTATTCCCAAGATGTTTTGCCAGTGAGCCGCCGTGAACAATCAAGCCGCCAACCAGCGAGAGACTCTACAGGCGGATCACACCACCTTATCTCACTGGAAGTGCGATTTAAGGTAATTCAAGGTAAAGCCAGTGTATCCCTTCTTCTTCTTTTCTTTCGCCTGTTTATTGACTCCCCTACTTTCATTTTACAGAAGTGGAAAATACAAATAGTAAGACGTGCTGTGTCGGAAGAAACTAACTCCTCATTCTGTTTTTGCACCCCCCCCCCCCCCCCCCCCCCCAAGAATAGATTCCTGGATACTGACCTGCTTGTAGATACTTTTCCAGTTATTATATTCTGCAATCTTGAGATTTGTTTAAATTACCAAATTTTAAGTTCTGGAGCACGAACGGTAATCTAGTTCATAGTTCTACGAACCATACTTGCTAGAGATTATATGCCTGCAAATGTGTGTGTCATCGTCATTTGACGCGGTTGAGTGACTTTTTTATTGCTCTCTAACATACGCCAAGAACTATTAAATCACGGATCGTCGACCGTTAGAGGGAGGATACGACGAAGTCGGCGCGAACCGCGCAGTATAACATTATGTGTGATTATTTTCATCATCGAGAGGTCTGAATAATTAATCATATTCGTCGTGTGCCCTTGCCGCAGTTTCTGCCGCTAGGTTATTTGGTCCAGTTAACCACAGGTTTATGGTGTGATTAAATGGGGACTAGCTGAACTGCCAAGCGTGCTCTATCTTTTTTAATAAAACCATTAAATCAATTATCCATGTAGCAAAAGCTGCCGCACCGTAGTCCATATTTCATCATTCCGGTCTGAGTAGTTATTAAGGTGAGGGAGGGGGTCAAGGACCGATTATGATAATAATAATTTATTAGCCCACAAATCAAACACGACGAAAGTAGTGGAGTACAAAAGAAAATAAGAAGACAAGGAAAACATAACAAATACGAGCAGAAAACTACTAGAGTCACGCAGACGAATCAGCACATATATGACGAATAAGCTATGTCCCTCCATAAGCTCTACAAAAACAAGAACAAAGGTTTCGATGGAATCCCAAACATTTCTTATCTAATCCAGACAACTGGATCTTCTAGATATCAGGTCTTCACTAGACTCCTTGAAAATTTTTATTATACAATTTAGAAACAGATTAAGGCCAATGGCTATCATCTGGGAAAACCAATTTCAGGCATGGATTCAGTGTTTGTTTTTACTTCTATGCGTCATCTCTACTTCGACGAAACTGATTAAAACTTCCAGCTGCCTTACTTCTAAAGTAAAAATTTTGTCACATTTATATGCAAACAGCTTTAGAACCAAGGCATTTCCCGTCCCCAATAACCAAACAAGTATTGAAATATCCTATTTTGTAATCATTCCACTTCAAAAGCTTTAAATGTAAACAAACCGCACATATAAATCCAAAGAAATGTTGAAGATCTTGCACGAAAAGCTTGAGCCAGTACGACCCTTTGAACCTCTTTTCCACTAGCAAGGCAATAACAAGTGCAATAAACCAAATCGTAGTAGCTTAATACCCCCTTTGTCACAATTCATTAAGAACGGCATATCATCGATCATATGACAAAACAGTACAGGTTCCAACTTCCAACTGTTCATTAAAGATTAAAGTAGGACGCGTCGTCTTATTTGTTGCTGTTGCACCAAAATCCTCATCCATAGATAGATCTCCCAAATATACAAGAGTTGGACTTGAGACCTGTCACAGACGAACTTAACTCATAGGAAATCGGCACCCAGCTGCCCATGAACGGGAGGGGGGGGGGGACCCATGCGTATTTACACCTCTATTTTCTCAAGTATACCAGCTTAGAGTTTGATTCCAGTTCCGGGTCAAAAACTTTTTTCACGGGCAATTTGAGCCCACTTGCCCATGAGCTTTGAAGTAAGCCGCATGGTCTTATTGGTTGCTGTTACACCTCTGCATCTATACATACATATCCACATGCATGCAAGACTTGAACTCGAGACATGTCATAGACCAAAGTAACTCATGGCAAATTGGCCCACTTGCCCATGAACCGGGAGGGTGGGGGGCTGTTCAACTCGACATATAAATTCCCAACCCTATGATCCAAAAGCACAAAGGAATTTGATCGCCCTATCTCCAGGAACTGTCAAGTTAAAAACATAAAAAAATGGGAAACCTGGGCCCAATCGCCCCTGAACCAAGTGGGAGTGGAGTTTAGGACCCGCAAAAAAAGAGACTGCAATGCTGACAAACCTACCAAGTTTCAATTTGATATATGTTGATTCCTGTCACGGGTAACGAACTTTACTCCTGGGCAATCTGGGCCCAGTTGCCCAGGAACGGGATGGGTGGGGAGTTGCAACTTTAAAAGTAGTTTGCGAGCCCTAGAATCTACAAGTACAAGGAATTTCATCGTCTTATGTCCAACTCTGGTCAAGTTATGAACATTACTTACTGGGCAGTCTGGTCCCATTTGCCCCTGAACCGGGTGGGGGTGGGACCCCCAAAAGGCACAACTAGACCCCAGCACCCACAAGTGTACCAAGTTTGAACTTGATACTTGCATTCGTTCACGAGTTATGAGCTCCACAAAATATGGTGAAAACCGAAAACCGAAGCTGAAAGCTGCTACAGGGCTCGCAATAGTGGATTGTTCCAAGGAACACTCTACTAACAAGAGCTATGAGCTCATATGGCACTTGTACGAGTAGGCTGTACAAGAAAGTAGATGAAAACGTCACAAAATACACCCGCCATCCAAAAAGGCGGTTCGTAAATAGAAATAGGATATTTAGTTTCACTCATTTCTGAGCAGTTCCAGCATCGTCTCGATTGCAAATGCACATGACTGTTCAAACTTTCATCCCAATAAATCCATTTGTTTGATCCCTAGACGTGCTACACGATTTCCGGTACTCACTCTATTTCCACCTACCGTGGCCGAATCTGGTTCGGAATAAAAAAAAAATTCGACCACCTAAAGCATCTTCGTTTATGCATGCATGTCTACCAAGTTTCACTCGAATCTGAGCATTTTTGGAAAGTTCCGGTACCCCCCCCCCTTCCCACCAACGTTGTCGGAGCCGGTTCGGGCCCAATCTCTTAATTCCCTCATCAAGTTTGACTGAAATTGGAGCATAGCCTATCTGCAAGTTTCCAGTCCCCCCCCCCCCTACCTTGGCCGAATCCGGCCCAGACGCCAAATAACAAATCTAGGCCGCATAAACTCGGCACTGTCGAATTGCATCTCATTCGGTCCATCCGTTTGGTTTTTGTGCATGTCAAAAGTCCCCCCACCCCCAATTCCCCTAATCGTGGTCGCATATGGTTCGAACGCATGTTTTACATGTCGAGGCCATCGATTCGTATCACCCATGAAGTTTCACTCGAATCAGACCACTCGTTCGCAATTTATAGAAGTTCGACAGACCGACAGACCGACTGACGGACAGAAATAACAATCGCTATATGGCACTTGAGTAAGCTCAAGTGCCATAAAAACGAATTCACCACATCTTCTTAGCACTATACTGAACCTCTAATCAACTTCAGATAAAGCTTTTAACGAATTTTCCAGTTTTGGCCGGATTCCGGGCGAACTAATGGTTCGGCGAGAAAATAATTCACATATATGGATTCAGCGTGCCTCCTTACCACTACACTGAACCTCTAATCAACTTCAGAAAAAAAACATTCCGGTTTCAGCCGGATTCCGGGCGAACTATGTGTCAGGGTAGAAAATTATTGTCATATACTGATTCAGCATGTCTTCTTACCTCTGAATCGACCATCTCCCAGGACAACCTGGACGCCCAGGTTCTCGGGTGACTGGTTTATCTGAAGATGTATCGTTCAGTTCTTATGTTTTGTTGTTACAAGTTGTTTATTGTGATTTTGTGTAAAATGAAGAATAACCTAACCTATAATCAAGTATAAATCAAACTTTTACATTAAAAATTTTCCGGTTTTGGCCGGATTCCGGGTGGACTTACTTGTCCGGCGAGAAAATGATTTTGATATTCGCATGTCTCCTTACCCCTAAATCTTTTAAACAAAGCTTTTAAAAATATCTTTTTTCGTCCCTAATTTGAACCCCACCCTTAAATATAGGGCTACCGAGCCCATCTTCGAACTTGACCTGTACTTTGACCCAAAGAGTCCTCGTGTTAAGTCTGAACAAATATCTCAACCCCTTCGAGAGTTATCATGCTAACAGACGGACGGACAGACGGACAACTCTTGCGATGTCATAGGTATCCCTCCACTTGGGATCCCAAAAAGAGCAAGAATAATCTAATCCTACTGAAATCTAAAGCTAAAAAATAAAATTACATTATTTTCTGTTAACATAGCCTATACTTTAGATTTATCGTTTCAGGTAGAGACTCTTTAATCAACAATGTAAAGGAAATAAACCCACTTGGAGTTTGTGTCATATATGTTTGGCGGAAGGAAGAATTCAGTAACGCAGTACAATAGACAAGAGATATGGTTTAAAGTTAAAGTCACCGTCTCTCAGCTCGCCCTTAAGCGAAAAAAAGGCTTTATTAAAAGAGAAAAGTTAACACCAAGAGGCGTCGAATGACGCTGGAAGGGAGGATGATCGTAAAACCGATCAGATTAATTGTTAGTCGTGATCGATTATCAGAAAGATCAAACACAAACTTCGTTAGTCCATCATCACATCTTATATTATTAGCCATTAACATTTCATGCGTCTGGAAGCCCGGGGTCGGAAGTTTCGATAATTTCAGGCCTCTGAAATTTACATTCCCCGTGGCGCGAATGTGTGTAAATTTCCATGTTAAATGACTGACATTGCGTGATCAGTCGGGGTTTTACGATTAACACAGCAGCAAGAGATGAGAACATTGTAACACGCAAGACAAATCCAAACTCAAGAGCGTATTTTACTTTTTCTGTAGTAATTAAAGTAACGATCAAGTCGTATCTGGGCGTAATTGGAATGGGCGATAACTTACAGCACCCACAACAGTGTCAGGCCCATCGATTCTTTTCGTCAGCTACCGTCAGGCGCGTATCCAGGAATTAATTTCGGGGGGGGGGGGGTTGCCCGCAGGCCGGACAAAAAATTACAGAAAAGACATAAATCAGAGGGGAAAGCCTGTAAAAAAAAATATTATTTTTGTATATTTCGGGGGGGGGCAACACTTTTTCGGAAAAACGATTTTTTGTTTTGCGAATATCAGCTCCTGTTATAAGAGTAAACTGGAACCACAAAATCCACGAATTTTTTACTGAAAATGAAAAAAAAGACGAATTTTGTAGGCGTCAGAATGTCGCAGATTTTTGCGGCCAAATGACACATGTTCCGTCAGCGAAAAGTCGCAACACTGCTAGAAAATACTTTTCATGGCACTTGTAGCCTCTGGCCCAACTCTCAAGTGCCATATACCGATCGCAATTCCGTCGGTTGGTCGGTCGGGCGGTCTGTCCCACGATTGCGAGTTAGCATTCTTCCAGATGTGCTACGGCGATGAAACTTGGCAGGCATATCAGGGACCCGACCAACCCAGCTTGGAAATGATCAGTTTCCGGATCCTACCATCTTGTGGGGAGTGTATTGAGGGGGAATCCGGAAATTGAGTCGTATGTAACTTTCGAATGGGTGACCGGACTCGAATAAAACTTAATAACTGAAAAGCAGATTTGTCTCTGATGTCCCATTTAAAGTCAGGACCGGATTCGACAGCTGTGGGGGAGTTGGGGGGGGGGACAGGAAATCTCATGAAACTGTTAGAATTGAGGGATAGGAGTGAAACTTGCTGGGAAGAACTAGCATCTGCTCCAGATAAATCGTTTACATAATCGGACTGGATCCGGACACTTGAGAGCGGGGGGGGAGGGGGATTTTCCGGAATTACAGTGATGCCTGTTTTGGGGATTTTCACGACGAAACTTGCCAGGCAAATCAAGCTGACTTGGAAATACAAAATTTCTCGACCCAATCGTCGTGGGGGGGTGAAGGGAGGGGGAATCCGGAATATTGAGTCATGAGTAACCTTAGAACAGGCGATCGGATTCCAGTGAAATTTAATAACTGAACAGAGGACATGTCTCTGATTTTCTTCTTCATGTCCGGACCGGATCCGACAACTTTTTTTTTTGGGGGGGGGGGGGGGAATACGTGACCCGCTTGGACTGGAAAGATCGGGATGGAACTTGGCAGGAATAAAAAAAAAATGTTCTAGACAAATCATTTACAGAACTGGATTGGATCCGGACACTGTGGGGGAAGCTGGAGGGGGGTGGGGGTCTGGAATTCCGCGACCGCGAGTTAAGGTAAGGTACGGCTGGAAATTTGGGGTTTCCATGTACAATACATACACACATACATCCATACATTAGAGATTCGACAAGTTTAGCTTAGAAATAGTCACTTCCCAAATCCGGTCATTCCTTAAAGTACTAATCTTAACTGCAAAGTAAAAAAAAATACTTTTAAGCAAAATATATATTTTCGTGATTCCCATGAGCTCATGATCATTTTGCTTCAAGGGTTTTGCTTACAAATGAATTTCTAGCTCCCTTAAAGTGCGCATCTTAACCGCAAAGCCAAACAAGACCGAAGGTGTCGATGGGATCCCAAAAATCTAATATCTGATTCAGACAATCGGGTCTTGTCTTCGCCAGATCCAGTCTTCGCCAGGCTAATCATCAGAGAAAACCAAGTTCAGATATACCTCTATAAGCCATATCTATTTTGACGATACTGACCGAGACTTCCTGCTTTACTTCTGCCAAGTTTCCGGTTTCGCCCGAATTTCGAGCGAACTACTAGTCTGGCAAAAAAAAGAAAATTCAGAAACAAATCCAGCGTATCGCCTTATTCATATAAAGAACATCTAATCAACTTTGAATAACAGTTTAACTTAAAAAAAAATCCGGTTACAACCGGATTCCGGACTAATTATATGTCCGAGTAAAGAAAAGATTGTCATATACAGACTCGCCTCTCTTCTTACCCCTTAATCTGTCATCTAATCGAACTCACACAGCCTCGCAAGCCCCGCTTTTGTTGTGCTATTGAAAACAAAATGTTAATTTTCAATAAAACTGTTCTACTACTACTACTACTAATATATATATTAACCATCCCCAAGGGCGCATTATCGTTTTTGCTTCAGGGGTTTGCTTCCGGATAAATTTCTAGCGCCTTTAAAATGCGCATCGTTACAGCCAAGTGAGAAAATAAAATCTTTTTACCAAACGATAGATTCTCATGATTGACAAGGGCCCATGATCATTCTTATCTGAAGGGTTTTGCTTACAAAAGATCAGAACAAAAAACGAATTGCCAAATAGAATATTTAGTCCTCCGAACCAGCCTTGCAAGTGGCATATGAGCTTCTAGCTCTTGTTTTTTTATAACTTTTAGATACAAAATTTCTCTGAACACTTTTTGTTATCAATAAACACCTTCTTTGTGAACACATTTCATCGAAAAGATTCGGCATGCCACTAGAAAATTCAATAAGGCATGCAAGCACTTGGCCAGAAGCGCAAAGCTACAGTGACAATGAAAATGAAAAAAATGCTGAATAAGGCGTATGAAAGATTAATCGACCTCATCTTCGTCATGACTGATTCAACGACCGTTAAAAAAAAGTGCGGTTTATGCAAAAATGCTACCATCCAAGAAACAAAGGGCGAAACAAACGGAGCAAAGACACGTAATCATGACTGGCTCTCGGAAATGGCCACTTAGCTCTTTCGGTGATTAATATTATTTTTACGGCCCTGAAGTAAGGTTCTGTGCGGTTTTACGTAGTAATTTTTTCGGTTGCAAAACCCCAAGAATTTGCAAAGAAAAATAAGGGCCAGCGCATCTATAAGGTGGAACCGAAACCGGCAATAAAATGGTTTTCTTACGTCTCTTTCCTTACGTCAGGCCTGTATCCAGGAATTTATTTCGGGGGGGGGGGCGGTTGCCTTTCGGGGGGGGGGGGGGGGGAGTTGCCTGCGGGTCCGACAAAAAAGTACAAAAAGACATAGATCAGAGGGAAAAGCCTATACATATTATTATTTGTGTATGTTTCGGGGGGGGGGGGGATTCCAACCCCCTAACCCCCCCCCCCCCCCTGGATACGGCCTTGCCTTACGTACTGTCTCACAAAAATATTTCCTCTTCAGTCTGTCAGGCAAATGTGTAACGTTCTTGCTGAGATTCTGCCAGGTCGCTAGTTGTCTTCTCCAAAAATATCAAGCTCCTCCGGCGACAACTGGGAGTCCAGAGAAGCTCTTCCTAGTATATGTAAACGAACCTGAACGAAGGAATGAATCATTACCAGTCGAAAGGAATGGTAACTGTAACACAACTATGCCTTTTTTCTGCACAATTCCAACACCAGTTAAAGCAGAACTAGAAATAATCTTTTCAAGATGAAATGGCTTAGAAATATCGCTTTCAAAAATACCATGAGCTTTCCACGAGAAATTAAGAGATTCTGTTGTTAGCGCTTGTCGAATATATCCAGTCTCCCACTCTCCGACGCGGCGGCTGGAAGCAATATTTGAAAACTAGACAAACAAAACAAGCCTAAAACAGAAGGTAGATCGGATAGTCTACCATGTCTTCCAAAATGTCATTATTTGTGAAATACTTGTCGACAGACCTTGAAGCTTTTGGCGAAGTTAAGGTTGCGTTACTTTCAAAACTCGGCTAGGCCCGAAAAGCGAAGAACTCGTAGGCGTAAAACGAAACAATGGTAGGGATTTCAGAATGTTATAATCCCATAAGGGAGATAGGGATGCTATGAAAGGCAGAACAAGCAAGAGGGGTCCTTTAAGGATTTTTCCTAGACACGCGAGTTAAATGTAAAAGCCTGACGGCGGCTCGCTTGGCGCTCGCCTCTATTTAAAATTGCCATAAAGTTAAATCTTATTTCTTTAACACTGTGTGTCGGGGAGTGGACGGTTTGGTCGGGGGGGGAGGTTGCTACCCGGAGGTAGGGGGTTTAGCCGGGACCCGTGTCCGCTTGGGTCTGTGAATACAATCAGGTCTATTAGAAATCAATAAGCCAGCGAGAAAGAGGGGTGACTTTCTCTAGAGGATTGAAGTTCGTCTCAAATATCTGTTGGTACTATTAAAGGATCTGTGCTACCTATAATACAAATGCAACCTTCTTCTGTAATCTCTCCATACATTCTTAAACAGGCCCGAGTTTCATACAAACCCAGTAACGAGATTTCACTGATTACTCACTTGCCTTATTTCACCACCTTCGATGCGGATCATGCTGTTGACGCTTGTTCGCGAGAAGTTTGTTCATCAGGAACAAGACCAAAGGTTTCGATGGATCCCAAAAATTCAATATCTAATCCAGACAACTGGGTCTTTCTTAGCCAGATCCAGTCATCGCCAGACTCCTTGAACGTTTTTACAATTAGAATTCAGAAACAGATTAAGGCCAAATAGCTAATAATCTGAGAAAACCAAGTTCAGATTTGGATTCAGCATGTGTGTTTACCCTTATAAGTCATATCTGTTTTGACGAAAACTTCCTGCCACTTCTGCCAATTTCCCGGTTCCGGCCGAACTCCAGAACTACTAGTCCGGCGAAAAAAGAAAGCTCAAAGACGAAATCAGGGTATCTTCTTTCCTCATTAATGAACATCTAATCAACTTCAAATAGAAATTTAGCTTATAACAAATTTTCCGATTCCAGCCGGATTCCGGTCGAACTATATGTCCGGGTAAAATACGATTGTCACACAGGGACTCAGCATCTCTTCTTACCCCTAAATCGCTTATCTAATCAACTAGAAATAAAACTTTGACTTCCAAAAGTTTTCCGGTTTGGCCGGATTCCCGACGAACTACATGTCCGGGTAGAAACTTGTTTTCACATAAGTGGTCAGCATGTCTTCTTGCCCTACATAACATCTAATCAACTCGAAATAAAACTTTTAATTTTAACAAACTTTCCGATTTCGGCCGGATTCCGGGCGAACTACTTGTCCGTCGAGAAAATGGTTTTCACTATCGTCTTCAGCATGTCTTCCTACCCCTAAATCGAACATCTAATCAACTTCAAATAAAACTTTTACTTTTAACAAACTTTCCAGTTTTGGCCGGATTCCGGGCGAACTACTTGTCTGATGACAAAATGGTGTTCACCATCGTGCTCAGCATGTCTTCTTACCCCATAATCGACTATCACATCAGCTGTTTCAAAATATTTTGTTTGCCCCTTAATTTGAACCCCTTCCCCCACCCCTAAATGTAGGGCTACAAAGCCCATCTACGAATTCGACTGGTCCGACGACCCAAAGAATCCTCACACCAAGTTTCATCAAAATATCTCATTCCCTTCGTGAGTTATCGTGCTTACAGACGGACGGACAGACGGACAACTTTTGCGATGTCATAGGTATCCCTCCACTTACGTTTTGGGATCCCAAAAACCGATTAAGTAAATTTTTCCCAGTTTTGCTAGAATTCAACAGGCCTGGCAAAGATCTTAAAACAGCCAAACTGGTGAGTAATTTGTTGAAAGATGAGCCTATAGCTTCAAAGTATACAACTATTTTAAAATTCTGAAACATAAACAGTAAATAGTGCGAGGGGTCCTTTAAATCACACATCGCACTATTTACTGTTTGCTCCAATACCCAGAACTAGTTAAATACCGTAAAAATAGGCTCTTCTTTTAACAAATTACGCACGTCTTTGGCTGTTATAAGCCTGTTTCCAGGCACATTGTCTTCTTGCAAAAACACAAAAAAAATCAGATAACCGGTTTTACGCATCAACAGTATGGTACACTCGTTGGGAGTATGCTACGCGTGGAAAAAAGTGAAATGCGGGAGGTGTGAGAATCAGTGAAGTGTCGTCAGCGGGCTAGAATGTAACATATGAACATATGTAACATATGAACATATGAACATATGTAGCATATGAAATTCAGGTCTCCAGGCTTAAGAATTAACAGACACAATTACGGAAGTAAATTGCATTGGCATTCTAGTTGCGATGGGTCCTTAAGAGAATAAATAGTTCGACCCTCTTCTTGCAAATCTTCCTCAGGCAAACTCCGGAAACGTGGCCAGAAAAACATCCATGAATCGATCCAGGATAAAAGCACGTTGTAGAGAATAGCGTGGCTTGCGTGATAACTCTGGTACGTATCGGCAGCAAAAATAGCGAATGACAGACAGATCCTACTCTCACGCTCGTCACAGCTTTGGCACTAATTATATACCATCAAATCTTTTGTAAAACGCTGAAAGAAGTGTCATGAGACAATGCAACACTGCCGTGCAGGATATCATGTCTGCACTACATCAGACCTTAATGAGTTCGCTTCACTTGCATCAAGAACAGAACAGATCAAGAACAGAGAAGGTCTCCGTCTCCTCATTATCTCAATGTTACCATGCAGCTCTTTGATGCAAATATGTGAGTCATGCATCGTGCGGGACAGCGGCCCACACGCAAAAACAGAAAAGCCACACACGACACAAAAGGCAATAGCTAAAAAAAAATGGACGAACTGAAAAAATCACTCGGACTGTTCAAGTTTTGTTCTAGCACACACAAACCTATCTACGACAAGATCTAATGGAGGATTGTGAGGGGTATTTGAAGGATGATCGTGACACCCCTCTTTCACTAAAGATTTTCGACTATTTTTGTCAATATGCACTTTTTGGAATCCCAAAAACGTAAGTGGAGGGATACCTACGACATCGCAAACGTTGTCCGTCTGTCTGTGAGCAAGATAACTCTCGAAGGGAATGAGATATTTTTATGAAACTTGGTGTGAGGGTTCTTTGGGCCAAGAGTAAGGTCGAGTTCGTAGATGGGCTCTGTAGCTCTACATTTAGGGGTGGGGAGGGGGTTTCAAATTAAGTGGCAAAAGAATATATTTTTTAAAAGCTACTGAGATAGTTGATTTAGGGGTAAGGAGACATGTGAATCCAAATACAAACTTATTTTCTTGCCGGACAAGTAGCAAGTAGTTCACCTGGAATCCGGCGAAAACCGGACACAAAATCTGTCGACGAATTTTAGGCTATAGCAGTCCAAAAATTCCGGATCGACCGCAAACAGAAGGAGACGAAAGCTATTATACAAGTTTATTACTATCATAATTTTCTCTACTTTATTTTGACTTCCAGCCATAGCCCCATGGTCTTTTGGGGAATAAATCCATTCATCATCTGCTCAAGTAAGGATGCTTTTTGGGCTGAGACCAAGTTCAAGTGGATATTTACAACAGCCGCCCAAAACAGTTTATGGCGTATTAAGATGTAACGCTACGAATGGAGAAGGACCCCTGGGAGGCTCCGACGAAAGTCGGCAACGCCCCCTTAGTTAAATGGCCTCTAATAACAACAATCTCTGAACTAAAAGCCAAATCTCATTGCGGTGCTCAATAAAAAATACTTGGTATACACAACACGCAATGCACAAGAGCTACCAGCTCATATATTAATTTTCAAGAAAAAGATGAAGAAAAGGCTTTGGTAGCCCTCCCAGCCCACAACCTATACCCTATTTTTAACAAGTGAATAATGTAGTATGTAAACAACTGAAATTTAATTGTCGAAATCATGTGTATTTTTTGTAGTATTTATATATCATTGGATGGATCAGTTGGTTTAGGCATACTTCTTGTTATACATTATATTTTGTACTCCTCAGTTCTGAGGCATATTAATAAATATGGTTCTTGTAACGAGTAGGTGGTACTAGAAAATAGCTGGCGACGTTAAAAAAAAAAAACTTCCAACTTCCCAATCGTCGCAAGATCGATCAATCAAGTCTGAGCATTTCCGGGACATTTTCGGTACCTTCTCCAACTTCCCCTGCCGAGGTCAAATCCAGACAGGACCCCACACGAGTAACTTCCAAGTTCCTGAATCTTGGCATTTCTGGGGAATGTCCGGTATCCCCCCCCCCCTCCCTTATGACAAAAAATTGTGGGGACTGAAAGCTGGGAACGACAAGAGTATAGGACGCGTTACGGGTGCGTCCCGTTGCTTAAGTAGCTACTGCTATGAGTTTGGAACATACTCAGACTAAGAGCGACTGTAAAAGAGATACCACCCAAATTTCGGCTAGAAAGATAAATATTTACTCACCCCTTCAATTAGAGCTAGTTGCACCGTTCCGACAAGTGACTGATTTAATCGTTCTGCGTCTTTCCGATAGAGCTCCACAAGGCGATCCACTCTAGCTATTTTGACTTTGTGAGCAACGTCGTCAACGAGTCTTCGATGAGCTCTAGTTTTCTAAATCAGAAAGATAGGGTTAAACGCAAGCTGTCTCGTTGTTTAACACGAGTTGGAGTAGTTCGCGTAGGGGTTCCATAAAGTTTATTTGTCGTCAATATATTAAAATTAATTGAAGTTCTTCTTGCAATAAACGAATAAGTACGCTAAGTCAGCTGAATAACAATGATTTTCTTCTTACTGACATTTCCAATAATATTTCCCCCTTACAACAGACATTGTACAATATTCAAGAACTGCAGCTATTACTGAGTAACGAGTAGTTATCGATCCTGTTTCTCTCTAATCCCATAACTGAACTCACGTTAACCTCAGAAAACATCTGGTTTCCAAAAAAAACCTCAGCAATTCCCCAAATCGACTCCCCATCGAATTTGAAAGGGAGCCTATTTCTGATGAAGTAACGAGTAGTTATCGATCCTGTTTCTCTCTAATCCCATAACTGAACTCACGTTAATCTCAGAAAACATCTGTTTTCCAAAAAAAACCTCAGCAATTCTCCAAATCGACTCCCCATCGAATTTGAAAGGGAGCCTATTTCTGATGATGGTGGTGATAATCGGAGCATTCATCGTCCCTAGAGACTCGCTAGGATGTGGGAAATGAATCCCTGGGACAAACGGAAATGTGAGGACTCAGCTGTCCCTCGGAAAGGATGAGAATACGCCTTAGAGGACCTCTACTATTTATTATGAATGTTCTGTTATCCCTAGCTCCCCTATAGAATTATAAGGTTCAGAAATCTCCACCCGTCGCAATTGTTTCATTTTGCAGGTATGGCTTTTAAGCGCTTTTGTGGCTAAGCCGAGTTTGTCAATCGTGGGGCGCCAACTTCACTGGAAGCTCAAGGTTTCGCCAACAACTTTTTCAAAAAATAAGTACATGAGAAACTTCAAAATGTGGTCTTCATTTAAGAATTCAGTTTAGGCCAACATGTCTACTTGTGTTTTGGACTACTTCTCATTTGCTTGGTTTTCCCCTTTTTGGGGTCCCAAAAAGGTAAGTGGAGGGATACCTATGACATCGTAAAAGCTGTCCGTCCGTCTGTCCGTCTGTTAGCACGATAACTCTCGAGGGAATGAGATATTTTGATGAAACTTGGTGTGAGGACTCTTTGGGTCAAGGGTAAGGTCAAGTTCGTAGATGGGCTCTGTAGCCCTATATTTGGGGGTGGGGGTTCAAATTGCAAACAAAATATGTTTAAACACCTAATGTGATAGTCGACTATAGGGTAAGAAGACATCCTGAACAAGAATATGCAAAATATTTTCTCGTCCGACTAGTACTTCGCCCGGAACCCGGCAAACACCGGAAAGTTGGTAAAAAGTAAAAGTTTAATTTGAGGTTGATTAAACATTCGATTGAGAGGTAAAAAGACATGCCGAAGACGATGGTGAAAACCATTTTCTCGCCGGACAAGTAGTTTGTCCGGAATCCGGCAAAAAACGGAAAGTTGGTTAAAAGTAAAAGTTTGATTTGAAGTTGATTAAATGTTCGCTTTAGGGGTAAGCAGACATGCTAAAGCATTTTCTACCCGGACAACTAATTCGCCCGGAATCCGGCCAAAACCGGAAAATTTGTTCAAAGTAATAAGTCTTATTTGAAGTTGATTAGATGACAGATTTGGGGTTAAGAAGAGACGCTGAGTCTGTATATGACAATCATTTTTCAACCGGACATATAACTCGTCCCGAATCCGGTTGTAACCGTTATTTTTTTAGAAGCAAAAGTTTTATTTGAGATTGATTATAGATGTTCTTGATAAGGAGATACCGTACGCTGAATTCGATTCTGAATTTTCTTTTTTTGCTGGAAAAGTAGTTCGCTCGGAATTCGGCCGAAACTGGAAATTTGGCAGAAGTAAAGCAGGGAGTTTCGGTCTATCGTCAAAACAGATATGGCTGGCTTATAGAGGTGTATCTGAACTTGATTTTCTCTAACGATTAGCCTGGCACAGACTGGTCTGGCGAAGACAAGACTCAGTTGTCTGGATCAAATATTAGATTTTTGGGATCCCATCGAAACCTTAGGTCTTGTTAACCACGGCGCGCAAAGTTTTCAAATAATTTGCGTCCAACCTCCACTTTTCTGAGCGAGAAGTTCAAGTATTTTTAGAAAATGGTGTATCTGAACCATTATATTGTGAAAACGTCAAACGTGAAAACGAGCAACATAGGTTCGCTTTGTTACGGGCGAATCCAGCGCCACCTAGTTGAAACAGCTCAACAACTAACTGTCAGAACTTTTATGACAGATAACACAAGGATGCGCAGTTTCAACAGATAACACTCGGCGTGTTATCTGTCATGATTTTGCAAACGTTATCCGTAACGAGCATGCCAGAATGAGCCGAAAAAACATCTGTTGACTTTTCCGATATCTTGATAACGAACAAAAAAGCCAGCAGATCTATTTTCGGTGTGTCCTTTTATTCATAAGGTTTTAAATGCGTAACATTTAAAAAACATAACAGTTAATATCCTAAGTGCATCTGTTGAAACCGCGCATCCTTGTTATACCCGTCTTGAAACTTCCGAAGGTGTAGCGATGTGTTTTCCTGTGCCCGGTGGAAAAAAACTTACACATCTTAAAGGACCTGTCTCACCTATAATACTAATGCAACCGTAATCACTACATATATTTCTAAACCCGGAGACCCACGTTTTGTGCGGTACATTCTAACCCCTCTAACAAGACCTCGCTGATTCTCTCGCTTGCTGTGTTTTGCTACCTTCGATGTGTATCACGCTGTCGACGGTTGTCTGCGAGAAGTTTTTCCATCAGGAAAACCGGTTATGTAAATTGTTTCCCTGTTTTCGCTACAAGTCAACGGGTCTCGGAAAAGGCTTAAACCAGCAAAAACCGTTGGTTATTTATTGAAAGCGCAGAATAGTTAAAGTATTCAAATACTGTAAGTTGAAGAGTGAATAGTGCGAGGGGTCCTTTAAGGCACATGGATTGAGCACAGTTCTAACAATATAGTGCATACAAAGACCAAGACCAAATAAGCACAAGAACCTCCGTCTCCCTATCTTTGTACAGGGTCTCTCCTGATACCCTGCCCGACGCAAACGAGCGGAGGGTAGGAGCTAAGCGGAAAATCGCAATTCATTACCTCTACGAACGGCTATTAATTAAATAATTCATTTATTTTTAACCCACAAAGCGTGCAAGACGGAAACAGTGGAGTACAAAAGAAAGCTGGAAAACATAATTAGGGAAAATACAACACATACAAACAAAATCTACTCAAGAGTCATACAGACGAATAAGCCCATGTCAGGGCGACAGACGCGCGTGAAAAAATGTCCCGGAGAAGAAATGTCGAGAGTAACGGCCGATTGGTTGTCCGCCATTGTCACGTCGCATATGGCGCGCTGCAGACCGGGTCGTGCTCGCCTGCTGCAGTTTTTCCTCTGATATGCACAGCGGCGAAGAGGGAAGTAGACGGGTATCAACTCATAGCTCAGCAAGTACCTCTAGCTCTGCTCAGTTCTGTCGGGGTACTCATATTCACTGCATGGGACCAAAGACGGAGGTTTTATGGATTATTTGTTCTTGAAAAGACCCACC
Organism: Branchinecta lynchi; assembly: GCA_023053575.1. Lineage (NCBI taxonomy): Eukaryota > Metazoa > Arthropoda > Branchiopoda > Anostraca > Branchinectidae > Branchinecta > Branchinecta lynchi. The sequence continues at coordinate 21,287,622 of JAKZAP010000005.1, forward strand.
TCTCGCATGCTGTAGGGGAAGATGTATGCTGTCTGATATCCCACAGCTTCTACCAGGGTCATTGTGTCCTCGAATTCATCGTCAGTCTCGCCACAAAATCCGCAAATGAAGTCACTAGATAGCGCCACGTTCGGTACCAGCTCTCTTACGCGGTCCGCCAGTTGCAGGTAGGCTTCTCTCGTGTAGCCCCGGTTCATTCGCTCTAAAACGGCACTATTTCCACTCTGAGCTGGTAGATGGAGACTCTTACAAATGTTGGAGCGCTCAGCTATCAGCTGGAGAACCTACAAAAATGCAGGAAACAAAGTTAGCGGCAGGATGACAGAGCATCACCCTTCTACGATCGAGAAAAAAGACCACCATCTAGTTGTCTAAATCATGTGTATTTCTTTTGTTTAGTATTTACAATGTCAGTGAATCGATCACTTGATTTAGGCATAGTTTTGTTTTATATACTATATTTTGTACTCCTCAGTTTTGAGAGGGAAAAAATGAATAAATAAATCTTGAAACTCGAACTTTTTTCAGTTGAAGGACGTGCCGTACGTATAATCCCAATCCAACCTACTTCCGTAACATCATTCATTAGTTCTTAAATCCGGAGATCCAAATTTCCTATGTTACATTCTGGACAACTACGAAATTTTGTACCTGAATTATACAATATACAATAAAAACCCGCTAACGGCGCTAACAACACCTCACGATCTTTGCACTTGCCGCGATCCACTAGTTTCAAAGCGCAGGAGCGTTCGCGAATCATGCTACTGATGCACAAAACCGGATTTCTGAATTTTGCCGAGATCTTGCTAGAAGTCGCTGGGCCTGGGAGAAGGGTTAAACAGGCAAGGCCATGGCTATTTTTTTAAAGCAGAGCCGCGATCTACTAGTTTCCATGCGCACTAGGCTCCGGAGTGCCGGACGAGTGTTCGCGAATCATGCTACTGATGCACAAAACCGGATTTCTGAATTTTGCCGAGACCTTGCTAGAAGTCGCTGGGCCTCGGAAAAGGGTTAAACAGGCAAGGCCGTGGGTATTTTTCTAAAAGCAGAGCCTAGCTTTACAGTATTCAGATAACCTTGAATATAGGAACATAAACAGTAGTACGAGGTGTGCTTTAACACTAACAAAATCCCAAAGACGAGGTTCACATTCAAGAAGAGTGTCACTGGATGCATCAGTTTAGGCATAGTTTTGTCTATGTTATATTTTGCACTCCTCAGTTCTGAGGGAAATAAATGAATAAATAGATCTTGAAATTCGAAGGTTTTTAGGAAGCTAACACTCACGAAATTCCAAAGGAGAGATTCCCATCGCAGCGTGATACCAATTAACGCGAGTGGAATCGATGGTATAACATAATGAATGAATGAGAATTTATGACGCACTGCCAAAGTGCATAAGTGCAGCAAAAAAGGATGAAAGTAAAATAAAAATAATAACAAAGAAAAATCAACAAAACTTTCCATGAAGGTTATTCACTGAGTTAAACACTCTTAGTACGCTAACTAACCTTTTGGACCCCGTTAAGCGAGGCCTGGTAGCATTCTGCGTCAAAGTACAATACAAATAATAACAAAGAAAAATCAACAAAATTTTCCATGAAGGTTATTCACTGAGTTAAACACTCTCAGTACACTAACTAACCTTTTAGACCCCGTTAAGCGAGGCCTGGTAGCAGTCTGCGTCAATTTCCGGTTTTAAGTGTGAGTGTGAAACAGTAATTGGGTTTCGTTTAAAGTTTCTTCCCCCTGTTTATCGAATAAATAAATAAATGGTGATTAATCCGTAATATCTTTAAATACATTAAAATAGATTTGGATATGTCAATTCAAATAAAGACACTTCAAGCACTACCAATCAACTCGACAGGTCAATAGGTCAATATTACTTATCTGATAACATTAAAATTTCATAAATAAACTACATCAATAAACAAAAGACAGGTCAAAATTACATACAGTATCTCGTATAAAATTTCTAAATAAAACAATCAATATTTTCCTACTCCGCTGCTTTAATTCACATAAGAGGATTAGAGTTTTGCTTCATACGATAGCCGCTAGTAATTACTAACAAAATACTCTCACTAAATTAAACCACATGACGAGCTTCAATTTGAAACTGGTACATGCGTCCTTGCCTTCTGGAACGGAGCTTCCCACTCGAAACCAGAAACATGGTTTAAAGAAACGATAGCTTGGCTGCATAAAATGGGACGGTCCTCTCCAGAGCAAAATAACTCTAGAGAGTAATGCGTGAACTTCGAAAAAGTGACACTAGCTCCGCTTGCGGTCACGAACATCCCTACTGAAACTCGACCAGTCGTTAACGAGCGCTGGGTCTGATCCAGGGCAAAATAACTCTTGTCCGCTACTGCATACACTTCGTTCGCGACGCGAGCTGGGCGGCGCTGCGACGGAGACCCATTTTTGATGCGTGGGAATGATAGGTCTTCGGAATTCGCATTACTCTCCAGAGTTATTTTTTCTCGGGTCCTCTCTGACATAAGACTATAAGACTATACTTCAATTCACAAACTATTGGCTCTTGCACGAGGACAAGCAAAAAGCAACCCCTCCCCCCCCCCCAACAGGTCTACGAGACTTTCCAAAATGCAATGTCATGTTCATGAATCCGGACTGAGGTTCCTACTTTCCGTAAAAAACGCAGAGGCTAGATAATTACCGTCTTCTTGTAATAAGCTGAAATCTGAGGACCAGGAATAAAAAAAAAACAAAAAAAAACTCCCGCAGCCCAATTACAATAAATGCCGTAGCCTACCTCATCAGGGAAATCCTTGGGGTGTGGCGACGTGAAGCGGATCCTCATTTCTGGTACTACATCTGAAACTTTCTCAAGCAGGTCAGCAAACAATCTTCCGCCTTGTTTTGCCTTGTACACGGTTTTAAACCCCGGTACGGTACTGATTGGATCTTCTGATATAGGAAGGCCCCCAAAGTGGACCGAGTCGGACAGGTCGCTGAAAGAAGCGTTCTTTGAACTGTGAACACCCCTAGTAGGTCTATATAGAGCGTGTTCCACCCTAATACAGTAGTTGCTACACAGGATATCAGGAATCCTGGCTTCTTGGCGTCAAGGCTGAACAAATTTTCCATTTTTGGAAAATATCGTGCCACCGGGCCAACCACGTCACTGAGATCCCAGTTACCACGCTGACTTTGCTCCCAAGCGTGGTTGGAAGGAAAATAGTAAGTAATAGTTACTGTTGTTACAACGGTGGGACACTCACATAATGTGAAAACTGTCCGGCGTCACTGCACGGAACATCTCTTGGTTACAGAACAAATAAGTCCCTCTAATAGCAAAGCTTTACCATCGCATTAAGGTAGGCCGTCATCGCCCAGACTCCAGACATATAGCAATCTCAATTTCTGTCCGTCCCTCGGTCTGTCGGTCTGTCCAGGTTTCACTAGTTCGGGTACTTCCACATAAGCTAGGACGATGAAACTTGGCAGACATATCAGGGACCCCATAAGATTAAGTTAGAAATAGTCATTTCACCGCTGAGCATCGTGGGGGGAGTTGAGGGAGGGAGAATCCAGAATTTATAACTTTTGAACGGGTGATCGGATCTTGATGAAACTACATATTTGAAACGACCCCGTGTTTCAGACGATCCACTTAAAATCCGGACCGGATCCGGCGACTTTGGGGGAGCTGGCGGGGGGGGGGGGGGTCGGAAATCTTGAAAAACCCTTCGAGTGGAGGGATCGGGGTGAAACTAGGTGGGAAGAACAAGCACAAATCCTAGATAAATTGTTGACATAACCGGACTAGATTCGGGCACTGTGGGGAGTTCAGGTGGGGGGGGGGGGGGCAGAATTCCGGTGATCCCGCTATAGTTCGTACTTCCGGATAACAGAAGAAGCTGTGTAATTTTGTGTATGTGTTCAGGATATGAAGTTATCGGAGCCAGCGCTGGTGGCTTTCTCAGTAGGGACGTTCTATCTATCGCTAGTGGTGACAGTATCGCTGCCATTCGAGTGTCGTGTCAATTTTGCCTAGTCTTGGCACTACTCCTTAAGTGTTATTTTGCTATGCTTGCGACATTTAAAGCGAGACAAACTTGTGGGTTTAGAAATTTCTAGTAAAGCTACGAAGCTGCCTGTATCATTTTTTGTTTGTTACTGTGCTCGGATTGCAGCGTTATCGGAGCCAACTCTGGTGCACAAATTACTGAGTTTCAATAGGGACGTCCTGTATCGCTAGTGGAGCTAGTGTCGCTGGTATTCAAGCTTGAGTCACTTTTTTCAAGTCTTGGCACTACATCCTAGTGTTATTTTGCTCTGCACAGCATCCACTGAGCTAGTCAGTTTGAAAGTATTGTTTAATATAGGCATTGTTCAAACAGCAAACTACGACCGGTTTTTCGGGACTCGTTCCAGGAATCGGAAAATGGCTCTATTTCGCCCCTCAGATAACCACCAATCAAATTCAGCAGACTGCAACACATCTCTGGAAAAACTGCAAACTTATAACTGTCAGGAATCGTTCGATTGCTTTGCATGTATTAATTTGAATTCGCCACCCCTTTTCGTTCATACCGCGCCATCTATTGTTTAGGGTTTCAGTCAGTCTGTAAAGCGCTGTCAGGTCAGTAACTTGGCAGTAACCGACATGTCTGGTTAATTTTTTAATTAAAGTGGTCTGGTTAATAAAGAAAAAAAAAGGTAAATCAACTTAGTTTTATGAATAGTAGCTACTAGTAGCTGTTAAATGTACGTTGTTATATATTTAACTGTTTTGGAAGCATAATTACTAATCCAAGTTTGTTCTGGATTCTTGTTTCCTGATTTACACTTGTTCACAATGTACATAGTCGTGCCACAAACGTTGTTTAACGTTGGACTGGAGAGATTGACCTGGCAGCTAGGGTCTTCCCAACAATGTAATTTTCATTTCTATCCCAACTATTAAATCTTCACGACACTACTTGGAATCAGTCGTCTTTACCTTTTCAAGAACTATAAGGGAGGGTTTTAAATTTATAATCCGTTCTGCCTTTTTTTTGTATCTATACTCCCAGTGCTATTCTGACTTCACCAGTTCATTTGGAATTGTAATAATAAACGAAACTAAAACCTTTAAAATATCTTACCGGTAGCTATTCACGTTCTGTCCCAACAGAGTAACTTCTTTGACTCCCTGCTCTGAAAGATATCGTACTTCGTCCAAAATAGAATCGATGGGACGTGACCGTTCTTTTCCTCGCGTAAAAGGGACAATGCAATAAGAGCACATGTTGTCGCAACCGCGCATGATTGACCTAAAAAAGAAACTCAGTGTCCGTGTTCCACCCTACTTACCATAGTTACTACACATGACGTCACGAAGTCTGGCTTTTTGCCATCAAGGCTGGAACGATTTTTCTATTTTCCAGTAGAATATCATTCCACGGGGAATCCGACCAGTCACGTGACAGAGATGTGGGGTTACCACCCTTACTACGCCCCCGAGCATGGTAAGCAAATAGTTACTATTAGTTACTATTTCGAGAAGGTTGGAACGGTCAGCGTAGTAACTTTTCGTGAGGTTGGAACGAAAATAGTAACTAATAGTTACTATTGTTAGAAGGGTGGAACACGCTCAGTATATCCCTTAGTCAAATGTCTGCCTGTGGCGGTTATTGATAGCCACCAAAGGACCGGACCATAGCTCCCTATCTCGGTTACAATCATCCGTTTGGGGGTGAAGGGAGAGAAATTCGGTCTAGAATTGACACACTTAACTTGCGAACGGGTGATCCGACTCAAGTGGAACCTCGTGGCTGGTAAGAGGAGATTCTCAAGATGTTCCAAGCGAACAGCATCCCACCACGGTGAAGGGAGTTGGAGGGGGGCGGAAATTTTGTAAGATCCCAGTGGACTGGGACAAAACTTGGAGGGTATTGTCATCGGTCATATTTCGAGGTCCGGAGTTGGAGGGGGGGGAGGGTCGGATATTTTTCAGAAGTGCTCCGATTTTAGTAAAAGAGACGATCGTCGATGCGACATTTATGGTTCCGAATCAAGTCTGGACACGGTGGGGGGAATAGGAGGGAGTCCCGGAAAGTGTTTAACGCGTGCATGGGGTAAAACGAATGGAGTGATGAAAGTAACAGACGTGAGTTGAAAGTTGATGGGTGGCAGGAACAAATGCCCTAGATGTGACATATATGTGAGGACATCTGCTGCGGCCTCGGTGGGGAAAGTGAAAGGGGGTACCCGATATTTCGATAGAATAATCTGGTTCGAGTGAAACTTGATGATTGGTAAAAGAGGATGGATATGTGTTTTAACCACATCTCGCCGCGGTAGGAAAGAGTTGGATGGGGGCCCAGGAAATTGTATGCCGTGTCCTAGGAACCAAACGAGTAGAGGGATAGGATGACGCTTGAACGGTACATAGTTATACGACCTAGGTGTGGTATTTTGGGTTACTGGCGGGATCCTACTTCGGTGGGCCGAGTTGGAGGGGTTGACCGACATTTCCCGAAAATGCGAAGATTGTACTGAGACCTGCCGGCTGTAGGAGTATATCTATATGGGCCATTCCCTGGACCCGGACCACGTCCCGACAATTTTGTTTACGCGTGGGAACCGAGCCAGCAGAGCGTTTTCCGAAATCAATATTCCTTTCTCCTAAGCTGACATGGCAGCGCTAAACGGATAGGTCAGCTGTGATTTAAATATTACTATGTTCAAAAATCAGCATACTATCCATTTTCCGAGAATTTACCATATTGAAACAGACATCATAAACAGTCCATGTGAAGTTTTGCTCCCTAGTTCGGTGCGAGTTCTATGATGAAATTCCAGTCACAGATCTCCGGCTCAAAACGACCAACACCAGCCATTTCTTATTTAGTGGTGTTCCACCCTACCTACCGTAGTTACTACGTATGACGTCACGGATTCTGGCTTCTTGGCGTCGAGGCTGGAACACATTTTTCTATTTTCAGACAAACATTGTGCCACGGGCTAATCCAAACAATCACGTCAAAAAGATTTGTAGTTACCACGCTTACTACGCTCCCGAGCGTAGTACGCAAATAGCTACTATTAGTTACCATTTCGAGAAGGCTGGAACGGTCAGCGTAGTAACTTTTCACGAGCCAGGAACGAAAATGGCAACTAACAGTTACTATTGTTAGATGGGTGGAACACGCCATTAGTGGTGCCAAACTAACATGAATCAAATCATAGCTTAAAAGATCCTAAAGTTGTAGTGAAGGTAAATGGAGGTTTAACGAGAGAAATAGAGATGTAAAAAGCACTTCGTCAAGGAGACCCCTATCACCTGGCCTCTATGAGGTTTATATAAGATACAAGGGCTGCCTCTAATGTTTATGTATGTTTATCTGTTTTATTTATTTTCTTCATTTACTCCGCTTTCCGAAACGGCGGGTTATAAATAAATTACTCACTTACTAACTAACGGGACGAGTCTTAAGGCATTGGCTTTCATAGACGACGGAAGTTTTGTCGTGGGAAACCTGGACGACGTGAAGCACTTGGTCTGTGATGGTATGAGACTAGCTTTTGTGTGAAAATCCATCCGGAGAAGAGTAAAATAGTGTATTTAAGGGGAGAAAATTCTGAAATTGAAAGGGACAGTTGGATCAACCTAGCAGACAAAACAAAAATACTTGGAGTTACGTGGGGAAGAGAGACAACGAGTGAAGTTTGGAAAGAAGTGATGATCAAGATGGAAGGAACGCTCCACGGGAAGGAAGGAAAATACTGTGGTACCCTGTTTGAAAGAGTTCAGTATGTAAATACTTATTGCCTACCAATTATGTTTTATTACGCCCCAGTATTTGAGTTAAATGATGCTGCAGTGAAACGGATTGAAAGAGAAGTTTGGAGATTCGCGTGGAGGGGCAAATTTGAAAAACTCAGTATGAAGATGACGACAGTGAAAAAAGAGTTAGGCGGCCTTGGAAATATAGATTATGGTAATTACGAATTCGGGGGGATAAGTCGAGAATGGTTTATCCGAGTTTTAAATGAGGAGGATTATGAAAAACGGAAAGAACTTTCGAATTCGTTACCCAGGGAATTCAGAGAAGTCGTGGAGGTGTTCTACGAGAATAAAGGGAGTGGAGTGCTCGACAGCTCGATGGAGGCAAAGACGAGGAAACAAACAATTGATATGGTGGTTGAAGAGCAGACGAAGAAAGATATTGACGACCGGGCAAAGACGCGAGAACCATTCATCGATTTTCAAGTATCTTTTGGACACCTAGCAAAAATGAAATGCCAGAGTGAATGGAAGGAGATAATGTTTCTCCTTATCCACGGTATATTGCCTTATCGTGACCGTATGGCAAGATTTGTGAGAACCGAACCACCCGAATGTGGGTTGTGTGGTGAAACGGTGAACGATGGATTAGAGCACGAGATTATGGAAACATATTAGATAGAACGTTTGGTTGTGAAAGAGGAAAATATGAGAACTGATAGTATGGAAGATAAGAAGAAAATTGTGAAACTGTGTTTCGAATGTGAACAACAACCAAGAGAAAGAGCGCTGGTGTTTTTAGTGACGAGTGTCTGCATACATATGTGGAAAGCGAGAAAGAAAAAAGGAAAGCTGAGTAGGAGACGGTTTCAGGCATGGTATGAAATGCGTGTGAATGAAATAAGAAGAAGTAAGCGGGGGTCAAAAGATGTGGATGTGGAGTGGTTGTTGAGGATCCGAATGGATGAATAAATTTGAATGGATGAGTGAGGGGTATTGTAAGATTCTTCTAAATTTTGATTTGAAACTTTTTCCCTAGAATGGTGTAAAGGGAAAACGTTTCAAGGATTGTGGGCTAATTTGGGTTGTGGGAGGTTGATGTGTGTCCGTTTGGTGCGTCTGGAATGATTGCATCAGCCAGGGCAGAATATAGTTGTTGTACTTGGGAAGGTTTAATGCCACCGTATTAGAGGTGCCCTAGAGGGGGAAGTACACCTCTTGAGCGGGCAGAGCGGGGGTTTTGTTGGGATTATTTAAAGTTGTTGTAAAATTTGTGCCCTGGGGTTATGAAAGGTAGTGTGCGTGGTAGCGAGTGAGAGGGAAATGAGGGTGTTTGTGGTCGTGTTTTGGAAGAGCTGAAGATAAGTGTTGTAATGAATGATGGGTATATGTGAATGATGATTGAGTGAAAAAGTAAGTGTTAAAGTTTTTTGTTTTTTTTTAGTAGGAACCTAAAAGATTTGAATGATAAATTTTAATAATTTTATATTTTTGTAAGAACAGTAAATATTATATGCGTTTTATTTTTGATAGTTAAGTGACATAAATAGTTTAAAAGTAAGTGTTAAATTTTTTGATTTAGTAGGAATTTGAAAGGTTTGAATGATAAATTTTAATAAGTTTATATTTTACATTTAGGTATTAGGGGGAAGAAAAGTAAGCGTAATATGGGTTTTATTCTTGAAAGTTAAGTGACGTAAATAGTTTAAAAGTGGGCAAAAATAGATTAAAATTAACGTCACTGAGGGATGGAGGAGTAGTACGAAACATGACTTTCATTGTTTTATATAAATAGTATAAAAATAAAATTAAATTAGAAAAGATGCAACGGGAAAAAAAAAAAAAAAAAAAAAATCATAGCTTACATATGGGCCAAAACTTACACGAAAGCTGCTGGAGATCCAGGGTCGATACGAACAGGTACAATGTCTGCGTACGTTTCATCGAGACTAAGTATGACATTCACAGCGGATTGATGCGGGTTCTTTGAAACATCTGCGAGCAACCTCGGTAAGTCTCGGTAAGAGTCAGGTCCAGCAACAATGTCTATACTTCTCTCTTTTTCAATCATTTTCGATTTTAGCCTTTCAGCCATACACCCTGCAAATGTAAAGGCTTTAGTCCCTTTCAAAATTTCCGTCGGCCGGTCGGTCTATAGGTCGGTCCACTGATCGCAAGTAAGGATACTTCCAGATGGGCTAGAACGACGAAACGTATCAGGCGAATTACAGACCTGACAAGCTTGACCTGGGAATTGCTATTTCTCGGATCCGACTATACAGGGGGAGTGGAGAGAGGGGAAGTCTGGAATATTGTCGCATGAATAAATTTCGAACGAGTTGTCCAGTCTGGGTGAAACTTGACAGTTGGCATGAGCACATGTCCAGGTGTTCCATTTCAGGTTCGGACTGGATCCGGCAACTTTAGCTTAGGTTCGGGAGAGGGAGAAGTGGGCTACAAGAAACTGTGTGGCCCACTTTAAATAGGAGGGATCGGGACGGGGCTTGGCGGAAGGAGAAACATAAGCCCTATATCTGCCGCTTATAGAGCCGGGCCGGATCCGGGCATTATGGGGAAGCTAGAGGGAGGAACCCCGAAATCCTGTTATATACAGAACTCTCAAACGAGTGACCCGAATCGGATGAGGCTTGACGGTTGGCAAGATTTTCTTTTTTAAGGGGGTCTTTTGGCACGCTTAGGTTGGAGGGATCAGGGCAGAACTGTGAGGACAAGACGGTCATTGTCCCGAGAAGTACCCCGCAATGCTTAGACTCGTATTTGGATACTGCGGAAGAGTTTGAAGAGGTCTCGGTCTCAGGAAAGACTTCCAACCTTGCCAGCGCGAACCTTAAGTCATATACAAAATTTACTAGCCCTACAAGTGCCATTCTATAGTTCAGATCTTTAAAGTCTTCATGTGGGCCGAGAAGGTGGGAGACACCATCATTTTTCGATGGGTCGGATTTTTACGAACACACTGTTACCTTGTTTTCCCTAAAATCCTCACGGTAGCCAACGTTATCCACAAATTACTTCAACACAACTCACTCCTGAACGACAATCAGCCATTGCTAATTAACCATTAATTGAGCTCCTGTCGCTGGTCAAAAGATTACTAGGACCTTGGAGAAGATCGAGTGGCGTGTAAGAGGATTAAAACAACTAAGTATATCACCCTGTGGACGTTTAGATATGTCGGAAGAAAAAATCCAGTTTGACATTTTTATGGCACTTGAGCTTACTCAAGTGCCATATAGCGATCGTAATGTCTGTCTGTCTGTAGGTCTGTCCGCATTTGCTATTTTGGGCACTTCCACATGACCTAGGACGATAAAACTTGGCACGCATATCAGGGACCCAACCGGATTAACTTGGAAATAATTACTTCCCCGATCCCACTATCAATGGGGGAGTGGCAACATGGGGTATCCGGAAATTAGTAACATTCATAACTTTGGAACGGATAATCGGGCGTGCAATAAACTTGACAGGTATCAAGAGCAAATGTCTCGGATGTTCATTGTCAAAATTTGGATCGGATCCGATAACTGGGAGGGGGACACCCGAAATCTCTTGAAATACTTTTCCTAGTTTCCGTCGAACCCTTTCTTCGCACTAGTATCAAGGACCCCACCAAACCAACCTGGAAATAATCAGTATCCCGATCCGACCATCTTGGGGGAGTGGAGGGTGGGGGAATCCGGAAAATTGAGTGGTGTGTAACTTTCGAACGGGTGATCGGATTGAAATGAAACTTAATTCCTGAATAAATTACATATCTCTGATGTTCCATTTGGAGTCCAAACTGGATTCGATAGCTATGGAGGAGTTGGGGGAGGGGAGACCGGAAATCCCGAGAAACGGTTAGAATGGAGGGATCGGAATGAAACTTGCTGGGAATAACCAACATCTGCACCAGATAAATCGTTTACACATTTGGACTGGATCCGGACACTTGGGTGGAGGGGTGTTTCCCGGAATTTCGGTGATGGCGGTTCTGGGGATTTTCACTACAAAACTTGGGAGGCGTATCAGGGACCCTATCAAACTCGCTTGTAAATAAAAATTTACTCGATCCGATAGTCGTGGGGGAGTAGAGGAAGGGGGAATCCGTAGTATTGAGTCATGCATAACTCTGGACGGGTGATCGGATTTAAGTGAAATTTTGTAACTGAACAGAGGACATGTCTCTCGTGATCTTTTTCATGTCCGGACGGGATCCGACAGCACCTGGGGGGGGGGGGGGGGAAATATGTGACCAAATTAGACTGGAGAGTTCGGGATGGGACTTTGTGGGAATAACTAACAGATACTCCGGATAAATCATTTACAGAACCTGATTGGCTCAGGCGACTGTGGGGGAGTCCGGAATTCCGGTGATCGAGAGTAAAGGTACTTCCAAATGTGCTACGACGATGAAACTTGGCTGGAATATTAGAAATTCGACAAGACTGGCTTAGAATTCGCCACTTTCCAAATCCTACCATTCCTTAAAGTACCAATCGTGACCGCAAATTAAGAAAAATACTTTTAAGAAAAATATACATTTTTATGATCCCCATGAGCTCATTACCATTTTTGCCTCAAGAGTTTTGCTTACAAATAAGGTTCTAGCTCCCTTAAAGTGCGCATCTTCACCGCAAGGTCGAAAAGTTCTTTTTATCAAACGATGCATCTCAATCCATTATCATTTGTGCCACAAGGGTTCTACTTTTGACCAAACTGTATATATCAATGATCCCTAAGAACCTGCTATCGTTTTTGCCTCAAGGGTTTTGCTTACAGATGCATTTCTAGCGCCTTTAAAACAGGAAATTATGCAGCAACAATTCAAAGAAGAAACGTACTTGATATAAATGTCGAAACCATAATGAAGACCACTGAACCGCCCATCGAAGATGAGGAGTTCTAGACAGTAGTTTTTGCTTACTAGTGTACAATAAAATAATATTCGACTCTGTACAAAAATCCCAAACAAAAAACTCCCGCCAACATTTTGCCTACTCTTGCAAGTGCCATATGAGCTTTCAGCTCTTGTTTGGTCTCGGAAGCTAGATATTATTTAGCTCAATTGCAGAATCTTCAAGAAATCGCTAGAACGAATTTAGTATAATTTACGGCGTTTCGTCATTGTGATCTAGCTTACATCGTGAATTCTTTGGACTTGCAGGAAAAAACAAGAAAAATTAGAAAACACAATACTTAAAGAAATCGATAATGCAAGTAATTAGTTTAATTTTTCTACGCATTTTCCATATGCCTGCTACAATAAAACCGTTTTGTTAGATCAAAAGTCAAACTATGATTACATCCTCCCCATATCTGGCGCTTCCGACCAGCACCGCTAGATGACCCAGCGGTCGGATCGAGTCCTTGCTTCATCTTGGGTCTTGGGGGGGGGGGGGAGGGGGGGGTCTAGACGTTGCAAGTGCTAGAATGCTTATGATATAACTCCTTTAAGTTATTGCTTTACTGAATTTCGATGCACAATGGCAGCCCTGGACCAACTGTTCAAACTGTTCAAACCAACTGTTACGAACCAAACTGCTCGGAGCCATTCAACAAGATCAAACAGGAACAAGCATTACGCAAAGCCTTCCCGAAAATCAGATATCTGTGTTAGACTGGGCGTAGTCTAAGTTCAGTACTGGCGTACTGTCATCTTCGCAAAAACTACATCTATCTTCCTGAAAATATGAAAATGGTCAGCTATCGGGCTGGGCAGCTTCTTCCCTACCATCCAAGACCAACCGAAGCCATTCTGAGAAAAGTTGTGTTCTTTTGGATAAACAGCACAGGGGACAAATATATGGTATTGGTGACGAACGTAGTCCCGCTCCCCCACCTCCTTAAAGGATCCCTCTTGCTTTTTCTGCCATTTATAATATACCTAGCTCCGTTATGGGATTATAAGCTTATAAAATCCCCACCTTTCTTTATTGTTCCGTTTTTTGCCTACGAATCTTTAGGGCTTTTTCGTCCGTGCCGGGTTTTGTCCGTTAACCCACGAAACGTTTGCCAGAATCTTCGACGTCCTCTGACAACTTTTTCACACACAAGGATATGAGAATCTTCTATTTTTGCTTGGTTTTCCTACTTTTTAACCACGGCACGCTCAGTTTTCAAACATTTTGCGCTCAGCCGCCGTGTCGGAGAGAAGGAAGACTGCGCGGAGTTGACAAGCGCTAACAAGAAAATGGCTAAATCCAGATGGAAAGTATTGATATTTTCGAAAAACCTGTTTTCTGACCCGTGTCATAGTGAAAAGATCGTTTCTAGTAAGAGTTGTGCTTTAAATAAAGTACAACTAGAGTGTGTGCCTTGCAAAGCATCAGCATCTTCCCGATACAGGCGCTCGTTCAGGCAATCTTTTGTACATTACATGAATATATAGGCCTAGATAGAGCAACTAGTGGCAGTGAAATTGCCACTGAATATGACCATGTAATAAAAATTATATAATTATTTTTTGTATATGTGAAGCTGTCCGTTTATTTGTAAATACCGCAAATAAAGGTTATCTTAAAAAACAAAAAGTACTCACCAAGAACACCAATGGCCAATGAGGTGCTTCCTGTCTTTTGAGTTCTCTTGGTTTTGAGGTGTTTGATATGTTCTAGCTTGTTCCAGACTTTTTGCTCTGCTCCTTCTCTGATGGCACAAGTCATCAGTAGTACAACATCAGCATCATCCATCTACGTAAAGGAAAAACAGTTGTAGAAAATCTAAAATATTTTGAACGGTCCGAGAGAGGAAACGAAATGGGGTAGGGGTGGCCTAGTTACCGAACACACAAAAGCCCGAAGGCCACGGCAAACAACAAAAATTGACACTGATTTTAATAAACATAATAGCAACATGAAAGAAAATACAAAAACAAAATAAGAATTACTCTTTTGAGCAAACAGCCCGGGGTGGCTATCCGGGGGAATTTACCAAATATTATCCAAACTATCCTAAGCATCCACTCTTTCCCAAACACGCTTTTACCGAATACCGTGGATCTTAATTCATTCAACTACCAAAACCCGCACACAGAATTGCTCAAATCAATCGAACTCTCACACTCTGGGCAGAAGACAGGAATAGTCTTCCCACGACATTTACCAATATATTTTCTCTTTTTTCCAAACGGTAAAAAATAAAACCGAAACCGTCAAAACAACTTTAACTCCTCCGTTTTTAGCCCCGCGTTAAATAAATCATCTCCTCCCCTGAGACAAAGATTAGATTCAGTATCCCCACGAGAATACTAGGTATGACTTGGTCGAAGAAGAACTGCTCTGTCAGTCTAGGAGCATTCAATCAATCAATCAATCAATTTATTTAATTCGTGATATTACACATCACATAATAAAATTACACTAACACATGAATTTTCTTTACTCAATATAAACAATCATTTTATCCATTCAGCAACAAAACCAAAGGTGTCAGTGGAATTCGCCTTTTTCCAGTTCAGCGCGCAACTGGAAAAGTTTTATGACAGTGTTCGCAACACTGTCATAATCAGCACTTGCGACAGAGATAGTAAAAACTTGGACCTGTACGGTAGTAGGCTAGGGCAGAACATGGTAACGTTCACTTTCTACTCCAGAGAGAGTGCAAAACCACCATTATCTTGGAAGCAAAACGCGGATTTTTTACTCATGAACTTACAGAGCATTTTACTATGTCTGTCACAAGTGCTGATAATGAGGCATTGGGGACTTTCAGAAACCAGTCCGCTTGGATGCGCTGAACTGAAATATGAATTCCAGACAAGAATATTTAAAGTTTAACCGAAAAGGGCTGGGAGCGATCGAGATGAAACTTGGTGGGAAGAACAAGCACAAGCTCTAGATACGTAACTGACAGAACTGGATAGGATTCGGACACTGTGGGGGGAGTTTGAGGGGGCTTTCAGAATTCCGGCGAATCCTAGTTAATGTACTTCCAGGTGGGCTAGAATGATAAAACTTGGCAGGCGTATCAGGGACCCGACCAGATTAAATTGAAAAGAGTCACTCGCCTGATCCAACCATCGTGGGGGGGAGGGGAGACGGCGGAATCCGGAAACTAGCGGCATGCATAACTTTCGAACGGGTAATGGGATCTTAATGAAACTTGATATTTTGAAATCATGTCTCAGATGTCCCATTTCGAGTCTGGGCTGGATCCGATGAACTAGGGGGGGGGGGGCGAAGGGGAGAACCGGAAATCTTATGACACGCACAGAGTGGAGCGATCAGGATGAAACTTGGTTGGAAGTACAGGCACAAGTCCTAGGTGCATTAGTGACAGAATCGTGTCCGGAATTCCGGTGATCGTGAGTTAAGGTACTTCCAGATGTGCTAGGACGATAAAACTTTGCTGGAGCATTGGAAACTTTACATCGTTGGGTTAGACAACATCACTTCTCCGTTCCGACCCATCCCTTAAAGAACTCATCTTAACCGCAAAATAAAAAAAAATACATTAAAGCAAAATCTACTTTTGATCGCCATGAGCACATGATCCTTTTTGCCTCAAGGGTTTTGCTTCGAAACTATTTTTAAGCACCCTTAAAGTGCACATCTTAACCGAAAAGTGAAAAATTTCCATCCTCGGACCCAGCCTTGCAAGTTTGGCGCATCTTGACTGAAAAGTGATAAAAAAAAACTTTTGACCATCACTTCCATCTAACCGAGCCTTGCAAGTGCCATATGAGCTTCCAGCTCTTGATTTGTATAATGGTACAAAATCAAATCCACACATAGGCCTACTGCTACGACTTCCAAATAAAGATTCCTAGGCTATATTAGAAAGGTTTAATTGTGCAAACTAATGGAAAGTAGGTACCAGCTTCCTCAAAGGCCTGACTCTTGATCAATCAAAATCAAATCTCACCTTCGTGGTCTTGATAAATCCATTTGCCAGAAGTACTGACCAAACTATTTCCACGTCATTGACATTCATCTGACACCCATAAACCTCAATGAAAACTGAAAACGTGCAGGAAATGAAGTTAAACAAAAATCCATATCGATGCTAAGTATTTAAAACCACCAATTAGTGGTGCCTACTTCGGAATAAACTCATGATGAAGACGGTGGAACAAACTCATCAAACTGCGAACGGACTAGGCACCACTCCCGGAGGTCCTGCACCTCTTGTGTTCGCCAGGACTTCTTCTGTAACCGAGCAGTTCCACTGTGGAACAGCCTGTCTGAATCAACTGTCACTATCGAAATACCTGAGAGTTTCAAAAGCGACTCGATGACGACTGGTACAGGCAGCCGTGGCGAGAGGACTGGTGCACCCCAGAAGCAGTAGTCAGGAAATAGCACCATCATCATCTGTAAGCTACTCATCGGGACAGAACATCCTTATTTTTTGCAAGTGCAATTTAAGGTAATGAAAGTCAATGAATCTGCAACACAATTAGTGGGATAAGGGCATGGCAAGATATTTTGCTGAAAGTAGAAAACTTTGTTCCAGCCTTGACACCAAAAGCCAAAAGGTGTGACCTCACACATAGCCTACTTGCTACTGTAGGGTGGGACATGGCCTGGTGGAACATGGAAGCTACCATCTCTGTGACACAATTGGTGGGATTAGGCCATGGCCAGATATTTTACTGAAAGCAGACTTTAAAAAGTAGCGTTAGACTTTAGTTTGCTGCCAATTTTAAATTTCAGGCCAAATTCAACCACAAAATTGAGAACCAGCTTGTCAGTTGTTTGTCGAATTCGAGCCACCAAAAAAATTGTCCCAGAAACACCCCTGTTGGCAACACAAGGGACTGTGAAAACAC
The DNA here is from genome assembly GCA_023053575.1 of Branchinecta lynchi. NCBI lineage: Eukaryota > Metazoa > Arthropoda > Branchiopoda > Anostraca > Branchinectidae > Branchinecta > Branchinecta lynchi. The sequence goes on from JAKZAP010000005.1 coordinate 21,305,144, forward strand.
TCTTTTCGAGCCACACACTCTTTATGGGAGCAAAGAAAAATATCATACGCCAATATCAGCACGCCATTATTTGCGGACGATACAACCTTGGTGTGTGTTGCCCCTACGGAACAATTGCTCCTGTCAACATTGGACGCAGCAATGAGAAAGATATGCGAATGGTTAAAAATAAACCACCTTGACTTGAATATAGGTAAGTCAAATTTTGTTATTTTTTCTCGATCTCCAAATTTTTATCCTTGGATCACGGAAATAGTATCAGAGCGGGGAAGCATTAAACGTGCAAGGTTCGTGAAGTACCTAGGAATTAATGTTGATGAAACCCTATCATTTAAAGACCATGTGAAGTCAGTTTCTAAAACATTGTCGCGTAACCTAGGTATCATGCGTAAATTAAAACACATTTTCCCCCCTTATGTTCTACGGTTGTTATATTTTTCCCTGATTCACCCTTATATTTTATATTGTTCGTCAATATGGCTTGGCACTTTCCCTTCGGTACTTCGTCCAATCCGTGTGATTCAGAATAACGCTGTTAGAGTTTTTTGTGATGTTGGGAACCGGGAGTCCATGAGGTCAGTTTACAGAGAAATAAATGTAATGCCAGCAGCTGGATTACGTGATTTTTATACGTTGATTTTTATATATAAGTATTACAATGAGAGCCTTCCGGATTGTTTTGCAGGAATTTTTATGAGAGGTCAGATGTTCATCAACACAATACTCGGATTCGAGGAAATATTGAGGTTCCTCGGCTAGTTACAAGTAGGTCTTCCTTCTCCATTATTTACAGAGCTTCCAAGCTGTGGAATAAACTAAGTAAAGGTATTAAGGAAATAGGTAATTTTAACCAGTTTAAGTCGGATCTACGTACGGAGTTGCTCAGCAGGTATACCTTCGAAACTGATTAAATAATTTTTTTCTTTCAGGTTTGTTTTATGTAAGATTTACATCATTTTCGTTTGTTGTGTTTTGTTGTTTGGGGGTCACGTAAGGTAATATTTTTCGTTAATGTTTTTGTTTTGTTTTGGTTTCGGTACATGGTCTCATTCTCCATACTCTTTCTACTCTTTTTTTTTTTTTGTATCTCTTACAAGTTAGCACAGCCTCGCAAGCCCCGCTTTTGTTGTGCTATTGAAAACAAAATGTTAATTTTCAATAAAACTGTTCTACTACTACTACTACATAGGCTAAGTCATAAATCCAACATGGAACAGTGTATTTTCACTGTAGGCTAATGTGATGTACTCTGTTTTAGCTATGAAAGTACCAGGAAAGTACAGTATCTCTAATGGACATATCAAAAGGTATGAAGCAGAAACTTCCGGACAAACCAAGAAAACAAGAGGGAAACTCCACCAGAATTACATCCAATAAAACACAACTTTATTAGTACCGTATCTGTACCGTATGTCAGTAGAGGTATGCTTAACTGAACACTTCTGTTCCACTACTTTGGCTTTGTTACTTGCTGATAAAACAGTCAAATGGAAAGGAAAAATAACAAACTTGATATTAGCTAATAGCCAACTATTTCAGGGTTATTCTGGCATAGTCTTTGACTAAATTCAATTAAATACTATTTTACTTTGAATTTACTAACGTGCTTCTTCTTCTATTTGTAGTATCTGCTGGGTCCAACTGCCATCTTCTTGGCTGAATCTGCCGCCTCAAAGTTTTCAAATTAGTTTTCAAAAGGAAAACCAGGTCACAGTTGAGTCACTAACATTGTTAATAACACCCAGTCTAGTACCCTAGCCCTTTTTCAGTCACGGTGCTCAAACGTCTAGCACCATGCCTGAGTGCTAGACTTTTGAGCACTTTACCTTGAAATTCATGCATGGTGCATGGATTTCAGCATATAATGCACACATTAAAAAGCATAATTTCTATCGTTACACAATATAATAGATAGAAACTGTGCTTTTTCATGTGTGCCCTGTATGCTGAAATCCATGCACCATGCATGAATTTCAAGGTAAAGTGCTCAAAAGTCTAGCACTCAGGCATGGTGCTAGACTGGTGCTAGACGTTTGAGCACTGTGACTGAAAAAGAGCCAGTGAACTAGACTGGTAACACCAAAATATTCAAATAGTGATGTAAACATGAATGGAAAAAATGTGTTTGACAAGTATTTTATAGTAAAAAAATGCCTGGTTTGGGTTTTAGTTTTTTCTTTGGTGACCATTCACTGTTCTCCTGGCTGGAACTGGGCTAGCAAAGCTAAGCCTAGGCCAGGCCTAACAACCACCAGATTCATGCTATCAGCAACTGTCAGACAAATATGACCAACGGAATGTGTTTCTTTGTCATACCTTTCCTGGAATTCCCATGATATTCGATTTGATCCAAGTACTCATGATCAAGTCTTCTGTTTGTAAGAGAAATTTGAGGAAAAAAATTGCCCTGTACTTCCAGTGATTTCTGAATAAAATCACTAAGGTCAGGTCCTTCTTTTAATTTCTGTCTAGAGTCTCGGTTGTGTGCTTGTACTATGCTGGTTGATATTACACGTTTGATAAAGCTATCTTTCAGGCCTCTGATGGCTCTTGTTCTCAAAATATTTCTATGTCCCATTTCACGTTTTCAAATTTCAAATTTTCGCAGAGCCTAAGCTCAGTGTTGCCGTTTACGATCGCGACGAGAATAAGCTTCCTAGACTCCGGAGATTTTTTTTGGATCTCAAAACCACACAAAACGTAAGTGGAGGGATGTCTATGACATCGCAAAAGTTGTCCGTCTGTCCTTCTGTCTGTCCATCTGTAAGCACGCTAACTCTTGAAGGCAATGAGATATTTTGATGATACTAGTTGTGAAGATCCATTGGGTCAAGGGAATGGTCAGTTCGTAAATGGGCTCTGTAGCCTTAAATTTAGGGGTGGGGGAGGGGGTTCAATTTAAGGAGCAAACAAAATATTTCTGAACAGCTAATGAGACAGTCGGTTAAGGGGTAAAAAGAAATGCTGAACACGATTATGAAAACCATTTTCTCGCCGGAGAAGTAGTTCGCCAGGAATCCGGCCAAAACCGGAAAGTTTGTTAAAAGTAAATCTTATTTGAAGTTAGTTAGATGTTCGGCTTAGGGGTAAGAAGAGACGCTGAATCCGTAAATAACAATCAATTTTTACCCGGACATATAGTTCGCCTGGAATCCGGCTGAAGCCGGAAAATTTGTTATAACCTAAATTTTTATTTGAAGTTGATTAGATGTTTGATATAAGAGTAAGGAGATATGCTAAATTCGTTTTTGAGCTTTATTTTCAAATAGTTCGGCAGGAAGTTTCGATCTGTTTCGTCCAAATAGATATGGCTTATAGGGGTACATGCATATGCTAAATTCATATTTGAACTTGGTTTTCTCGTATGATTAGGTATTTGGTCTTAATCTGTTTCTAAATCTTAATAGTAAAAATGTTCAAGGAGTCTGGCGAAGACAAGACCCAAATGTCTGGATCATATATCGAACTTTTGGGATTTCACCGAAACCTTTGGTGTTATTTTAATAGATTCGAATAAAAACTACTAAAGGCATGTTGTCGCCGTTCCCCTAGAACTCCTCGGGGAATCGAAGGGAACGGCAAGAATTAAGGGAGTCACTCCACGCGGACGCCATGTACGGAAAACAGCGAGAACACGGGGAATGCTTCCAAAATGATTTTTTTTCTAAAAATAAATATGCAGTTGACGAAATTAGTCTAGATGCACTTTATTTTTGGTTTTGTTTGTTCTGATTGTTTTTAATCGATTTTACATTGCACCACCACCAGCAAAAAGTGATTCCCCTCTGAATCTGAAAGGGAGTCCTCTTTGACGATGGTGAAATACGAGGAGTGAGTCCCCGGGACAAACAAAAAACGCGGGGATGCCTCAAGTGGAGTCCTCGAGGGACAACGAGGATACGCCTTAACCCAAGAAAAAAATGTCGCCCCATATTGTCCTACGTTATAAATTGCAAACTGCATATACTACACATCAAGAATAAAGTATTAGCTTTAGATTGTTATCAGCAACTTGCAGATTGTTTGGGAAATCATACCTTAAAGGTGTATTCTCTCCGTTCCCAGAGGACTCCCCAGGGAATCGAAGGAAACGATAATAGAGGGAGTCACTCCACTCGGACTACGTGTACAGAAACAGCGAGAACACGGGGATGCTTCCAAAATGTATTTTGTTCAAAATAAAAATATACAGTTGACGAAATTAGTCTGGATCCACTTTATTTTTGGTTTTGTTCATTCTGATTGTTTTATTTAATTTTACATTGCACCAGCAAAATTGATTCCCCTCCGAATCTGAAAGGGAGTCCTTTTTTATGATGGTGATGATAATCGGAGCATTCCCCGTCCGTGGGGACTCGCGAGACTACGGGGAGTGAGTACCCGGGACAAACAAAAACGCGGGGACCCCTCAAGTGGAGTGCTCGGGGAACGGCGAGAATACGCCTTAAAAGATAATTTAGACAGTTCAATGTCATCTGCAAAAAAATCAGCGAAAACACGTCGTCCAACCGACGCATGAAGGGGGGTGGGCTACACCCTCTCCCCCCAATGTTATCTGCCAATGGGTGAAAATTAATATACTGGCGCGAAGCGCTGCGAAATTTCTGTAAACTACTTTTTTTCTGAAAAACGTCGAACTTTCTTCCCTTTCGCACTTTTTCTTGTCAAATGACACACGCCTGACTTTGTTGCTCCGTGTGCCATCTGGTAGCAGATAGGCAAATTTACGCATTGGATTTGGCATGTAGATGCCTTTGCGGTTCCAACGATATGACGCTTGTTTTGTTCAGGGTTGCCACCTGTAGCACGAAAGTGCTAAATGTAGCACTATTTCATCATGTGTAGCACTGTAGCACGTGCTACATTGAATGTAGCACTTTTTGTCTTACATGACCAAATTGTAGCACTTTCGTGCTACAATTTTATTTTGTCTTGGACAAAATAATAAGGATTTTGAAAAAAGACAAAAGAGGGATTTTAATACAGCAAATGTATGTATTAATTACAGCAAAGAAGTTTTGAAACCGACTAGACGGCCGGACCGATTAATATTTCCTGTATGTATTTCACAGCTTTTGTTTCCTTTGTCATTCGCCTTGGGCTGGTTTTCATTTCGCTGTCAGATTCTACAATTACGCTGTACGTGGAACCTCTGTGGTTATGAAAAGTAAGAAAGCTATTCTAGCTATCAAATCTTCGGCATTTTCCTCTTTAATTTTTTCTGTGGGCGAGATTTCCATGGCCTGATAGCAGTTTGTTACTTTCCTTTTTTTTCATATGTTTGAAGACTGCTAAATGCAAGCCTATGTAGTAGCCTAGTACCCGGTCGTGCAATTACTAGTCGATTTGAATCAAAGTGATAATAAGCGAGGCAATAAGTAGATTAGTTGCAGTGAAAATTTGCAGCACCAAAGTTTTGTGCTTTTATGGAAATTAGACTTTCAATTTTTGCATATCCCAGTAATTTGTGATCTCGCAGTCGAAAGAAATCGACAAAGTCGTTAGAAAGTAGCAAGTAAAACGAAAGAACACAAAGGACTTGCTCTAGTGTAGGTTAGTCCTAGTGTCCGTCCAAGTGCGAGTCAGTTATTTTAACGGAGTTTTCTGTCTTTGGCTGTTCCCAAGTGATCTGAAGCTAGCTTCTTTTGTTTTAATAAAATGTATCTGATTCCGATGGGAGAATTTTTTTTGTCCTGCTCGTGCTCTGCCAACGTCTGCCGTCTGCTAGCGTCGAACGGGAATAGTAAGGAATACTGTAAGATTTTCGTGTGCAGAAATGCAAAAACCGATCTGTATGAAGAAATATCCCGTGGGGGTTACCCTTTGCACCGACCGGTTTAAAGGAATCGTCATTGTCCAATAAAACATTTTTTTATAGAAACTTCAAGTTTCGTCTCGGCAAAACAAAGTAGTTCAAGTTCCATAGTCTCTGTAGGGAAATGCATCACGAAAACAGAGCTTTTGTCCGCTGCAAACTCCTCACACGAGCAAAAAAAAAGAGAAATGAGTAGCAAGCAAAACCGCGGCTAACCCTTGGATCGCATTTGGATCTTCCTTCGGAAATTATAAAAATGGATTTCTTTTTAGACCAAAATTTTTAAAAGTTTTTATGCACGACAATAATCTAAATACACTTAAATACGGGCCGAGCGCGTGACACGCGCCAAAAAATTCCGACGGTAGCACCGATTATCGTTGTTCAGCACGAAGATTTGGGATTTTCCCATTCAGCGCTCTTAGCGGATTAAAGTCGGATTAGCTCAGGATACATTTTTTGTTCTTTTACATTAAAACAGACAAAAAATTGACATAAAAATAATCTAAATACACTTAAATACGGACCGTGCGCGTGTCGCGGCGACAGCCGCGACACGCGCAAAAAAAATGTCGACTGTAGCACCGAAAATCTCTGTGTAGCACGGAAATTCGGGCAATTGTAGCACTCTCGCAACTGACCGTGGTGGCAACCCTGGTTTTGTTTTGAGCGACGCAAAGCGGGAAAAGTCTTACAGTGAGTCAGACAGTTGTCAGAATGTGGTAATTCAACAAAGATTACTGTTTTCTAATTAGAAACTGGAAGGTAAGTAGTGCTAAATTATTACTGATATGCTACAGACGGGTCAAGTATGACCCAAAATAAAATTTTATGGAAGAATCAAGACGTAATTATTTCTACGAGAAGCTCCTGATTTTTCCAAATCTTGAGTATGTCATTTGACAAGAGTGGGCATTTCGATCTATTTACCTGTTGGTGTCAATTGACACATGTAGGAATTCAGATGACAAGGTTTTCGTGCATTAGGAAAGAAAACGCTTCATAAGTAAGATGTGTATATGGTTGGTGATTTAAGTAAACGTATGCGTGGGCGTAGGGGGAGAAAGAAAAAACAAAGCCAATGACTGGATTTACATGATGATTTAGAATCTAGTTTACTTAGCCTATATTTTTTCCAGTTTATTGTCTTCGCAGATACGGACTTGATATGGAAGCAGATGAACCAAGTAAGCCCAAAGAAGTCAGACGCTCTGCAAGATCCCTAGCACCAAGATCCCTGACTGCTAGTGAAGCTGCTGATGTTTTCATGTCATTTGGAGACGATTCTGATCTAAGCGATCTGTCAAGTGAAGAAGATGATGCAGAATGGAGTCTCCCTGCTGCAGATACTGAATCACCAACCAGAAGTTCAAATCATATGGAAGCACTGGAAGATGATTACATAGATCAAATGAATAATACAGACGAGTCAGATGACGAAGATGTCCCACTTCGAGTGACAAGACCCAAACTGAAGAGAAGTGGAACAGATGCTTGCCGAGATGATCCAGTTGAGCCAGACGATGTCGAACAGCCTCCGCGGAAGAAGGGCAAGGCCCCAAAACCTTCTTATAACTGGACAAGGACCACCTTACCGAGAAGAGAAGATGAATGCACATATAGGGATCCATGTCCTCAGGTTGAGGGACTATATCCTATCGAATACTTCCTCAAGTACTTTCCGTCGGATCTGTTTGAACTCGCTGCGGAAAAGACTGAGCAATACCACACGAGAAAGAACTGTAGAAGCATCAAAGTACCCGGAAAATCTTTGACCCACGAAATTCGACAGACAGTCGGACTGAGCATACTGATGGGATCCCTGAATCTACCACAGCTAAAGCTGTACTGGAATAAGAAGTTCTCGCAGCCACTATTCTATAACACGATGCCAAGAGATAGGTACAGCAAGCTGAGAAACAACCTGCATTTTACCTCAGACGAAGATCGGGATGGAGGCGATGCTCTCTGGAAGGTCAGACCAGTTCTAACAGCAGTCAGGAGACGCTGCCAGGGATTAGCACGTGAACAGAATCTCAGTGTCGATGAGCAAATGATCCCTTTCAAGGGGAAGACAAAAATGAAACAGTACATAAAGTCGAAGCCGAGAAAATGGGGTTTGAAGAATTTGGTGATTTGTGGGTCCTCGGGGATAATGTACGACTTTGAACTATATCAAGGGAAGAACACCAACATCAGTGACAAATACAAAGAGGATGCTGGCGGGCTTGGCGGAGCTACGGTCATGCGTCTACTTGAAGGGATTGATAAGCATCTAAACCACAGGGTTTACTTTGACAACTACTTCACGTCATTACCTCTCATTGAGCTACTGGGAGCTGAGGGATTTTTCGCTGCGGGAACCATAAGAGCTGACCGCGTCGGTAAAGCCAAGCTAATGGAGGAGAAAGAACTAAAGAAGAAAGGCAGAGGTGCCACCGATGAAATGGTAGATGTGGGGAGAGGCTTGCGACTCGTAAGGTGGTACGATAACAGAGCAGTCACACTGGCCTCGAACTATTGTGGATCTGACACCACAGACACCGTGAAAAGGTGGAACATTGATCAAAAAGCATATGTTGAGGTTACCAGGCCTCAAATTGTTTCTGACTACAACAAGTGCATGGGAGGGGTTGATAAGCTAGACCACCTTATTGCTCTTTACAGAGTTGAGACCAAGGCCAGAAAATGGCCCCTGAAAGTCATATTTCACTTTGTAGATGCAGCGATCTGCAATTCTTGGCTTGAGTACAGGCGATTCGAAAGCAAAGATCCCAGCGTGAAACAAGTTTCACTATTTGAATTTCGAAACGAAATCGCAGAAGCACTGATCAGAACCGAAGAAACTCCTAGCCGAAAGCGTGGCAGGCCACTCAGCAATCAGCCTTCACCATCGGCCACTCCTGATTTGCCAGGCACAAGCCGCAGTCCTTCACAAGCCCGCGTCCGACCTTCTTATCCGATAGAGAGTGTTCGCTACGACAAGATCAGCCACCTGCCTCTGCACATTGAGGGGAGAGAAGCCATGTGTCGGTACGAGCGTTGTCCCAAGGGGGTTCTGGGTAGGTCTCGCACTAAATGCAACAAGTGTGGTGTTGCTCTTTGCTTGAACAAGGAAAGGAACTGCTTCCTTGCTTATCATACTCGTTGATTTTTGGTTTTATACATAAAATACTATCTGAAATAAAATAAAATTGTGTGCTTTGAAACCTTATATTGTCATATGACACGACATTGAAAAGTAGCACTAGTACCCGATCTTGTCAAATGACAAGATGCTAATTTCCATGTTTCCAGAACGGATTTTGATCCGTAACTTGCAACATTGCTTATTTAGACCGGAAACATTATAGTTAAATATAAATTGTATTTTTAGATTGAAGAAAAATAAATCAGGTGCGAAAGGGTTAAAATAGTCGATTTTTCTGGAAAAAGTCAGTAAATACCTTGCTCTCCAAACATTTTGGCTAGTAACGACTAATACTTATTTTACCGTTTTTAATCGAATTCTTTTTCAGTGTTTCATTGTGGTTACTATGAATTTCTTTTTTTTAATAGAAAGGATTTCTTTCTAAAAAAAAAATTTAATCAACCTATTTTTGTGCTAGTTTGGAGATTTTTGCGATGAGTCAAAAAATGTTGTAACTATGCTCATCAGGCAATTTCGAAAACTGGCTACTTATCCATACAGAGATTTTGGTACGAAATCTGGTTGTGAAAATGGTAACTATCGTAATGTCATTCTGTCAAGGTCTAAACACGCGACTGATAATCTGACAAGCGTTAAACATAGGACTAAGAGTATGATTCTCTGAGGCATAGGGGTGAGTCACCCACACGCATCACCCCCTCCCTTCGGCCTGCCATTGCAGTTCGGGATTATTGCTTTTAACTCCAATGAATTAAAAAAGCGTTAAATACTATGAATTTCTTTTTCGAACTTAAGATGACCTTTAGGCCTGCCAAATTTTAGATTGAAGTCGAAATTGGACCAAAGTTCCGAATTCGGTATAAGTACCGAATCCCGGCAACTGTAACGAATAATGGTTTCTGACGGATATTCCTGATTCGGTGAACAATACTCGAATTCTGCATAATTTCGATGAAATTGGGCAAGAATTGGATTACTTTCTGGCATTGAAAAATTGCCGAATAAGCCACCGAAATTGCACCGGAATCAGGGATTCGCGTCTATAACCTTTTCGAGATTCCCTATAACTACCGAATCCCGGTAATTAAACCGAATATTTCTATTATCGAGAATTACCAAATAATTTTAGTATTTCAATAGGGCCTCAATTTCGGAACAAAACAAAACAATTGGATCACCTAGTTTGGCAACGGATGGGAGGAACCACATATCTTTTGTCTGATTTTATCTGAGTTTCGGCCGAGTTCCGGGTGAATCATTTGTCCGGCAAGAAGACTAAGTTCTGATATGGATTTAGCGGGCCTCCTTGCCCCTTACACGACTATTTCAATAGCTTATAAAACATACATTTTTGTTTACCCTTAATTCGAAACCCCAACTGCCTCAACATATGTAAAGGACCCATTTACAACATGGCCTGTACTTTGCCAGTGAATCTTCATACGAAGTTTGAATAACATATCTTAACACCTTTGCCCCCCCCCCCCCCGACGCGAAAAACTTCCCAGACTTCCATGACAGCATGACTAAACCCTAAGAATACGTACAAGAAACGTGACTCCATCTGGCGTATCGTCCGACGCGCAGAGCTTTCGCCTGTCTGGATAAAAGGGTAAGGTACAGACAGGTTTAGCCACCTTTTTTTCTTGAAAATTGGTCGTTAAATTTTATTAAATCGTTCACCAGACAGTTGTCGGATGCATTCTGTCTTTTGACCTGTAATCTTCGATTAAATACTTATTCTAAATATCAGTCAGTTATGTCTATTAGTTATACAATCAAAGAAATCGTACTATATTGTCAACAAGTAATATTTTCCTAAACACTGCATAAACATCCGTCTAGACCAGGGGTGGCGAAGGTATTCTTGAAACTATAAAGTGTAAACACTTGGGCTTTAAGTATAGCCAAGGCCTTCTTAACAAGACCAAAGGTGTCGATGGGATCCCAAAAATCTAAGATTTGATCCAGACAATTCGGTCTTGTCTTCGCCAGGCTAATCATCAAAGAAAACCGAGTTCAGATATTCTATCTACATATCTATACCTCTATAAGCCATATCTATTTTGACGATATTGACCGAAACTTCCTGCTTTACTACTGCCAAAGTTGCGGTTTCGCCCGAATTCCGAGCGAACTACTAGTCCAGCAAAAAAAGAAAAATTCAGAAACGAAGCCGGCGTATCTCCTTATCTCCCTATAAAGAAATCTAATCAACTTTAAATAAAATTTTGACTTAAAAAAAAAATGCGGGTACTGCCTGATTCCGGACTAATTATATCTCTGGGTAAAACATGATCATTATATACAGACTCAGCGTCTCTTCTTATCCCTAAATATATCATCTAATCAACTTAAGATAAAGCTTTTACTTTTAACATATTTTCCAGTTTTGGCCGGATTACAGGCGAACTAGTTGTCCGGCGAGAAAAAAGTTTTCACCATCGGGTTCAGCATGTCTTCTTACCCTTAAATCAAACATTTAATCAACTTCAAAGAAATTGTTACTTTTAACCAACTTTCCGGTTTTGGCCGAATTCCGGAAGAACTGCTTGTCCGGCGACAAAATGATTTTCACCATCATGCTCAGCATGTCTTCTTACCCCTAAATCAAACATTTAATCAACTTCAAATGAAACTTTTACTTTTAACAAACTTTCCGATTTTTGCCGGATTCCGGACGAACTACTTGTCCGGCGAGAAAATGATTGTCACCATCGTACTCAACATGTCTTCTTACCCCATAATCTACTATCACATTAGCTGTTTAAAAATATTTTGTTTGTCCCTTAAATTGAACCCCCTCCCCTACCCCCAAATATAGGGCTACAGAGCCCATCTACGAACTCGATCTTAGCCTAGACCCAAACAACCCTCATACCAAGTTTCATCAAAATACCTAATTCCCTTCAAGAGTTATCGTGCTTACAGACGGACGGACGGACGGACAGACGGACGGACGGACAACTTTGCGATGTCATAGGTATCCCTCCACTTACGTTTTGGGATCCCAAAAACAGAGATGTAAACACAGATAGGCCAACGTTGCCTCAAACTAACAATAACAATCGCTTTCGTATGTTTCGTATTGAGAATCCTTCGGCAGACCTGTCTTGGCTTTCAAAGAGTTGAGTTCTCTTGTAAGAATGTAGTTTATAGGTAAAGTAATTGTCTTTTTACATACGAAGTGCTCGTACACAGTAAATATAAACAGTAACTTTTGAGTCAGTTAAAATCATTTTAATTATTATTTCGAATTTATTTTTCTTGGTCTACAATTTTTGTGATTCTTGTTGTCTGGGTCATTGTTTTTGGGATCCCAAAACGTAAGTGGAGGGATACCTATGACATCGCAAAAATGTTCGTCTGTCCGTCTGTCTGTAAGCACGATAACTCTCGAAGGGAATTATATATTTTGATGAAACTTGGTGTGAGGGTTCATTGGGTCAAGGGTAAGGTCAAGTTCCTAGATGGGCTATGTAGCTCCACATTTAGGGGTGGGGGAGGGGGTTCAAATTAAGGGACAAACAAAATATTTTTAAACAGCTTATGTGATAGTCGATTATGGGGTAAGAAGGCATGCTGAGCCCGATAGTGAGAATCATTTTCTCGCCGGCCAAGTAGTACGTCCGGAACCCGGCAAAAAACGGAAATTTGGTTAAAAGTAAAAGTTTTATTTTTAAGTTGATTAAATAGTCGATTCAGGGGTAAGAAGACATGCTACACGATGGTGAAAGTCATTTTCTCGCCGGACAACTAGTTCGCCCGGAATCCGGGGAAAACCGTAAAATTTGTTAAAAGCAAAAGTTCGATTAGGTGACAGATTAAGGGGTAAGAACAGAGGCTGAGTAGGTATATGACAATCGTTTTTTACCCGGACATATAATTAGTTCGGAATCCGTTTGTAACCGGATTTTTTTTTAAGTCAAACTTTTATTCAAAGTTGATTAGGTGTTCTTTATAGGGATAAGGAGGTACGCTGGATTTTTCTCTGAATTTTTTTTCTGCTGGAATAGTAGTTCGCTCGGAAATCGGACCAAACCGGAAACTTGGCAGAAGTAAAGCAGGAAGTTTCGGTCAGTATCGTCAAAATAGATATGGCTTATAGAGGTATATCTGAACTTAGTTTTCTCTGATGATTAGTCTGTCTAAGACTGGGTCTGACTAACTAAGGCGTGCCTCGGCCCTAGCTCCCTTCGAGTGTCTGCTCCTTCTTGTACCAAGGATGGTCATATTGGTGCAGATTGCGAGGGGGAGTTCCTGCGTACGTGCTTATCGAGGCTTAGGCGTGAATTCATTGGGCATAAATTCAGTGACGTACCGTGATTGGTCTTATCTTTTTCATCTTTTTATTTCTTCGCTTCTTTTATAAATAAAACCAATTGCCGGTATCTATTCTTCTTGTATGGTTCTGCTATAATTCCTGGGCGGAGGGGTGGCCTTACGGGAGGGTTTTGGTATCCGGGGGCCTTGCATCGCGCTACCTAGTTACTTTCCCCCGTCCGGCGATTATAGACCAAGTAAATGCCTGTTAGGATTTTGAAGGTAATTTAAACTGATCGCATACAGTTTTGTTTGTCTTTAGTATGTTCGAAAATTGCACCAGCACGTCTCCTCCCCTTATATTGACTATATCACTGGGTTTGACAATTTCATGTTAAACTTCCGGATCCGGGCAAAATACTTGTCCGGCGAAAAATAATTTTCGTATTCGGATTCAGCATGTCCTCTTACCCCAGATCGAATATCTAATCAACTTCAGATTCAACTTTTACTTTTTACAAATTTTCCGGTTTTTGCGGGATTCCTAGGGAACCTGTCGGGCGAGAAAATACTTTTAATATTCGGATTCAGCGTGTCTCCTTAAAAGCCTGCCTTTAAAAAAATATTTACTTTCGCCCCTTAGTTTGAACCCCCACTCCTAAATGTACAGCTACAGAGCCCAAATACGAACTGGACCTTTCTCGTGACCTAAAGAATCCTCACACCAAGATTCATCAAAATATCTCATTCCCTTCGAGAGTTATCGCGCTCACAGATGGGCGGACAGCTTTTGTGATGTCACAGGTATCCCTCCACTCGCGTTTTGGGATTCCAAAAACACGTTATATAGATGACAGACTGCGCAAACGGACTGACCGAATGCAGCAAAATAGATGCGATAGATTGGTGATTACCGAATTCGGATTTCGGTAACGAATGAGAGTCAGAAGCTTCATAACAGATAACAAGGATGCGCAGTTTCAATAGACAACAGTTGGGGTGTAATCTATTGTGATTCTGAAAACGTTAATGAGAGTATAGTAAACAATAAGCATGATCATTCACCCAATTTGGAAATAGAGGGGAAAATAATTTGTATCAATAATTTTATTTATTAATAATTTATTATTAATAATTATTGTTTATTTAGCGGGATTTTCCCCTTTGGCAAAATTTTACTGAGTCTTTAAATCGTAGGGTGGCGCTGCGCCGCCTCTGCCCCTAAGAGTCACCGGGGGGGAACTGACACCAAAAAAAACATAAAGAGCGTGTTCCACCCTTCTACCAATAGTAATTATTAGTTACTATTTCCGTTCCAACCTCGCTGACCGTTCCAACCTTCTCGAAATATAGTAAACAATAGTAATTATTTGCTTACCACGCTCAAGAGCGTAGTAAGCAGTAAGCGTAGTAACTACGGATCTCTGTAACGTGATCGGTCGGATTCGCCCCTGGCATTATATTCTGCTGGAAAATAGAAAAATCGTTACAGCCTTGACGGTAAAAAGCCAGAATTCGTGACGTCATGCGTAGTAACTACGGTAAGTAGGATGGGACACGCTGAAAGAATTGGCATTTTGAAGGCCATCTAATATGCATCTTTGACGCCGTAAAGGCCATCTAGAGGCGGCGATCACACACACATTACAGTGTTGCCACTCGACCGGCACCGCTTCGCGGTGCCGGCCTCGTCAAAAAGCGACATTTCTGCGGTATCCTTCAACCAAAATGCGGTAACATTCGCGGCATGCCCTAAATTCTCGAAAAAAAAACATTATTGATATTTTAGGGGGAGAAAAGGTAAAAAATGTCATTTTAATATGAATGTTGATTCAATGTCAAGTGAAGTGGGGTAGAAATCTGTCATAAATGCGAGAACACAAGTGCTGTCTAGCTTTCTTGTCAGTTGTCAAACGTGAGCTTGGTGCGGGGGTGCTACTGCGTTACACTAGTTTATCATTGACCGTGTTCGAAACAAGAAGAGATGGGTAGCTAGATTGTCGTGTCTCAACCCTTTTCGGTTAATCTTTAATGAAAATCAACATTGAAAGCTTCAAAGAGGAACATTCAGATAAATAAGACAAGACAAACAAACAAGATTAATCGGAATCGGACAGATCACGTGGGTGACAAACAATATCTTTGGCCACACCCAGGCCACACCATACACAATCTTCTGGTTCATCACGCTACACTCTCGAGAAGAGGCACTAGCCTTAACATTACCCTTGTGTTGGTGTATTCACCAAGCTGATACTAGCCACTGGAAAGCCGTGTTTATATTATTCAGATTCAAATTTTCCGTATCACAGTAGAATTTTGCGGTGTGAGGTAATTTCTCATTGCCCAGATAATTTTTCTGGCCAGATTTTTTTTCTGGCAAGAAAGTAAATCTGGGAATTCTGGGTGTTCTCACCAGAATCTGGTACAGAACAGGAGTGGTGCATCGTATTGGTTGGCCTGATAAAAGCTTAAAATGCTCGAGATCTCATTTCCAATGAAACTTTGCTCCAGAATCTGTTAAGAAAAGTTTAATAATTTATCGGGTCATTAATAGCTACAAAATGCCGATAGTTTAGTTTCGAAAGTTTAAAATCCTATACCACTCAATGTTAAATTCTTTGCCTGTACTTTTTCCGTTTTGTCGAGCTATACTTATGTGTTTAATCCCTACTACACTACTTAATTTATCCACAAAGTGTGGCTATCAACTAACATCCAAAAGGACAGCCTCACTACACGAATACTCATTAACATTGATCTTAAACAATTCTCATATTTTATCAAATTCCTCAAACTAATTAGTATTTATAATGGCTCTTTCAGACTTGAATTTACTACTCTCATTAAACTTGAATATACTAGAAACCTTAGTTACAAACCAATATTTATCACTCTTTAATTCATTACAAGTTCGAAATCTGGCCAGATTTTTTTTCTAGACAGAAAATATCTAATCCAACAGATCGAAAATCTGGCCAGAAAACGCCTTCAAATAAAACTTTCACTTTAACGAATTTTCCGGTTTTGGCCGGATTCCAGGCGAACTACTTGTCCGGCAAGAAAATGGTGTTCATAGTCGTTTTCGGCATGTCTTCTTACCCCTTAATCGACTATATATTAGCTGTATAAAAACATGTTGCTTGCCCCTTAATCTGAACCCCCACCCCTAAATGTAGGGCTTAGAGAGCCCATCTACGAACTAGTCCTTTCCGTTGACCCAAAGAATCCTCACACCAAGTTCCATAAAATATCTCATTCCTTCGAGAGTTATCGTGCTCACAGACGGACGGACAGACAGCTTTTGCGATCTCATTGCGACCAAAACTTACGTTTTGGGATCCCAAAAACTACGAGCCGGTCGGTAAATACCTTGCTGAAAAATACCGCCTCTGGTTAACAGTATGTATATGACAAATCTGAATTTTTAGTAGACGACTAACTGGCAAATAGTTAAAACGTCCTGTTTTGGTAAAAAAAAGAAAACAGATCACAGAAGCCGCCTACCCCCTAGGATAGGCCAGTACTTTTGGGGTCAATAAACTCTCGGTGACTTGATGACATATACTTAAATAAAGTTATTACTTACCATCACACAGTCCTATGGCGTAAAATCCTGTGACGCAAGATAAGTCTGGCCTATTGCTAACTCCAAAACACAAACTAAAATGGACTGTTTGGTTCTGACAAGGGTCATCGGATGAACTAAAGTTTCAAACGTCTGATCAACTCAACCCATGTGGTGAACTAATTGTATCCCAGGGGACAAGCTGCCGACAAGCAGGTCATTTAATTAAGGTCCGTAGTGGACTTCCATGAATCGAATCGAACGCGGCTTTGAAATCCTAATTTTATGCAACAAAGACAGGCGAGAAAGATTCGCGTAAGGCGAGAAACTTCAAGTTGGACAAATTTTACGTAATGGAAAAAGGCATTTCGCGGCATAATTGCGGCGTGCGGCATCATAAAAATTTTACGCGGCATTTCCCTCTGAATCGCGGCAATATGCCGCGAAATGCGGCATAAGTGGCAACACTGACACATTATCTGCACACTTTGCTCGGATAGAATTTTCGTATAAACTTCACTAAAAGAAATTAAAAATCACAGAGAAGAACAAAAACACTCTGACAGTAAGTACTAAGTAGTAGGCTGTTTTAGAAATTTTACAAACTGATAAAACGGGATTTGCTACAGTGGCACAGGCTATGATGAATCTCTGATGTACTGTAGCATTTTATTGCTACAGAGCATTTCATTGCTTCATTGTTCATATGCTTTCACCATGAAATTCATGAATGTTGTGATGTTTCCTGGCGACCTGGCTGTTTCGTGCATACACATGCACAAAGGGGTTCTGTGACCCTTGAAAAAGAGTTGTTAGTGGGCTACTGTGTTTCTGCTCCTTAGATCCTGTATCCTGCATGGACCCATTGATATATTTTCATTTCTTTGTATATCCCATATGGAAATAATTCAAGTCATTGTATTAGCATTATGGGACATTTTTCCAATCGTAAACAATTGGAAACGACCATTTCCTATTGTTTTTTTAAGATTGGAAACAGTCATCTACGCTTGGAAACAGTTGTCTACGAATGTAAACAGTTGTTACCAGTTGTATTTTTATGATTGGAAACAGGCGATTTCAGTCATAAAAATACAAATCTTAATAACTGTTTCCAATTGCAAACTATTGGAAACAACTGTTTACAGTCATAAACAACTTGAAACAACTGTTACCAGTCGTAAAAAAAACAATTGTTTATGATCATTTCGAGCTGTTTACAATTGGAAAAATGCCCCATAATACAATGACTTGAATTATTTCCATACAGGTATGTCAACCCGGGAGTTGCCCTAAAGAGATAAGGACAAAGAGACAATATGTTACAGGCAGGGTCACCAGTCACTAACCTCCAATTACATTACCTGAAATTTGCCTTTAAAATGTCAAATATGCGTGTCTCCGGTCTAATGAAGCGACAAACTCAGCATGGTAATTGGTATACACAGAGGCGTTACTAGCCAAAATGTTTTTTGGGGGGCGAGGCATTTACGGACTGGCTGGTAATTTTTACTGACTTTTTCTGCAGAAAAAATGACTGTTTTGAACAACAAAATGAAATTTTTGAAAAAAATCTAACGATTTTCAGAAAAATCCACTGATTAACACAAAAACGACTATTTTGACGAAAAATCAACCAATTCTCAGAAAAAATGACTGTTTTCATGAAAAAAAATCAACCGTTTTGACGAAAAATCATGCCGCTTCTCTCCGACTCGGTTATTTTTTACCGACTGTCTGACAGCATCCCCCCTCCCCTCCCCCCCCCCCCCCCCAGTCATGATGCCCGTGGGTATACAGCCACAAATGGATTGGTACGGACTGCATAGGGACATGTAACTTTGTGGTTACGAGCCCATGGGTAGGGTAGGGTACAGGGTATGGTACCATGCTCTTGCATGCCAGGACGTAATAGCACCATGCTCCATTCTCGAGGATTTGTGTGTGACTGGTCCCAGTTAGGTCTAACCTGGGTCTTAGATCATTAAGATTTTTAATTCTTTGATAGTTAGGACTAGGAACACGCAGAAACTTCCTTTTACAACTTTTGATGGCAGTTTCACGGAATTCAAGGTTGGCAAACTCTTATGCAACACAAACAGCAGATATAGGATAGATATATTCTTGTATTTCTATATATGTGAGGGAGGGGTGATAATGGTGATATAAGGCAAATTGCCTGTTAAATTTAGTGTTTAAATATATGTTCTGCCCTGGGTTTGGATGTAAGACTAAAAAAACCATTAATGGCAATGTCACATGTTTCTGTATATAGTACAGTGATCAATTTTTCTAAATATATAGGTGAACTGCAAAACCCCAAATCGAGAAGGTTAAATTTTGAAATAGTGCTGTTGGCTGGACGTAGTGGGTCACAAAATGTATGGAGGAGGTGGTAAGTATGGGTGTGCATGGGTTACAAATTTATAGTGGGGTGATGTGGCCCAAGTTGGGTCATCAGGTGATGACCACTCACCTGTTTTTCTGTTCTGGTAAATTCCTGTGTTGATTTGTGTTTATTTTAGTTATTAATCATATTATCCTAAACTTCTGTATTGATGTGTGTTAATTGTTTTTTTTGTTTTTTTTTTTCGTTATAATGCCTGAGGGAGGATTTTATTAATAATTTTTACAAACAAATCAGAATTAGTGAAGTATCGTTTTTTGTGTCAATGGTATGTCTGATGCTTGTAAGCAACATGAGGTATCTTTATATTCAATTAAATTGTATCTTACCTTACCTTACTCATTAAATATTGGTGCCATCTCAAATTTCTTTGACTTCCCGATAGGATTAAGCCAACCCAGTGGTTTTGGTGCCGAACATCTTAGCTATGGGGCAGATATAGGTATAAGTGAGTGGTATATTTTGTAGTCACAAGTGTTCAACCAGTGAACAACAGTTTATTTGTGACCCGCTTTTTGTGTGACAGTGGTGTATGAATAAAATACACAAAGTAAAATATACATATAAAAACACTTAAACAAAACAATGTAAATAAACATAACAACATTCTTTTCATATAGATGAAAAACACACTAAATAGACTTAAAATTTTTACACAGTGACGAGCATATTAATTGGGTTCAGGAATCAAAAACTGGCTAATAATTTCAGGGGCTGAGAGGGCAGGATGTTTGTGGAGGGAAAATACATTTGAATGCGAACGATAAAGTTTATTGATACTATCCTGAACATTAAAATTCGAAACCAATTTACGATTACGAAAAGATTTTGGAAGATACATCAGAAATTTACAATACTTAAAGAAACAACTTCTCAAATTTTTTACATCTTTTTTCCTTAGGGTATGGTAAAGTCCGGAACAATTATGAATATATGGGCCGTAAAAAGCACCAGACAACCTTGCGAGCGCCTTGCGTGAATATTTTCCTCTATTTGGGACCAAAGGCCCGTAACCAATTCTAATGGAGTTTGATACTGTTTTTAAAACTTTACTGTGACAAGCTGGCTCAGTTACAAATGCAGTTTAGCATCCAAGCACACTGAAATCTTGTGAACCTTTGTGCTGATGGGGCAATCCCATTTTGATCTTCCATGTTGCACAGAAGGGGCTAAAGCTATGATAATGCAGCCTACCAAAATAACCCAAAAGATTAAATTTTCTACTCTTCCAGACATATTTCTTCGATGGCACAAAATGAAAATTCCAAGCCATTGTTTACAAGACTTCCTCAGCATGTCAAACCTTCTCATTATCAAGTGAAGCTGCATCCGAATCTGTCTGATTTCTCTGTCCGTGGAGATGTGGTCATCAGTATTAGGGTAAGTATCTGCTTTCTTTGAAAATAAGTAACCAATGAAAACATTGTTGATAACTTTGGTGGCTTTGTTTGGGTGATGGAATGGAAGTGACATATATATATGAAGAAAAAAAAGAAGTATGATGCAAATAAAGGCCGTCATCCCTCTTACTTCTATCTAGCATGTAAACATGTAAGTGTAATGGATCTGTAGAGTCTAGACATAAGCTTAGCACACGAATATAATTAATGAAAAAATATGGGAAATACATGGAAATATAGTGGATCCATGTAGGCTAGGTGTAAGCCTAGATTGTGAATAAGAACTAGTTATCAAGTTTCCTTAAGTATTTTTACTCATTTGATAAGTAGATCACATAGGTGACGTAGGAATAGCTTGTTTTATAATCAGATTGATGGTTATCTTTCCGTCCTTTTTATTCCTTGTTTATGTATTAACTATGTTCCGGGTTGTGATTGTTGTGAAATCCTAGCTCGTAGTAACTATTGATAGGAAGTTGGAATGTAAATAAGGCTGCAGAGTTAAAATGACTCCTCCTCCAAGGCAGGGCCAACTGTCACTTGTCCCCATTTGTCTCCACCCGGAGGAGGAGCCAACTCATATCCATCGGCCAATCCTGGGCCTCGGCCGGCTCCGACTCCGACTTTGAGCTCAAATCAGAGTCTGAATCATTTTATTTTTCCAATATTCGTTAAAATAGCCTGGGATGTCAAAACGTTAAATAAAAGCACAAAATAAACACATTATACGCACTATTGGGTGCCTATGATGCCTACAGAAGCTTCTTGCACATTCATTAGTAAGGTGGTAGCAGTGATGCATTGCGTGCGGAAGTGTCGGGGTACCGTCAAGCTTTTGGCTGTCCTAAGCCCTCGTCCGGACCCGTTGACTTTTATAAAAACATGGCAAAATTTACATAATCGTTTTTTCAAGAGCTGACTATACAGCAGATACAAATGTTGTATTCTGAGTCTCAAGGATAAGTCAGAAGGCGAATAATTTACTAATTTATGGTGATTTAGGCGTACTACAGTTATGACAGACGAGGTATGGCTAGGTTTTGGGAGAAGTTAGTTAGCCATCCACGGTACATTCATTTAAAAACGCTTATTTAATTCCTTACCTATTGGGTAATTCTTGGGTATCACTCACTAAGAAAATAAGTTTTGATGAACGCACAATGTCTGAGTTATATGGTGAGGGTATAGGAGGGGGTGAAGAACATTTTGCGGAAATTATATGAAGACGAAAATATTTTCCATTTAGTGTGTCAGTGTAATAGGTTGTGTGATTGAAGGAGGTTTTTTTTTATAGGGTGAATGAAGTATGGAGAGGATTGGTTAGATATTTTTCTTCAGTTTATTTGACAAGAAATGTTTTGGTTTTTGTGGAATCGTTCTATTGTAAATGGTTGTTGCGGAGTAGATATTTTTGTTCTATTACGGCCCGATGGGCTTTCTTTTGGAATACATGGCGTATGAATTTACCGCCTGAGTTTTACTTTTTTGCCCTGATCCTTTTAAACATGAATCTAGGACGAAACATTTGTCGTCATGTTTGCAACAACTACTATTGTTTTAGGTGGTAGAACCAGTGGAGGAGATATCCCTGAACGTTCTTGAGATTACTGTTGATGAGGCCCAATTTACTGATTCTGAAGGAAAGGTTCTGACGCCTGAACTGATCGTCGTACCTGAAACAGAAAAGTTACTGCTCAAGTTCGGAAAAGCTCTTTCTGTTGGAGATGCAACATTAACAATAAAGTTCAGAGGTACCCTGAACGCAAGCCTGACAGGCTTCTACCGGGCAAGATATACCAGGTACCGTATTTGTCTAGTTTATTTTCCAAATAGCTCAAAGCCAGAAGAGGAATGAAATATTTATGAAATGCACAAATAGGAAAAAAATTAACTAGTACACCTATAAGATATGACCAGAAATAAATGATGGGATGAAACTATGGAAAATTGGGCACAAGAATTAGCAGGATTGGAGAAAATTGATTGCCAGTGTTCCTCTTGAACCGACGCACCTAAGACGGGAGGGGAGGGGGGAGTAGACGGCCCATCTGGGGACAACACATTATCTTTGCTCCTAAATTTTTTTAAAGAACCTGAAGCTGCTATAATGGGAGGGCTGGAACGCCCTCCCATCTGAAGTAGTTTTTGGTGACTTTATCAACGCCTTAAAAAATTCCCTGGACCACATGTAGGCTACGCTAAAAAAAAGGTATGATGAAGAGACGTGCACTTTAGTGGCCAATGGCATATTTTTGCATTATATTACTATTATTATTATAAGTTGCAGTGGCGAGATTTCTTTTATTCCGTCCAGAATAGTAGCTTGAATGAATGAATGAATGAATATTTTTATTTACCCACTTCTATAAAATAGAAATAGTGGAGTACATAAAGAAAAGAAAGAAACACAACTTAAAAATTAGGATACAACTTTACACATCGAACAAATTACACTTCAAACAAACGGACAAGACCGTGATGTGGAGAAAATGCAGCGACCGACAGATTCCTATGCAGCTCGTCAAGTTTAACAGTTATATTAGTTACTGAAAATTTAGTTATCATTTTTCGATTTTTATACCAAATTGGCAAGTAGAGGAGGAATTTACAGTAGCGGAAGTATGCTATTCGAATAGCTGCTACATCCTTCTTCTTCAGCAGGGGTAGAGTCCCGAAAGGTAAAGGACCGAGTGGTCGCAGTAAGTGGCGTAGAGCTTAGCAAGAGCTCTGCGGTTATATTTTCCGCGGTTGGCAACGATTTTGGCATATCCAGACTGAATTTTGTTTTTAGTGTCAACAACTGCTTGCTGTCGAAAATTTGACATTTTTTCTGTAATGGAAATACCGAGCCAACGGATTTTTGATACACAAGGGATAGAAAAATTAAAACAGTTTAGGAGTTTATTGTTAGTAGAAGACGAATTAAAAGGGAGGAATTCACATTTATCCACGTTTAGAGACAGACCGATTTGAGAGAAAGACAATGAAACTTTTGAAACCATCCGAGAAAGAGTGAGTTTAGATCTTGAAATTAGTAACAAATCGTCAGCATATGCAATGTAAGAAATATCAGAAAAACCCATGAAACAGGTTGAGGTTATATTTGACAGGATATGGGAAATGCAAATTTTGAAAATACTCGGAGAGAGTACACCCCCCTGCCGGACGCCCCGACGTACTGGAACAGTAGGGGGTGACCCAGAGCATTTAATTTTCAGATAAGAATTTGTGTACCAAAACCGAAGTACGGATATAACAGACAGATTAACTCCCTTTGAATGCAGAGCAAAAAAGGCTTGACTATGAACAACAGAATCAAAAGCCTTAGACAGGTCAAGCGCACAAATATATAATTTATGCCCCTTTTTAGAAGCATCTTTGAGGATAGTAGCAAGAGCACGATGAGCGTGTTGGCAACTAATTCTTGGTTGGAAACCGAATTGATTTTCCCCGAAATTAATATTTGTAGTCAGATATGGCAAAAGAACGTACTCAAACACATTACTGAGATTACAAGCAACAGTTATGGGACGGTACGAAGCAGTATCAAAAGGCGATTTACCTCGTTTTAAAACTGAAGTGACTGTGCCACAAAGGAAGCTGTCGGGTACCAAAGAATTACATATACACATTTGAAAAAGCAATTGTAAATGCTGGTGAAGAGCTGTACAATCCGACTGTAGGTGGTGCGATGCAATACCGTCAATATCAACGGAACAAGACTTGAGTTTTTTCAGAGAACTAGATATCGCACTCAGATTAACCGGTACAATGCGCGACTGGACTAGCCGTGTGGGCAGAACTCGATCAAGAAGTTTCTGGTAATGTGCATGCACCTGGAAATGAATTACAGAAAAAATATTCTTATAGTGAGAATGCCATTCAGATGGAGTTATAGCATTAGCGGATACATCACTATTATTGAGCTTACTCGAATTCACCAAACTATTCCAGTCTTTTTTAGAAGAGGGGAAATCCAAACCATTGTAACGTACGGAACGAAGACGTTTTTTATAGTCACGCTTGGTTTTTTGTTTCAGATCAAAAATCAACCCGGAACCCGGGCGGCCGCAATCGATCCACATATGTAACCACAGTTTAGCTTTATTTTTCACTTTTTTTAACTCAGGATCGAGCGACCACACGTATTTACGAGTATTAATTCGAACACGTTCTTGGGGAACAGAAGCAGATTCAGCCTGTTTCAAGCATGAAACAAGCTGACTATAATAAAGATTAAGATCATGTTTGGAATTCCCAAGTACATTTAATTGCAACAGGTGAAAAGGAACACGTACGTTTGCCAGGAGTGAAGTGAGGGTAAACACGAATAAGGGCAGGTTTGCCTTACTCCAGTTGCTCTTTACATACCACTTCCTCTTAGGAGTATCACATGGTAGGTTATCACTACTGAAACTAGCTTTAAATGACAAGGGAAGATGATCAAGATCACTTGCATCACGGTCAACATGAACATCTGAGCAAGCTACGCGTGGGGAACTAATCACGTGATCCAAGTCGGACATGGATCCCGTGTGGTGAACATAAGTGTAAGAAAGGCTTTTTCGCAAGATTTGATAATCCGGAAGGCAATCAAGAAATAGTTCACTGCGACTAGATGGTCTTTTGATATCACAGTTTATATCTCCAACTAAAACAAAATTAAGACCAGCATTTGATATCCTTCCCATGAGAAACTTCAGGTTGTTGCAGACCTTTGCGTATTTATTTAGGGACAGAGTTGTTCGGTTATCACACGGTAGATATGCATTGACGATCACAATATCTGCAATACGCACCGCCAAAAAATTATCGTCAGAATGGAAAAGCACAGGGCTGATTGAGCGTGAACCCAGTGGTGAGTTTGCACTACGCTTTACTATACAGGCAAGGCCACCGGAAGGCCGGCCAAAAGTGGATTTGGCATTAACAAGGAATGTCACGTGAGCAGGACTACGGCACAGAAAGTTAGAGCTAATAGTAGTCAGTAGATGCTCCTGTAGACAGACCACATCGTAATCACGCATAAGTTCATCGATTACAGGATCTTTGTTTTTCGTGCCGTTAATGTTGTAGCACACAAGAGAGAGATCCGTAACATTCATTTTGGAGTTTTGCGAGCCAGGAACTGTTTGAGTATAGGACAGGTCATGCTGAATGACACGTGATGTCCATCGCAATTTGCGCATTTCGCAGGGGCTCGACAGGGAGATTCTCTAGAAGATATGTGAGGCCCAGCACAGATTGCACACTTTTCATGAGGGCTCTGACAATTGTCTTGAAAGTGTTCAGGTGAGCGACATTTTGTGCAGCACTTTGGTATCTGTTTGAAGTCTAAGACACTGATTATTTCGTAACCAATCCTTAGACCCGACTTTTTATAATTTGCCATTGACCACGAGTCCGTAAATTCCAGCATCACACTTTTTGAGGTTCCGAGTCTTTTTGCTGCAGATACACCAGGGAGGGTCGCGATAGTCTCTATCTCAAAGTCTTCCGAGATTCCCTTGGCTATGCCCAAGAATTTTGGCCTAAGTACTTTGGCCGTACACCCAGTTAGAAAGCTCGCCGCCGATGCGCAGAAATCACTTGCCACAGATTTCTCAATCTGGACAACCCACTTATCACGAGCTGCGCGAACATTTGATATCGACTCGTGGCCATCGATTCGATCTATCATCGATTTTCGCTTTAGTGGGTCATCAAGATTTGAAGGGATTTTGGACAAAATCACAGTTGAGTGCGGCTCAGGGCCACCTTCCGCCGGTTGAAGTTTCGGAAAATTCATGTCGTAAGAGTCCATCTTCGAAGAAACTACTTGAAGAAGTTCCTGAATTGCAGTTACCTTAGTTGCAAGCCTTGAATAAGCGACGGCGGGGACGCAAGGGACCTCTGTTGGCGACCGAATCACGTATGAGGGCACTGCGGTATCCTCCTCATCGCATCTAATGAGGAGGTTGAGGATATCCTTGAGGTTGCTAGAAGCACTTTTCAAGCCAACACGTTTTGGCACTGGATCATTCGGAGCGACCGTGCTGTAGAGTTCAGTTTTTGCAGCCAAAATGTAGCTACTTTCAAAGAAGTCAGATGCATGCTTCACTAACACGGCCTCCTCAACACCATCTTCCCAATTAGATTGCATAAAG
This sequence comes from Branchinecta lynchi, assembly GCA_023053575.1. Classification (NCBI taxonomy): domain Eukaryota; kingdom Metazoa; phylum Arthropoda; class Branchiopoda; order Anostraca; family Branchinectidae; genus Branchinecta; species Branchinecta lynchi. Next base: position 21,331,894 of record JAKZAP010000005.1, read on the forward strand.
TTCAAAACTGGCGAGTAAACCAAGTTCTCTCCAATATCACGCGATCTAGCCATGATCTTAGAGAAGACGCGCTAATCCACAAAACAGGTCTTGTCAGTTTGAATGACGGCAGGTAACTGGACGGCAGGTATCTTGACTAACCTCTTTGAGGCTCCTTGCTCCAGATAACTATTCGAAAACAACTAAGGGAGGAGGAGTGACGTGTCCTATACCACTGTAGCTCACTATTTATTAAGCTTCGGTCTTCTTTAAGATTTCGAAAAATCCAAATAGCTGAGCTCGTGTGTAAACTTGTTCTCTATCTTTGGAGGGGGGGCTTTTTTATGGCACTTGACCTTCGGCCAAGTGCCATATAGCGATCGCAATTTCTGTCCGTCCGTCGGTCTGTCGGTCTGTCCAGGTTTTGCTAGTTTGGGCACTTCCAGATAAGCTAGGACGATAAAACTTGGCAAGCGTATCAGGGACCCCAAATGATTAAGTTGAAAATAGTCACTTTCCCGATCCGAGCACCGTGGGGGGAGTGGAGGGAGGGGGAATCCGGAATCTTGAGGTATTTTTAACTTTTGAACGGGTGATCGGATTTCGATGAAACTTGATATTTGGAACGACCTCATGCCTCAGACGACCCACTTAAAATCCGGACCGGATCCGGTGACTTTTGGGGGGAGCTGGAGGGGGCAACCGGAAATCTTGGGAAACGCTATGAGTGGAGGGATCGAGATGAAACTTGGTGGAAAGACACCTATCAAACACTAGATACATCATTGACATAACCGAGCCGATTCGGGTACTGTGGGGGGGAGTGGAGGGAGGGGGAATCCGGAACCTTGAGGTATTTATAACTTTTGAACGGGTGATCGGATCTCGATGGAACTTGATATTTGGAAAGACCTCATGCCTCAGACGACGTACTTAAAATCCGGACCGGATCCGGTGACTTTTGGGGGGAGCTGGAGGGGGCAACCGGAAATCTTGGGAAACGCTATGAGTGGAGGGATCGAGATGAAACTTGGTGGGAAGACACCTAGCAAACACTAGATACATCATTGACATAACCGAGCCGATTCGGGTACTGTGGGGGGGAGTGGAGGGAGGGGGAATCCGGAATCTTGAGGTATTTATAACTTTTGAACGGGTGATCGGATCTCGATGGAACTTGATATTTGGAAAGACCTCATGCCTCAGACGACCCACTTAAAAATCGGACCGGATCCGGTGACTTTTGGGGGGAGCTGGAGGAGGCAACCGGAAATCTTGGGAAACGCTATGAGTGGAGGGGTCGAGATGAAACTTGGTGGGAAGACACCTAGTAAACACTAGATACATCATTGACATGACCGAGCCGATTCGGGCACTGTCGGGGGAGTGGAGGGAGGGGAATCCGGAATATTGAGGTATTTATAACTTTTTAACGGGTGACCGGATCTCGATGAAACTTGATATTTGGAACGACCTCATGCCTCAGACGACCCACTTCAAATCCGGACCGGATCCCGTGACTTTTGGGGGGAGCTGGAGGGGGCAACCGGAAATCTTGGGAAACGCTGTGAGTGGAGGGATCGAGATGAAACTTGGTGTGAAGATACATCATTGACATAACCGAGCCAATTCGGGCACTGTGGGGGAAGTGGAGGGAGGGGGAATCCGGAATCTTGAGGTATTTATAACTTTTGAACGGGTGATCGGATCTCGATGGAACTTGATATTTGGAAAGGCCTCATGCCTCAGACGACCCACTTAAAATCCGGACCGGATCCGCTGACTTTTGGGGGAGCTGGAGGGGTTAACCGGAAATCTTGGGAAACGCTATGAGTGGAGGGATCGAGATGAAACTTGGTGGGAAGACACCTAGCAAACACTAGATACATCATTGACATGACCGAGCCGATTCGGGCACTTTTGGGGGAGTGGAGGGAGGGGGAATCCGGAATCTTGAGGTATTTATAACTTTTGAACGGGTGACCGGATCTCGATGAAACTTGATATTTGGAAAGACCTCATGCCTCAGACGACCCACTTAAAATCCGGACCGGATCCGGTGACTTTTGGGGGGAGCTGGAGGGGAGAACCGGAATTATTGGAAAACGCTATGAGTGGAGGGATCGAGATGAAACTTGGTGGGAAAAATGTCGAAAATTCTGGGATATCAAAGCCCTTTTTGCAATTTCAAGGCAGCTTTTTTCCGGAAATGGGATTTGATTGTTTTACGAATATTAGCTCCTGCTATAAGACTGAATTGGAGTTTTTTTTTACTTAAAAGTGGAAAAAAGGCCGAATTTGGAGGTGTGAGAATGCCGCAGTTTCTGTGGCCGAATGTCACAGGCTCCGTCAGCGAAATTGGCAACACTGGCAGGAAACGGAAATAAACAACTAGCTAGGATATTGCCAATCGAAGAAGCTTCAGCCTATACTGTACTGGAAGTCAAATAGAACTTTTCCTTTCAGCAATGGCGAAGAGCGGTATGCAGCGGCCACACAGTTTGAACCAACGGGAGCAAGAAAGTGCTTCCCATGCTGGGATGAGCCGGAGTTCAAAGCGACCTTTCAGTTTACTCTCATTGTCCCCAGAGACAGGACTGTGTTAAACAATATGGTAGGTCGAGTTCAGTTTTATTGCTATAGTAGCCTACTCTTGATGACTAACTTTTCGTTCGATGAAGAATTTCCGTATAATTAGCGAAGAGCCTGAAATGTCAGTGGTGCGACACGCAACAAACCCTGTTGATTGATTGACACAGGAGGTTCGTTTGAGTGGCGTTTCTCGTTCCTCTTGAGGTTCAGTGTCGTGTTCCGGACTTAGTCAGATAGAGTATTCTTTTGCTCAAACTTGTTCAGGAGGACCCTAACAGAGAAGCGGGCTCGATCGTTCGGGGTTTCCTACCGGATCTTCACAATTTGCTTCACCTTACTCATCTGAAGTTGCTTGGAGCAAAGACCGTCATAGTAGGAAAGACAGGAAATTTCGCTTAAATCGCATCGTGGGAAACCGAGCTGCCCGCTACCTAGCGTTCGGAGTTTGTCCAACTTCAAACGATCGAATACTCTTGATGCAATGATGACTAACTATTCGTGAAGATGAAGAATCTCCGTGTGCCCAGCGAAGCAAGAAATGTCACGAAACTAAACGTTCTTGATTGGTTGACACAGGATTTGAATCAATTTAGAGGTGTTCGTTTGGGTGACGTTTCTTGGTCTTCCAAAGATTCACTGGCGTGTTTTGGACTTGGTCATTTAGTGTAGCTTGTTGAGAGTAACCAATCACAAAATGTAAACAAACCTAGAGGATTTGTCAACGTGGCATATTAAGTTTGACGATGATTTGACAGAAGGGATTTTTTGAAATGTCAACAGAGAGACGCTTTAAGGACAGTCCAACCGCTAGGAAGCGCCAATTGTCGCAACTCATGGGGCTTACGGGGTCTTCCTGTCTTTCCACTGTTGCTGTCTTGGGCTTCCAGTATAGTTGACTATTACTAGTTACTAGTTGTCCGAAACGTTGAATGTCTATCCTGGTAGAACCTTGCCATGCATGTCCCTGTCGGCCTAGCTCTGTTCATAGTCTGAGTAATCAACCAGTAACTAGCCTAGAAAATATAGCTTCGATACACAGAGCCAACTTTGCTTTACCCCAAAAATGGTAAATGGCTAACTTTTAAGTCACTAAAAAAAGCCATATCCAGCAGGAATAAAAAACTAAATGAATAACACAAACTTAAGGTGTACTCTCCATGGGTACTCCCATAGGCGTTTCCGGCGACTTTTTGTCTCTGGAAGTCACTTCCTGTATTCTCGTGAGTCCCTATGGAGGCGGAATACTCCGATTATCACCACCGCCATCATAAAGGGACGCTGTTTCTGATTCAGTGCCGTAGGGAGTCGATTTCCTGGTGTCGTCAATTGTAAAAAAAGATGTTAGGATGGTTAAAAAGAATTTCCGTGATTAGTATTTGGTTTTAACTCTGAGATAGAACTGATTTTGAGAAACAAGTTTACTGTGATTATGATTTTGTGGTTGCAAATAATGAACTACAATTAAGTAAAAAATAAACAAAAGCGTTCAAAATCCTTTACACTTGCGTTGCCTGATTATGTTTGAAAGAGACGTACATCTGCGAGTTTTCGAAAAAAAAATCATAAGGAGCTGATCCCCCTTCTCGTCGTTTTTGGTTCAGGAGTCCCTCCCTAGTGAAGTGACACCCTCTATTCTCGAAGTTCCCCTCGACTCCCAAAGGGAGTCCCCTGAGAACGGCTAGATTACGCCTTTAGCAACGAAGTTTCTCCGGGAAAGACTTCCATCAAAACCCTAGTCTCCAAATAGAGATAGAGCAATCAGTTGCCTGGCATACCCAACCGACTAAACAGCGCCCCTAAACCAGCATGCAGCAATCACCTCTGTGTCGCAACTAGCAATAGAACCAGCTGGTAGCCTGACTACAGCCTTTGTCGCGAAGAGCTCTTAAAGATAATAGCCTAGATGCGATTCGAATATCATGTCCGTCGTCAAAAAGATTCGCATGGGTGATGAAAACTATTTTAGTAGCAGGCATGTAAGGGCACTAGACGACTGCAAATTTGTGAAATTTCTATTTTTCAGCCACAAATATCAGAAGAAGCCCATCCAGAAGACCCTAAGCTTCGTGTTGTCACATTCGATAAAACCCCTCTTATGTCCACATACATCACCGCAATTTTTGTCGGAGAAGTGGATTTTCTTGAAGCCAAGACGAACAGAGACGTCATTGTTCGAGTATACACTCCAGTTGGCGAGGCCGAGACTGGAAGATTTTCTCTGGACCTGGGAGTGAGGACCTTGGAGTTTTTTGAGGATTATTTTAAAGTGGATTATCCCCTCCCTAAAGCGGATATGATTGCCGTACCGGAATATTATGGAGGTAAGAAAAATACTTCCCAATCCACACTTTCCCCTTTTAACTTTCCACATTCTCTCTTGGTTAAACTAACTTAACTAACTTCAATTTTCTTAGTTTAATGATGCATACTTCTGATTTTCTCAATTAGATAAGATAAGATAGATAAGATTTAATTGCACAAAAAAGCCAAAAGGCCATGGCAACAAGATAAACAAAACAAAAAAAGAACAAAGATCTATACCGTAACCTACTTACTCTAGGCATAATTTTCGGTGTTGAAAAGCGACCCTGAGGAATCTTGCCAGCTTCCTCACATCACCAAACTGCCGGAAATGCACTTATCTTGCGTATAACAGATAGAGTTTCGTTTTTGTGTATTTAGTAAATATTTTATTCCTCTTCTAGCTTGAAGCTATTTGGAAAGAAATTTGATTGATTGAACGATAAGCTTGTAAAATCATCACCTTTCGTCGTTATTTCGCTGTGTACCTACGACTTTTTCGCGTTTTTTCGGCCGAGCAGAGTTTTGCCAGTTTTCAGGGGCCTCAGACTGGGCCAATCGTAAGCAGTAACATCCTAGTCTTGCTAATAGTAGCATGCGGTAGAATACAGTAACACGACAGCCTGGACATATAAGCATGCAGTAGCATCAGTTCGTACTAAATGCTACTTTTTCGTACAACTTCATACTACTATTTTGAGATTAAGTTTTCATCGGGTAAGGGAATACGTCCCTAAGGAGCGCCCTCCTCACAGGAAGGCAGCTGAAAAAGGGATCAGTGGCATTCCTGACAAGACAATTCTCTGATGGAGGGACGCTTTGGATCGCCTCACTATCTCATTCAGTGTGCAACACCGACGGAAGACAAGTTCATGGCTCACACTATAGATCATTGGAAGTTTGTATAGGCGGCTGGCAACTCGATTGTAACCATTTCTAAGTAATCTGGCCGATTTAAGTGAAATATTGGCCACGAGGCAGATCCCAAAAAGCTGGTAGCAATAGCACTGAAACAAGCGAATTTTCACCAACAGAGCAGTGCTCATTTTTGAGGACGATCATGTTGCCTCGCTGAAACAAACCTCGCAGAAGCGCCGTAACACGATTTTGATGAAACTTGAGCCTCGTTTTTGTTGCATGCTGCAGGTCCACTTCTCGGCCGATTCTTGGACTGATTCTTTCTACATGCGTTTTGCACTGCAGCGCTTCCGAGGAAGACGGCAGTGCTTCTCAAGAATCGCGGACTTGTTCACCGACCAAGTCCGTGCTTCAATGCAAGATGCTGCTGCGCTGCCGCTTCAACCAAGAAGAAAGCGAGTCCAAAAATGCATATTGTGCAAAAGCAAAGAAGTGCTGCAGCAGCGATGCGGCAGCGTTATTGCAACAAAAACGAGGCTTTGGTGTGAGGATTCATTGAGTCAAGGGGAAGGTCAAGTTCGTAGATGGGCTATGCAGCCCTACATTTAGGGGTGGGGTAGGGGGTTTAAATTAAGGGGAATCCGGCCCAAACCGGAAAGTTTGTCAGAAGAAAAGTTTTTAACATATAACCTAAATATGTAAAATTACATTTATGATCTTTGAAATCATAATTGTCATTGTTTAAAATTCGCATTTCACAATTTTAGGAGCTATGGAAAATTGGGGACTCATAACATTCCGAGAGCCGTGCCTGCTGGTGGATCCGGTCAAAACGTCGGTAGCTCGGAAGAAGCGGGTTGGTGCCACGGTTATGCATGAGCTGGCTCATATGTGGTTCGGGAACCTTGTTACCATGGTAAGTATGAACATTTATCAGCGAGCACTTCAGAGTGAACAAGAGGCGAGAGTCTTCTTCCCCCTGTTGGGTGGGAATAGAAACCCAAAGATTTCAGTGGGATCCCAAAAATGGAATATTTACTGCACTTCAATTAACTAATACATTAGTGAATTAAATTAGCCCAATACGACCTCCCAAATATGCTGGTAAAAACTGAGTTGACTAATGGGCAGGGTACCGCAAAAAACGATTTCCTGTGTCCCTCTTAGGTCACGCGGACGCAGGGGGGGGGGGGGGGGGGGGGGGGGGTAGGTGGATCATCTGGAGACAACGCAAAATGTTTGCTCTAAAATAATTTGAAATGGGATTTCTTCGGTCAGTTTATTTAAGAACACCTAACTTAATTATTGTTGATAGGATTTTTAACTCTGATCAGTTCGGCTACTCAAAATTTCTTAGAATTATTTAGAGACGAAAGCCTTTTCTCTTGCTTTGTATTATTATTATTAATTGGAGCCTCTCAACGTGGCACCTCAACTGGGATATCTGTCGAGGATGGATTATCCTCTACCTGTGGTTAGTGGGGCATATGATGGCATTTTCACCTGGATCGGTAGACGCTCACGCGCAACCCAACTCGCCACACTCCCTGTCCGAAAAGCTCCAGGCCAGTAGTATCAGAACATAGCACACAGCTTGCTTTAGTAATATTAAAGCTAGGGTTCTATTTTTCAGCTTTGCAGAACTTCTCCTGAGACTCAAACCTGAGACGAAGAACAGGAATGTTTTGAGAAATTACGGTTTGGCTGGTCCAACAGTTTCCGTCAACAGGCTCATTGACTTTGCAGTAGGTCCGAAAAAGCAAAACCAATGACTGTCCACCATATGTCTGTAGTAAGCTAGTATACCTGCATTGCTTAAATAGTGTGCTCACGTCTTTATTTTTATCTTTTTTCTTTCCTTTTTTCAGTTTAATTCCTTGTGAATTTTCGGGTTAATAAAATACTTACATGCCTATGTATGAACCGGTGATTGTTAAGAAAGTAGTAGGATTTGGAGGAAAAAAGGAGGACGATTTGTCAATTGATAGTTCATAACGTTCTTTTTCTGTTAAACTCTAGAATGATATTAGTTGCGTTTTTGCACATACCATGTTATCTGACCCCACGATAACGGGATTTGCATTTTGTCGTTTCTTCAGTTACTGTGTATCACAGATTCGGCAGTTGTCGTTTTTGGGATCCCAAAACGTAAGTGGAGGGATACCTATGACACCGCAAAAATTGTCCGTCTGTCCGTCCGTGCGCGCTATAACTCTCGAAGGGAATGAGATATTTTGATGAAGCTTGGTGTGAGGATTCATTGGCTCAAGGGTAAGGTCAAGTTCGTAGATGAGGTCTGTAGCCCTACATTTAGGAGTGGGGGAGGGGGTTTAAATTAAGGGGCAAATCAAATATTTTTAAACAGATAATGTGATAGTCGATTATGGGGTAAGAAGACACGCTGAACACGATGGTGGAAACCATTTTGGCATCGGACAAGAAGTTCGCCAGGAATCCGGCCAAAACCGGAAAGTTTGTCAGAAGTAAAAGTTTTATTTGAAGTTGATTAGATGTCCTATTTAGGTGTAAGAAGACATGCTGAACACGATGGTGAAAACCATTTTTGCCCCGGACAAGTAGTTAGCCCGGAATCCGGCCAAAACCGGGAAGTCTGCTAAAAGTAAAAGTTTTATTTGAAGTTGATTAGATGTTCGATTTAGGGGTAGGAAAGACATGCTGAACACGATGGTGAAATACATTTTCTCGCCGGACAAATAGTTCGCCCGGAATCCGGCCAGAACCGGAAAGTTCGTTAAAAGTAAAAGTTTTATTTGGAGTTGATTAGGTGTTCGATTTAGGGGTAAGAAGAGATACTGAAGCCGCTTATGAAAATCATTTTTTACCCGGACGTATAGTTTGACTGGAATCCGGCTGGAGCCAGAAAATTTTGTATAAGTTATTTTTTTATTTGAAGTTGATTAGATGTTCAGTATTGTGGAAAGAAGATACGCAGAGTTCGTTTTTGAGCTTTTTTTTTCGCCGGACAAGTAGTTCCGGAATTCGGCTGAAACCGGAAAATTGGCAGAAGTGGCAGGAAGTTTTCGTCAAAACAGATATGACTTGTAGGGGTAAACACACATGCTGAATCTATATCTGAAATTGATTTTCTCAGATGATTAGCTATTTGGCCTTAATCTGTTTGTGAATTTTAATAGTAAAAATGTTCAAGGTGTCTGGCGAAGACAAGACCCAATTGTCTGGATCAAATATTGAATTTTTGTGATCCCATCGAAACCTTTGGTCTTGTTGCGCTTTAGAAGTTATCTCGAAAGAAAAACTGATGTCCTATCACATCAAGTGCCTAACTTCTTTTCCACCAATTTGACACAAACTTAGGCTCTTGTGTTGGTGATAATGAAAGTTAGATGGCTACTCCAGGCACCACGATCAGTCACCGCGGTAACTGGTCAGATACCACAGTAACTGCAAAAACGCCTTTTTGATCGTGGTATCCGATATCACAATAACTGCGAAAACACCTTTTGATTCATTCAATTCAATACAATTCATTTATTTGTATCCGCCAAAGCTGGCGAGTAAAAAAAAAAATATAATAAAATTCATACAATCGGTCTACAAACTAGTAACTAGACCATATACTTTCATAAAAACTCTACGTCATTTAAAAAACAATTAGCCTACACTATCCTAAATGAAGTCTACCTAACACTTTAACCAAAATACAATCAACGCAACGCATCGGACAAAGTGTGCTTTATGGAATAAATTTTTGAAAAAAATGTTTCCCGTTTCTTTTTCAAAATATCAATGGGGTTTTTTAAACCATAATTATCCATCATAAAAGAACTGGATTGGTATTTCGAAAACCGGCATAAAAAGATCGTGGTATCGGATAGCGAAAACGGCTTTAGACCGTGGTATCAGATACCATGGTATTTGCTAAAACGCAACTATTCAGAGCAGACGGTATTTGATCGATTGTTTTATTCCAGGAATGGTGGACAGACCTTTGGCTGAAAGAGGGGTTCGCAACATTCTGCCAACACCTCAGTGGCAATGCGCTTCTACCCGATTATGAATACATGAACTCTTTGATCTCCGACTGCTACTGCTCTGCATTTGAGTTGGATGCTTTACGAAGCTCTCACCCTATTGAAGTACCTGTTTCATCTCCGAATGAGATTGACGAGATTTTTGATGAGATTTCATACTCAAAAGGATCTGTTTTAATCAATATGATCCATAGCTTCATCGGTGATGAGGTAGGCTGCTTTCTGATTGTTTACTCATCTACTTACGTGGTAGTGATCCTTCTATTCGACTGCGTTAAACGGATACGTTTGTTTGGGATCCCGTCGAAACCTTTGGTCATGTTACTACTGAGACATATGCAAAACCTACATTACCTGTGAAGATTGCAGATTTTCTACTCATCAACCTGTGGATCTATTTTACAATGTCTATGACAAGTGGTGGTGGTAAGGCATAGGGGGATTATGAGAAACTAGTCCGCTTGGAAGCGCTGAACTGGAACATGGTAATAGTAGATGGCAGATATAGGTGGTAGATGGCGCTCTATATGCAATCTATGAAAACACCACTTGTTACATCAACTTTTTATCGCGTTCTTACGGTTTGAAAGCTGTCTAATCTTCGTGACAGTTGCAGGGACTTGGACAGGCTTTTCTCAGAACAGTATGCAGGTTAAGACCGAAGAGAGATGACCGAATCCGATCATGAAAGGATTCGAATTCGAATCAAGGGCTAGGGACGAATCAGAATCCACCGTGTCATGCTGAGGTAGAGCTGGTGGACTCGGACTCTGAACTCGTCTCGAGACATCATTTTCAAGGACTCGGACTCGCCGTTCGTGGAGCAGGACTCGGACTCTTCTCGTCTCGAAATCAGGCTGAGTCACGAGTCCAAGTGAACGTTTCGGCCCGGTAATTTAAAATAAAACGAAGTCTCTAGCGACCAATTATAATATAATATTGGCCAATTGTCGCACCTTTTCCAGTAGGACTAAATCAAGTAATATCTTGGAGGACTAAGTAATAAAATTCCATAAACTCACGTACAGTGCAGAATCCGGTTCGAGCACATAAATACGTCATCGAGAGCGTCTGCTCTCACCACCCATACATTTTTAAATAAATGTGACATTTGACATTCCCCCCCCCCCCCCCCAGTGAGGTCAAATCCGTCCGGGACCACAAAACGGCCATTCTGAGCATATAACGTACGCACCTTCTAAATTTCATCCCAATATTCCACTCGTTTGATCCCTATAGGCATGCCACAAAATTTCTAGAAGCCCTCGCAAACTCTACCCACCGTAGTTTCCACTACCACCTACCCTACCCACCATCGATGGTTTCATCACTTCCTGCGCATCAAGTTTCATTCAAATTTGGACATATTTCGGGGGGTTCCTGTGCCCCCAGCCGTGGTGGATCGGGTCTGAGCCCCAAATATGTAATCTCCATACTATTAGATTTAGAGTATTTTCATTAATATCGCTCAACTCGTTTGACCCCTATGCGCGCCACAAAATTCCCCGGATTATCCCTCCAACTCCCTCAGCTTTGGCCGAATACGACTCAGACACATCAATGTCGCATCTCCGACATGTCTTCTTCCATCCGTCAAGTTTGGCTCTAATCGAAGCATATCTTCCAGTTTCCGGGTACCCCCCTCATCCCTCTCGTCGTTAACGAATCCGGTCCGAACGCCAAATAAAATATTCAGGCCCCATAGACTCGGTACTGATCCTACTTACTTGTGGGCTAACACAATTTCTGGAAACCCCGCCTCCTAACTCCCCCAGTCACTGGTGCAAGTGGCTCGGTCAGATTTTTATGTATCTAAGTTTTCATTTCACCACCCAAAAAATATCACTGGAATCGGACTACCCGTTCGTAACTTACACATCTTTAATATTACGGATTCCCTTCAGTCAACTTCCCCAGAACTGGTCGGAGGGCAAGTCCTATTAAAGTTTCATTTCTCACGACTGACCAAGATTTCATTTACGATGCACAGTTAATGGAAATCTTAATTAGTTGGTGAATAAATTGAAATATAATAGAATTGAAAAATAATTCCACATCAAATATACGTGAGACCAGTGAGTATGTTTTTCAATTTCCTTACTTAAGCTCTTATAATTGATTCTGACTGTTTTTGGGATCCCAAAACGTAAGTGGAGGGATACCTATGAAATCGTAAGAGTTGTCCGTCTGTCTGTCCGCTCGATAACTCTCGAAGGGATATTGTGAGGGGTTTAAAATTAAGGGACAAAAAATATTTTTTGAAAGCTATTGGTGGAAAACCATTTTCTTGTCAGACAAGTAGTTCGTCCGGAATCGTGCGAAAACCGGAAAGTTTGTTACAAGTAAAAGTTACATTTGAAGTTGATTAAATGTTTGATTTAGGGGTAAGAAAACACCTAATGTGGGACATGTAGTTCGTCCGGAATCCGGGAAAAAACGAAAAGTTGGTTAAAAGAAAAAGTTTCATTTGAAGTTGATTATATGTTTGATTTAGGGGTAAGAAGACATTTTGAGCATGATGATGAAGATCATTTTCTCGCCGGACAAGTAGTTCGTCCGGAATCCGGCAAAAACCGGAAAGTGTGTTAAAAGTAAAAGTTTTATTTGAAGTTGATGAAATGTTTGATTTATGGGTAAGAAGACATGCTGAACACGATAGTGAAAACCATTTTCTCGCTGGACAAGTAGTTTGTCCGGAATCCGGCAGAAAACGGAGAGTTGGTGAGAAGTAAAAGTTTCATTTGAAGTTGATGAAATATTTGATTTATGGGTAAGAAGTAAGAACACATGTTGAACACGATAGTGAAAACTATTTTCTCGCCGGACAACTAGTTCGCCTGGATTCTAGCCAAAGCCGGAAAATATGTTAAAAGCATAGTTTTTATCTGAAGTTGATTAGATGATAGATTTAGGGGTAAGAAGAGACGCTGAGTCTGTATATGACAATCATTTTTACCCGGTTATATAATTAGTCCGGAATCCGGTTGTACCTGCATTTTTTTAAGTCAAAGTTTTGTTTAAAGTTGATTAGATGTTGTTTATATGGATAAGGAGATACGCTGGATTCGTTTCTGAATTTTCTTTTTTTTGCTGGACTAGCAGTTCGCTCTGAATTCGGGCGAAACCGCAAATTTAGCAGAAGTAAAGCAGGAAGTTTCGGTCAGTATCGTCAAAATAGATATGGCTTATAGAGGTATAGATAGATAGATAGATAGAATCTCTTAACTCGGTTTTCTCCGATGATTAGCCTAGCGAAGACTGGATCTAGCGAAGACAAGACCCAATTGTCTGGATCAAATCTTGATTTTTGGGATCCCGTCGATACCTTTGGTCTTGTTTTGTTTTGTTTTATCAAATTGTCTAGCTTTAAATGTGGAAAAATTGATGAATGCTTTTCTCCTGGTACGGTCAGTTTCGCCTTCTCTTAAACTTCATCTCTCTGAGGCCGAACTTTTAAGATCTTCTTTTTCAAATATGTGAGCCTTATCTCTTTTAAACAGCACATTGATTCTTTGGATCAGAAACTGATCCAAATAATCCAAACTGATCCGGAAACAACAAAAATCGTTTCGAGACGAGACAAGAGTCACGCCCCGAGTCCTAACAATAATTTTTTCTTTAAATAATTAACTATATTCTTCATATACAGAGACTTCAGATGAGAGTGAGCCAGGCGAAATAAATCAACCGAAGGATGTTTTAAGGAAGAAAATATTTGTGGTAGAAGAACAAACCATTATTTGGATCAGCGGATCGGACGATTTTTTGTCCAGAACTCGGACTCGTCCTTGACTCTTCAGCTTGACTTCGGTTTCGGGACTAGGATATGCTGGACTCGCAACAGCTCTGTGTTGAGGATTGGAACCTGACTTGACAAAAAATCAAATCATGAACATGTAGGTTATAGTTTTAAAAGTCAGAGTTGACAGAAGGCACTGATATCTAAGGTAATCAGATAGTTTGAGAGTACTGAGGATGGTTGATGGTGGAGATCAAAATGTTGAATTGCCTAAGCACACTGTGTAAAAGTTCGGAAAACTAAACCTCTAAGCATGAAGACTAGAAATTTGACCTAATTCGTAAGATTGGGGGTTTGGAATCCAGCCTGACAAGCAGAAGATTAGAATCCGGATTCAAATCCCAGCCAAAAAGAATGAATCCTAGATTTCAATCCGAATTTAGATTCGCCCCTTAGTCAGATGAACCGTTTCAGCAGAGCCACGTTGATAGGACCTATGCCTGACACTGGTCGGCGCTTGGACAACCGCACTTCTTCCTTCCCGTAGAAGCATCTGAACATGGACTTCTTAATGCGAATCTGACATTCGGCTTTTGTTTCATACAAATTGACCCTTTGTCGTGGTCCACGCAAGATTTCAAAAATTCTCATCATAAATAGCAATTGAGTTCGAACAAGAAAGATAATATAAATGAAAGACATACAAAATGTTCGCAAGAACAAATGTTTGCAGGATGAGGTCTAAAATCTACCAAAATGCCATTACTAGGTATTCACTGAAGATTCATTATGCTTATGGAAGGAATCTGATGATCCCTTTTCGCTGAACAAAGCAACAGACTGACGGGAGTTGGGCAAAGAAGTTAGAGACTTTGCAATTAAAAACCTGATGGGGGGGGGGGGGGGGGATGTGTTTGCTTTTGTGGTATTCGTGATGATTAAGGGTTGGAAGAAATAGCTTGCATGATATTTTGACAGTGCGAAACGGATACGTCAGCTGAATTTATTAGAGGTATATATCTGCCCTTCCTAGCAAGGGTCCTCTTCAGGCTCAAGCCGGAAAAGAGCAAAATAATACTAGGGAGTAGCGCCAAGACCTATGCTCTCCATGCTTTGCAAACGGGCAATACTCGTAGCGCCGCTACTACGCTTGCGGCATTTAAGGCGAGACAAACTTGCGGAGTTAAAAAATTTCTAGTAAAGCAAAGGTGCGGTCTGCACATACCAAGGAAACAATGGACGCCCGTATGATTTTTTTTTGCAATGTTCAGAATATGAAGTTATCGGAGCCATCGTTGGGTGAACGACTGAATAAGTTTCAGTAGGGGACGTTCTCTATCGCTAGGGATGCTAGTATTGTTGCTATTCGAGTGTTTGTCAATTTTGTCAAGTCTTGGCGCTACGTCCTAGTGTTATCTTGCTCCGCGGAAAATGAACTTGCGGAAAAACAACAAAAATTCTAGCTAAGTGTGTGATATTTGTGAATTTCTTCGTGAAAGTTGATTGGAGTTAAAGCTGGTGCTGCGATTCTATTTTGGACGTGGCTACTGTTTTTGCTGTTCGATTGGGTCGTGAGAGGGTAGAGATTTTTCCGTATTTTGATTTTAGTATCTGGCCCTTCTTTCCAGCTAAGATGCATACTTGTCGGCATATTTGGGCTATTAGAAGTTCGGTACTTCATGATTAAGTATTCCTTTAGCTCAAGCTGACTGCGGATCATATCTGACAGTTCAAAACGGATACGTCAGCTGAATTTGTTTAGATCTTGCATGTGTAACAAAGTGAGAGTAGTTTTGGTTTCGAGCAGAAACAGCATATTCAGAAGCCGTCATAAAATGATTGCATAATCCTATATTTTTTTGTTATAATCCTTTTCAGAACTTCCGCAAAGGAATGAACATCTACTTGACCCGCTTTGCCTATAAGAACTCAAAGACCGAGGACCTGTGGGACTGTTTAGGAGAAGCAAGTGGGCTGCCGGTACGAAGTGTCATGTCAACATGGACTAGACAGATGGGCTTCCCTCTTGTCACCGTCAGCCTAAAGGAAGAAGGTGAAAAATTGACCAAAATAGCCTTCAAACAGGAGCGGTTTTATAGCTGATGGCTCGAGTGATGGTAAGATGTGTTTGAACTACGAGTGACACTTGATGCTTTAGAGACTTGTTGCTGCCCACGTTGTATCTTCCTTCGCTGCCATTTTCTTACAGGTATAATAATTAATAATTCGTTTAATTCTATATTATACTTTGTTTAAATAGTGCACTATTTAAAAAAAATATAATATGGAATTAAACGAATTATTAATTGTTATATCTGTATGAAAATGGCAGCGAACGTCATGGAAAATGGCAGCGAAGGTAATCACACATATGTTACAATTTTAAAATAAAATTTAGTGAAAAGAAAATGACAAACGGAATTCAGAACCGTTATAAAGGACATAAGTATGTAATATAAGTATTGCTAAGTTTTCTATGGAATCTGTAAGGTAGGGGCGCAAGTCGCAACTTAGGGGACCTATTGTCTCCCTCGGTTTTTTTTTTATTTTACGCCATATCAGGCTTAGAAGGATCGTCCCTTTTTTGTCTATCTGCTTAAAAGAATAGCTCATTCTCTTAATTTTACTTTAATTTGTCGCTACATTGGAATGCCAAATTTCGAGCCGTGAAATGAAAAATCACATTGACAGTTGTCACTCAAATTTGAGCCTCAAAAACCCTTGTTGGTCGCGGAAATGGGCCTGCTTAACATTCTTTTAGAGCCACACCCACTGTGGGGAAGTGCAGAAAAACACCTCAGATATTATCTGAACAGGTGTTTTTGTTTTTAGAGTATGGTACTTCCGATCGCTTCACCTTCTGATTTACAATCTGTATTTTGGGTCTCACTGCTCCATATGTAGATCTGAGATAGGACTTCGAAACTGTGTGCACTTGCAGTCCCTCGAGTCTAGAAGTTCCTTTTTGGTTATAATTATAATTTAATTTATTTTTTACCAAACACACATTCAACAAAATAAATAAAAAAACGCAGTCACTCTTAGGAAGACTCTGGTTCTGTGTAGAGTGTTTTTTTTCACCTTTCACTGACTATCTTCTCTCGTCACATTTACCGACTCCCTTCCTGAGCCCCCCCCCCCCACACTCGATATCTTTCCCGGAGTCTACCGCCACACTGTCCACCTCCCAACAAATGCCCTTTTAATTTACTCTTAAAAATAAATACGTTTCCAGCCTCCCCAACGCTGACGGGAAGCTTATTCCTAGTCGATACCGCACTATTTCTAATCACAAATCCTGTTGTACTTGTATTTCACTGTTCATGATCAAGTTGCCCCCATTTTTCGTAGAATATGATTGATAGTTCGAATTGAAAGATTTTTTTTTATTAAAACACAAATGAGGCGAAGACCGGCACGAGCTGCTGCCCCAGCCTGTTCCAAAGTTGCAGCCAGTACCCTGTTCCCATGACAGATTTAAATACACGTTTTGTTCCATCGTTCGCTGCGCGGATCTTTTTAACGGGCATTCCCAAAAACTTCCATAAATTAACCGCATTTTTTTGTCTGTTGTTTATTGAATTTTAAGTATTACAATTATTGATATTATTTAGTTTTTGGCTTGGTGTTAACTTGACCGAATTATGATGTTTACTTATAGATGCTTGATTAGTTGACATGTTACGCATGATGAAAGCTTTTATTTATAGTTTTATTGAGAGATAAATGTACATTGACCAAACGAATAACACTAGTTATAGTTGTTTTTAATTGTTGAGTTACGTGATGAGGATGCATATGACGAAAAAATTCGATGTTTGGCTTCGTCCGTGAGGGAATTTTTGAAAATAAATTGAATTGAAATGAGGGTCTTCTTTCCCCACATTACCAGTTTACAGGCAACCACGTCCAAATGGTCATGTGGCTCAAGTTTGTAATTTCGTCATTATTAGGGTTCAAATAATGAAACCTATTGCGTGTTCACTAGAAAAGGGCCTGCCACGGAATCCTCAGCTCCACCCATCCAACTGATTTATCGGAAACCAGGGAAAAGCTGACCACAGGAGCAAGATTTTACCCCCTTAGTTAAAGGGGGGAAGACGGACCAAAAGAAACTCATGCAAGACAAGCTTTTCTAATTATTAGAAAAAAAGGAAGTAGCCACATAGTAAAACAGTATTGTGTAATAACAGTAACAATACTATAATGCAAAAATTAGGCCTTTGGCCTCTTGTTGTGTTTTGTTGTTCGGGGGTCACGTAAGGTAATGTTTTTCGTCAATGTTTTTGTTTTGTTTTAGTATCGGTACATGGTCTCATTCTCCATACTCTCTCTTCTCTTCTTTTTTTTTCTCTCATACAAGTTAGCACAGCCTCGCAAGCCCCGCTTTTGTTGTGCTATTGAAAGCAAATTGTTTATTTTCAATAAAACTGTTATACTACTACTACTTACTACTGACTACGTCTAAAACACTTCTCATCATACAGCTGTCCAGGGAATGTTTGAAGGCGTTGATAGTCACTGAAAACAACTTGATGGGAGTAGTCCAGCATTTCCAGTAGTCCGGACCGTCTACCATTGTCGTGTCCGCTCAGACCGTTGTCGTTAAAGTTGAGAAGTTTGTCAGCAGGCACGTTATCTTAGTTGCCTTGGCAAATTTTGAAACGTCCAATCAGATCGCCACGTCGGGAACCAATTTGAGTTGTTGTTGTTAAGTTAAATCACGAACGGCAGGCAGCAGGGCAGAACTTCGTGAAAGGTCGCTGTACTCTTTCTATGTCATCATCTGGTCAGACCCTTTCTTGATAAACACGTACTGATTGACACATTCATATATGCGTATTGTTTACAGACTGTGAACTGATTGTTTGATACCTGTTACTCTTTTTTTTGAAGAGACAAGACCAAATTGGTTGGTCCCAATCACCGTGACATCAGAGAAAGACCCTTCTAAGGCCTTTGCTTCTTTCTTATTGGATAGAGAAGTAGAAGAATTGCTAGTGGACCCAGAACAAGTCGCTGGTTGGATCAAAGTTAACTTCCGCCAGGTTTGTATAAGAGATCATTGTTTGTGTTTAGTGCCACGTTTAAATGTGCAACTCTACCAATCTTACTTTTGCTTTGTCTATCTTTTCTATTTTAGAATTGTTGATCCTTGGAACAGCCTTACCGAAGGTGCGGTTAATGCTGAATAGATCAATAGTTTCAAGTGCATTGTTGATGGGATTTTTTACTCTGATCAGTTCGACTACTCGAAATTTCTTGGAGTTATTTAGAGGTGAAAGCCTTTTCTCTTGTTTCAGTTTCAGTTTATTCGTTCATAAAAATAAAAAAACACCATTAACTGTTTATGGCCCCACCATAAGGCCTAACATAAGGCCTGGCAATGGGCGGGGGTCCAAAAAGAAAGAAAAAGAAGGAGAGAAAAAAAGAAGAAGAAAAGAAGAATGAAGACATTACAAACTGACAAGAAAAATCCACTAACGAACGATCTTTCATCAACAAAGCGCCCTTGCCCCCCCCCCCTCTTGCTTTGTTTTATTATTATTATTATTATTATTTTCCTTTACACAAACCTTTCTGGTTGAAGAAAAAAGAATTATGGATTTAGAAAGCCTAAAATACTAGAATGCCCAGCGGAATGTTGCAGTCAATAGCTTGTGATATTTCTGCATATGCGCTGTAGAGCCCTCGGGCCATGATAGTAAACAAAACAAGAGCTAATAGCTAATATGGCACTTGTTACGAGTAGATGGTAGCCTACAAGGGATTAAAGAGGACGCCACAGCGTCCCCCACCGTCGCTGAAAGCAATTCGGTCCTAGAAATGGTAATTGTAAGGCGTACTGGTTGATTAAAAGGATATCGTCATCTGCTGTTACCATACATCAAGTTTCCCTCGAGTCGGAATGTGTTCATCCGGCACTTCCTTAGAACTCAGCCAACGAGGCCGGAGGAGTCAGCTAAGGTTGGCTCAGGCGATAATTCCACCATTCTTCGCAAGGGTCCTCGTCCGTCAGCCAGAGCTGACTGCGAAGCTGGTCCTCGAATATGGTCCTGCGAAAGCTTAGCCCTTCGCCTATAACTCTCAGTGAAATATTCTAAAAACGGCAAGTTTACTTATCAATCGTCTAATAAGATAAGATTAAAAAATACAAAATAACACAGTTCCCCGGTTCTCTGAATGCAACCCGAACGAGAATCCTAAACTAATCAGGAGTCAGACGATGTATGGCGCGAGGGGCTGGTTACTCCATCACAGGGCATCGCCATGCTATGGCTAGGAAAGTTACAGGAAAAGCCGTTTCATCTTTCCCGACACTTTTAATCCTTAAGACTAATGGATTTTTCGTTCTCTCATTTGAATTTGATAACCTTGGTTGTGACAAATTGTACAATATATATTTTACGTATCAGGAATATCTGTTGTACATTTGAAAGCCGATGCCTTTTTTAATGACTGTACTGATTTGAAATGCAAATTCGGCATCATTGAATTGTGTTCTACTCTTAGAGA
>JAKZAP010000005.1:21351991-21371875 GCA_023053575.1 Branchinecta lynchi
AGTCCCTGCGAAGCGGATAAATCTTATTGCTGTTGATGTTAAAAAGGCTTTCGATTAGATCAGGCATTCTAAACCTTTGGATAAGTTATTGGCAAATGTAACATAGAACATTTTTAGGAAGAATCGTCGCTGGTTTGATATCAGATAGGATGCAATGACTAAATATAAATCAACCTATTCCGAGTGTCTCACACAATAATTTAGGTCCTTCACTGTTTCTCGTCATGGATAATGAGCTAGCAAGTTCATTTTCTGACCTATGGAAGTACGTGGATGATCTCTCGCTTGTTGAGATTGGCCGGAGAAACCTCAAAAGCTCTATAACATGTGCCTTCGATCGGTTAAGCTTCTGTCCCTGCTGACAAACTAATTCTATCCTTTTTTCGTCCGGCCTACGCAGGCTGTAGTACCCTCTAGCGTATCGGAGTATCGGTGCTTCTTATTTTCATGGTCGTCCTCCTAATTTCCGTCGTTCTGTTTTCTCTTCTCTTGACTTCAGATTAAGAGAAGATTGTGGACACATGTATACTCCAGTTTGCTTTTGTCCTAACTTAAGTTCTTGTCGGTAGATTGAAAATTGCTGCAGGAAATAAGTCGGTGGAAGTATTCAAGCAATCAGAAAGGGACGCTTGCTTTGGACAGAATACGAGCCTGGCAGCGTGCAGCAAAATAAAAATCAGGATTTGTTCAACCATTCTGAAACACCTTTGGTCTATAACGTAAGTGGAAGGATAACTATGAGTTCGCAAAAGTTGTCAGTCTGTCCGTCCTTTAATCAGCACGATAACTCTCGAAGGGAATCAGATATGTTGATAAAACTATGGTCGGGGAAACCGGAATCCAGCAAAAACCTGAAAATTTGTAAAAAAAAAAGTTTAATCTCAAGTTGATTAGAGGCTCGATTTAACATGCTGAATCCGAATACGAAAATTATTCTCTCCGGACAAGTAGATCGCCGGAATCCGGCCAAAACCGGAAAATTTGTTAAAAGTAAAAGTTTTATATGAATTTTATTAGGTGTTCGATTTACGGGGAAGAAGATATGCTGAAATCGGAATATTTGTTAAAGTTGTCGTTTTATCTGAAGATAGCTAGAGGTTCAACATAGGGGTAAGGAGATACGCCGAATCCGTTTTTGAACTTCAATTTTTTGTAAGACAAGCAGTTCGCCCGGAATCCGGCTGAAACCGGTAATTTGGCAGAAGTAAGGCGGGAACTTTCGTCAAAGTAGATGTGACGCAGGCTATAGGGTAAACACACATGCTGAATCCATATTTGAACTTGGTCTTCTCAGATGATTACCATTTGCCTTAATCTGTTTCTATATTTTATTAGTTAAGTGCTCAAGTAGTCAGGCGAACACTGGACCTCTATAAGACCCGATTGTCTGGATCAAATATTAGGTTTTTGGGATCCCATCGAAACCTTTGGTCTTGTTTATCTTTAGTTAAATCTTAAGTAAAAGTTTTACATGAATTTCATTAGGTGTTCGATTTACGGGTAAGAAGACGTGCTGAATTCATGTATGACAATCATTTTCTACCCGGACACACAGTTGGCCACGAATCCGACTGAAATCGGAAATTTTTTTAAAAGTTTAAGTCGGATATGAAGTTGATTAGAGGTTTGACATAGGGGTAAGGAGATATTATATTTTTGGGATCCCATCGAAACCTTTGGTCTTGTTAATCGCTAAGACTAGTCCTGCCTGCTCGACCCGGACTACCATACAGATTCTGCTATGTAAAAGTTTCCTTGGTTCCCGTTAGATTGTACAGCTATGAGAAAACGTATTTTGCTTCTCTGCTTTGGAGAGAGAAAATTGACTTAGTTTTTTGGGGCACAGGAAATTTAGTGACAGAAGTACTTTATCTGTCGAGAAAGGTTTCCCCAATACCATACCAGACAGCGGATAAAAGTGACCCCACATAACGTTGTAATCCATGAACCTGGCAGCTAACTAAGTCCCTGACAGCTTTTTTGGGCCCATTACTATTTTTTTTAAATAGTCTTTGATTATGAGAATTAATTATGGACCTCATTATAGGGCCTTGATACAACTTTAAATATTTCCGTGTCCTTGCCTTAGATGACAATCTTGGCAAGATTTGCATAAACGTTCTCCGGACGGCTACGCTCTTAGGAATCAATGGCAATACGTCACGTAAAGAGAAAAAACATGGCAGACGTAATAATCAGTTTCTTAAGGAGATAGAATACACTTACGAAGTGTAGACTCTCGGGAATGAGAATGGATGGAAATATTACTGAAGTAGAATGAATTGCTATCATAAGTACGACTCGTCCTTTAAATACCATCGTAAATTTTGCACTACTATTTAAATTAGCATTTTCAGTTAGTTATACTATGATCATGTTGTTTAATTAATTAACTACAATAGCAACCCTAGTCTATCTAAATAGCAAAGCTACAAAATAACTTATGGGGTCCTTGATAAGTTAAGACTGAAGATAACATAAGGTAGCCTACATATCTTTCATGGTTCAAGCTACCTTGTATGAAAAGCCTGTATATTTTCTGTGATTGGGTCGCCCCAGAAAGGGGTGCTTTTTTAGTTTACTGTCATGTTGCTTCAGACCTTCACAATGTTGCTGTATTATTTTCTTTCGTCGTTTACTTGTAGGTAAACGAAAGCGGAGTCATGGATCGTCATCTCCGTTGCCCCTGAAACCTTGCCTTTCGTACGGTAGTTTATACCCACCCTGCGGCATTTCACCGATTCTTACGTTTGCCGTGGTTGGCTCAGACCCTGAACCTTGTCACCATTATAACTTTACTGGATTAACCGGCAAGGCCTCTTACGCAGCCGTGTTGTTTTATAAATTGATCGTGATTTATCTACCACGAAGTAGACTATCAATGTTCATAGGTAAATTCAAAACACGAAGTCGTCCAGTAAGATCCAACGGCGTGTTATTAGGAATAGTTATCACTCCACTCGCCCGGTGAGATTATGGTGCTCATTTGAGAGAATATTTTAAATTGTCCCTCCTTCTTTTTCAGGTGGACAAGCGTGACACAAGACGAATTATATCAGCTTCCACAACGGAATGTGCGATTTATCAACTCCGTTCAGCACCTTGTTTCTGGATTCCACAGACGTAGAACTGAAAACAGTCGATGCCTAGTGTTTGAAGTAGCCATTTTTACCTCCGAATGTTGGTAGAGCATTAGACAAAACCAGACGTAAGATCGCTAAGGTCTACGGTTCTTCTTTATGTCGTGGGATTATGGATCAATCGTGACATGATTAGTGATGCATTGCTGCATTTGCAGAATCCGTGGTAGCCCTACGACCAAAATAAACTTTATATTCAAGCAAGAGGGTTTGTCCCCGCTGCTATTCAAGTCGCCGGTTCGTCCGACTAATTATATGGCAAAGCTAGACAGTCAGACCTCACGACGATTATGATATTGGAGCCTAGGAGTAAATCCAAACGAGAGTCAAAGGAGAACACCAAATTCTAACTAAATCCGCCTGATCTACTCTACCCGGAGATGCTTGCCAAGTTTTGTTTTCCGTCCATCGCTTACAGACTTTTTAGAAAGATTTAATTTTAATACGTCTAAATTAATTAACGGCAGATTCGACAAAACTGAATGATTTCATAAAATTTATTGGCCTCCGTCATCATAGTTACACACTTTCAAGCTTGTTCAATCGTGTTTCTGCAATGCTTTGTACAACTAGAGTTTTGCGTGGACTCAACAATAGTCTCACCGAAGATTCGGCTAATGCAGAATCGATTGATAGCTTCATGTCGTGACATCTTTCTCAACACCACTTATTCGTTCACTCTGAATACTTGTGTGATCCCTAGAGGCGAAAGTGTTCTGTGATGTAGTGTAATCGTACTAATAATTATCCCCTACTGGCAGTGCATGTTGAGCCCTTGATGTTGTATGTTATCGACGTACACTCCCAAACGGAAACGTGCAGCCCTGTGTTTTCATATTTTGTGTATACTAGAGCAATTTTCAGTTTACAATAAAAGTTGTTCTTGCTAGTTTTATTGGTTCTTGGTCTGGAACTACAAGGAATACCACATCTGGGAACTGCCCATCCCTCGAATTTCTTCAGAGGGAACTCTCTTGCGGTATTTCGGCTTCCTAAGACTGATGTAGCCTGCTTAGTAAGTTTGCTGTGCGAATCTGCGTTCGAAACGAGAACTCGCAGTTGAGAAAATGAATCGCGTTGGCGACACGGCCTCTTGACGAAGAACTACCACTCCATACTCCTGACTTTTCCTTCTTTGATGAATACGGTAAAATTAGAGAAAAGCCCACAATGAAAGGAGAAGAAACTGACTTCAGTGGTTTTCAGAAAGCACAACCCTTCTTTTTCTAAGTAGCGAATGTCAAATTTGCTAAAAGCCAGGTTTCATCTTCAAGATTTTTCTTCCGGATTCCAGACAGCATTGATCTTGAAGGTGAAGCCGGCCCAAGACGTCTGGAAGTCCGGGCAGTTGGACATTCCGGATGACTGGAAGGTACCATAGAGGCAACCGGTCCGAGAGACAAAACAAAAATGCAAATGCAGGAAGAAGCGAGAACGTGATAGGCAGTTGTGACTGGGATGTAATTTGTAGGAGATATTTGAAGTGGGAAGGGACCTCTAGGGAAAGGTCGAAGAAGAGCAAATCAGCCGTCATCGTTATCATAGAAATTCACTACACGGAAGCCTCGGACATCTGGAAGGTCCAGTCTGGGTTGAAGCGAGCGAGACAAAGCTGCGCCATCTAGGTCAATCATTCGCAAGAAGGAACTGATTATAGGTGGCGCTAGCAATCCGAAATAAACTAATGCTTTTCAGCAAGTAAGCCTTGAAACAGGCTGCAATCTTATCTTGTAAACAGTACAAAGGCAGTCATCTAAACATTATTTTGTATGGCTTTGCTGTTTCAGGCTTACAGTTCTCGGTAGCTCAGTATGCCTCCAGGAGCCATCTAGTGTTTTTTTTACGCCGAACTCACAAAACGTGCTCTACGGAGGGTGGGGGGGGGTACGAAGCCTACAGTTGAAAAGGCTATCTAATGGAGGTCAAGGATAGCCCACAAGACCAAAAATCAAAGCTCCTTTGGTTTCTGGATGAAAGAGTTTCATGGCTAAAATGCATCCATTAGCCGACTTGGTCGAGACGAGGACACCAACTTGTCATGAAGGAGTCTTTTGCGTAAAAAGTCGTTCCAGCACGTGACTAGATAGATAGCAAGCCAGCGAGACAGATTAGAGAAAATATGACCAACGTTAGGCTACCCCCCCCCCCCCCTCTGTTCAGAGTGTGAGTCTCAGAGGTTTCCCTCACCTCGTTAATTAAGTGACGCGGATACCCATGACTTCTTAAAAGTTGCCCGTTTATCACAACGATAACTCTCCAAGAGATTGAGAGATGTTGTTCAAACTTGGTGTGAGTATTTGTTGGGCCAAACGTACAGTTTAAGTTCATAGTAAGTAAGTAAGTAATTTATTTATGACCCGCCATTTTGAAAAGGCGGAGTAAATGATAGATGGGCCCGTAACCATATTGTTACAGGTGGGGGTGGGTTTCTGCATTAAGGGATGAACAAAATGTTTGTTCAGGTTAATGCGATGTTCGAGTATGGGTAAGGAGACAAGCTGAATCCTTAACTGAATTTCTTTTTCTCACCGGATAAACAGTTCCTCCGGAATCCGGGAACAAGTGGACATTTCGTAGGATTTTTTTTTATCTCATTTGAATTGAGGTTCGGCATAGGAGTACAGAGACAATGAACTTTATCTTTTCGCCGGACAGTTAGTAGCCTATTTTGCCGGAATCCGTCATAAAGCGGAAAATTGTTGAGAGCGAAAAGTCGTATCTGAAGTCGGTAAGAGGGTCGACTAGAGCGTCGATATAGACGTAAGAATACATCCAGAACCTATATTTGAACTGAATGTTCCCGCCGTACAAATAGACTGACCGGAACCTAGCTGAATTAAAAAAAAGTGCCAGTGGTACTAAGAACGATCAAGGTAAAACTTCTAATTTATCAGCGTAGGGTTTAAGTTATCCGCGTTTAACAACAAGACCAAAGGTTTCGATGGGACCCGAAAGAGGAATATTTGTTCATCTTTCTAGAACAGATAATCGTGTCTTGCAGATGTTCGTTCTTTGCCAACCCCCATACACGTCTCATAATCGTCCTAATAGACCATTAACCAGATCCACAAGGTAATACTTTTTAGCAGAAAAAAAAATCGAACAATCAGTTTCGTTCATACATCAGACTGGACTATCCACCAGTGGAGAGAAGCTTACAGATGGCGAGAACCGAACTGAAATTATCTGATTACCTTGTTCTCCCATCGAGTACCCGAGTAAAAATATTAAGCCTAGTGCTTTCAAGAGTTTCCTATAATATAAACAATAGTTTTAGGTAAACTTTTAATATCAAACACGGTACAAAGTTTACACTGAGCCTAAATCTTATCTAAAAAAGGATAAGATTAGTCCCAGTAGCAAATACTGCAAGATTTTTTTTTTACAGTGTAGTCTGAACATCGACATAACATACCTAGTTCACAAGACCACTATACTCTCCAAGTTTTATTCCAACGTGTTTAACAAAATTCACGTGTAGACGCACTAACAGAACTAATAACCTTATCTCCCTCAAGGCTTCACTATTCTTTAAAACTTTTTCCGCGCTTGTAAAACCTACAACATAATAACACGGACGCACCAACGAAACATAGAAGTGCGCAAGCGCTCAGACGTGTAGTGTGAAAGTAAAATCTTTATCACATCTTATAAACAAACAGCGTTAGAGCCAAGACATTTCACATCCCCAATAACCAAAAAAGTATTGAAATAATATTCCGAAACTTCCCAGTGTAAGAGCTTTCAATGTAAACAAAACACATTCAGGAATCCAAAGAAGATATTCAAATCTTGCAAGAACGGTTTCAGTTTCCATACTGGATGTCTTGCTAGGCAGTCCGACCCTTTAAACCTCTTTTCCATTAGCAATGTAATCACAAGTGCAATAAACGAAATCGTAGCAGCCTAATACCCTTTGTCACAATTTCATTAAGAACGGCATATCATCGGTCATATGACAAAACTGTCCAGTTTCCAACTTATCATTAAGGAATGAGGTACGTCGCGTGGTCTTATTTCTTGATGTTACACCAAAATCCGCATTTAAACATAGATATCCACAAGTATACAAGAGTTCAACTCAAGACATGTCATAGACGAACGTAACTCGTGAAAATCTGGGCCCAGTTCCCCATGAACGGGACGGTGAGGGGGGTCGGGACCCGTCAAATTGTATATCTAGACCCATACATCCTAGACTATATCAGCTTAGAGATTGACTCTAGTTGCAGGTCAAAAACTTTACTCATGGGCAAATTGGGCCACTTGCGCATGGACGGGGAGGGTGGGGGTGGCTCAACTCCACATATATATCCTCAAACCCTATGATCCAAAAGCACAAAGGAATTTCATCGCCTTAAAAACTGGGCAATCTGGTTCCAAATGCCCCTGAACACAGAGGGGGGGGGGGGGAGGAATAAGACCAAAGGTTTCGTTGGGATCCCAAAAACCTAAGATCTGATCCAGACAATTGGATCTTGTCTTCGCCAGATCCAGTCTTCACCAGGCTAATCATTAGTGAAAGTTGAGATTTACCTCTATAAGCCATATCTATTTTGACGACACTGACCGAAACTTCCTCCTTTACTTCTGCCAAATTTCCGGTTTCGGCCGGATTCCGAGCGAACTAAATATCAGCGTATATCCTTATCTCTATAAAGAACATAATCAACTTCAAATAAATATTTAACTTATAAAATAAATTCCGGTTACAACCGGATTCCGGACGAATTATATGTCCGGGTAAAAAATGATTGTCATATACAGACTCAGCATCTCTTCTTACCCCTAAACCTGTCACCTAATCAACTTGCTTTTCAGATAAGTGTTCAGCATGTCTTCTTACCCCTAAATAAAACATTTAATCAACTTCAAATGAAACTTTTACTTTCAACCAACTTTCCGCTTTTTGCCGGATTCCGGGCGAAATACTGGCGAGAAAATGGTTTTCACCATCGTGTTTAGCATGTCCTATTACCATATAATCGGCTATCACATCAGCCGTTCCAAGATATTTCGTTTGCCCCTTACTTTGAACCCCCACCCCTAAATGTAGAGCTACAAAGTCCATCTACGAACTTGACCTTACCCTTGACCCAAAGAACCCTTACGCCAAGTTTCATCCAAATATCTCATTCCCTTCGAGAGTTATCGTGCTCACAGACAGACGGACAACTTTTGCGATGTCATAGGTATCCCTCCACTTCCGTTTTGGGATCCCAAAAAGAGATCCCAATCCTCACAAAGCTACCAAGTTTCAACTTTATACCTGTTAATTCCTGTCACAGGTGAAGAACCTAACTCCTGGGCAATCTGGGCCCAGTTGCCCATGAACCGGGTGGGTGGGGGAGCAACTTTATAAGCAATTTTCCAGCCCTAGGATCTACATGTACAAGGAATTGCATCGTCCTATGTCCAGGTCTAAGTTACGCAAATTTTTCACTGGTCAAAACCGGTTGGGCACAACTAGACTCGAATAACCACAAGTGTACCAAGTTTCAACTTGATACTTGCACTGGTTCACGAGTTATCTTCTCCACAAAATACGGTGAAAACCGGAAACTGAAAGCTGCTACAGCGCTCGCAATAAGGAACATTCCACTAATAATGAAAGTCTTCCCTATTCTTCAAAATGATTTCCGTACGTACTAGCACGTATAACTTCGATAATAATCTCTAATTCACTGATAATGAAGCCTCCTTCGCATAGGCTATAAACTCAGTTCTTAAAAACTAAACTCAGTTCTCTTATTCTCCCAACTAAGACTATCCCCCTTGTCACATCTCTTGGGTGGTTGGGCATCCACATTACTAACAGCCTCAAATCGTTCCGGTCTCAATCGGTTAATAATGCTAAAAGAAAGATTCAAGTATCATACTCGAAGATTGTTGCTAATCGTGGGAAATACAATAAAAAAGCCCTTAGTAAACTTTACAGCAGTTTTACTGACCATTCTATCCTATTTCTTTCTGGCCTCTCTTCAGTTTTAAAGAAAAAAGATCTTCATTCCCTCCGTTCTTGTTATTACCGATATGCAAAATTCCTCCTTTTCCTACCCCCCTGGTATAAAAACAGACATCTGATTTCGCGTTACAAGCTTCCGGATATATCGCTGAAACTTTCGGCCATAAGTAAAAAATTGTCCACAACGTCCCATCTCAGCTTCCCCGCACATCACGGCTTGTCCCTTCTTCTAGAGTGAATTTTAGTGTATTTTAGTGTTTTGTGTTGTTTTTCCTTGTTTGTACTCCGCTATTCTGTCTTTTCAGCGGGTTATAAAAATAAATAAATAAATAAAGTTCCGGTAAATTCGGGCGTGGCTTATCACGACAGATGGCTTCAAACGAATTTCATATTTTCAGAATACCAAACCCTCTGTAAAGAGAATAGAACAAACTTCCGTGTCCTTCGTGCTCTGATGAAAACATCCGCTCACACACTGAATACTTCTGCTTGGCACTTGACACTTTTACTAACAACAAGTCCAGGCTTTGTGAGACAAGAAGTTCGCAGGTTTCGGAGCTTTCTCACAAGCGTCACTTTCGCAGTTTGATGTAAGATGTGGATACCAATGCGAGGGACCAGCTGAAAAAGACAAACTGTTAGTCGGGAAGATACTGCGGACAGTAGAAGATACTTCTTTTTCTCAAGGAAGTCACAAGCGCGACCATCTGGTAATTTGTGTTTTTATTATCTTATCTAAAACCTTCCCGCAGTATAAAAGTTCTGTCTCAATTCCCCAGCTGTTTCCTTCAGGAAAGAAGCGCTTAAACTTATTAACCTTGAACGTTTGTCGGACAAACAAGTTTGTAAAAGCGCCAGACATGTCTGTAAAATCCAGCGAGAGCAAGAAAACCGTGTAGCGAAGAGTTAATAAAGTAGTTTTAGTCTGTCTTAGTTATACGACAATGACGGCGAGGCTGTTAGGAAATATAACATAACTAGTGACAGTGAGAGAATGGCGGAAAATACAGTTATGAATTCCCCGAGGATACAGTAGATATAAACAGATTTTATATACAGACTATCTCTTTCATAGATGTCAAGCCATGGAATAGATAAAAGAACATCTGACTGCAGACTAAACACACGCATACGCATCCTTCTGTTAAGTACTTTGTTCGACACACAGAATATTTCGGATGACCCTCTTAATGAGGGCTCGTAACAAGAATGTAATCGGCGAAACAAGGTAACACTTGAAAGGGTCTTAACAGAAATGAATTCGGTTTAGAAAGCCAGATAACAAATGCAGGACGAAATTAACATCTTGGCAAAGTCAACATCGGGGGATTTGCGCAAGGCCTTAAGGGACGAGTGGGCCCCGACCAGTCAAACTTGAACGGCATCAGAAAATACATTGCTGATACCCCCTCCAATTCTATTTAGCGACGTCGGATCCAACCAGTCTTTAACAGGCCTAGGGGATATGATCCTTGTTAGCATCTAAGTTTCATGCCGCTCCTTCCACCCGTCACCCTGTGCATGTCCAAAATTTCTGAAGCACCCTTCCCTCCCCCACTGCAGTAGCTAAATCCAACACGAATAATTAATAGGCAGGTTGGGGGAATCTCTGTCACCATTAAATCCTTATATATAGCACTCCCCCTATGACTACAAGCGTCATTCAGGGCAGACACCGAAAGATCTTACAGGCTGGAACTTACCTGTGAAACTGACAAGAGACATTCCTGCAGAACTTGACAGAGCACACCCTTTTTTTGCAGTTTTGTCGATGACGGAAACCAGGTCCGGTCGGGAACTTTCGGCGATGCTGGAAAGGATAACATGGTGAGGGGAATTTCATTATTAAAAATCCTGCAACTCTGTTTTCCATGAAACAAAACCTCCATTCTCGAGGAGTATTGATTAATATAGGACCTACAGACCCTGGTTGTTTAGACGAATGTTTGGTAAGTGGAAACATAACTGCACAGACCAGACACTGGGCTAAGACGGGAGAGTCGCGATACTCCAACATAAGGTCATGACACCCACAAGAGAGACTAATGCTTGAAAGAGTAAACAATCTAAAGAAAGCAGTCTACCCAGAAGAGAACTCTTATTATTAGTCGCGTTTCTTGTCGCCTATCTTCCAAAGCCTTGGTTCATTTTCCCATTCTTGCACCAGACTCCTTTCTAGCAAAAAGAGTCAAATTAGCAGAAAGGATGGAGGAGAGAATCTTTTGATCTCGTTTGGCAAAAAAAACGGGACTATCAATTAAATGATACCAAAACTGTATAATTTTCTAATTTCAACCCCAATAGCCTACAGATTTCAAGATAGAATTGCTGGGAGAGGGACAAGGCATTTACCAACTGGCTGATAATTTTTACCGACTGTTTTTTCAGAAAGAAATACTGTTTTCAAGAAAAAAATGACAGTTTTGAAAAAAAATAGACTGATTTTCAGAAAAAACGACTGTTTGCATGACCAGCTTTTACCGACTGGCCGACAGTATTGGGGGGGGGGGATGCCACCCCCCTCCCAATCGTGACGCCCCTGAATAGCCTACAAGTGGCTCATGGTATCTGGCTTTTTATAAAAGGCAAATATAGAACAAGAGTCTCGGAGCCATTATGTTCCAAGAAAACCACAAATTGTTACTCAAAATAGACTAATGAACACTGATGAAACAGCTTGAACCTAGCACTCACAACACAGTACAGTATATTACAAATTCTAGCAAAGTGGGTGACTTTGCGAGCACTTCATTCCTACTTTTGACAACATTTTCTGGCTTAATGCATCATTAAATCAAAGTGTTGTGAGAAATCTATAGGCAAAAGCATTTTTGGAGCAATTATATTATTATTATTAGCTCTGTTTTCTTTTGGGAGCATAGCCTAACTCACGCTGGATAATCCTGAGTGGCAAGTGCAAACATAGGTGTGGTGTTGTTAGGTTTCGAATGTAACATACAAAATTAGGTTTCCTGGTTTAAAAATTCATGATTTGTATGTAGGTTGTATTGGCGTTTAAGTACGAGGGGTCCTTTGAGTTTTTTTTTTTTAACACTGCTAGGGCCTCTTCCTTCCACCAACTTTATCTCTTGCATGACACATGAGGATATGCCGAATGCTAGATATACAGGGAGCATTTTCCATACACATCCTTCAAATAGGCATAGTAAGGTGTTGCCGTATACAGCGTGTCTAGATTCGTCTGTTCTGAAAAGCAAAGCTAGAACCCACCAAGTTCTAGGCGGGTTCTCTGTTGCACCTTTATAACTTCCCGCTCATTTGCCAAAGTCACTGTCCACTCGAAAAGTGGATTTGCTTTCAAAGTGCTGGTGGAACTAGCAGAAGTAGAGAACAGCTCTGGAAAGTGAACCGAGTTTTAGCGGAAGCTGCAAAAACAGACTTCACTTAAGCTCGCAGAGCTTTCCAGACTGCCAGAATTACCCTTAAGGAGAACAGACCGTGTTTCTACTTTGTTGTATGCAGAGTCAATCAGATTGCTTGATCGGGCTCCCCCCGCAAAAGTTCACTTTATTTGGGTGATGAAGTCACAACTTTACGCCGTAAGAACTTATTGTTAGGTTGGTTGCTTAGTGAAAGACAGTAAGAACGACTGCTATTGTTCTTTTGAGAGTACTGCTGCCATTACCTCAATTTGGTACTTTTTTAGAATGGAATGGTTGTCAAATTGTATCAGCTTGGCAATACTGAATGTTTGCTTTTTACTTTGGTAGCGTTCCAACGAGTTATTACAAGCTATGATGATAAGAGGAGGGGCAAGCCCTATACTGTGATAACACTCTCTGCTATCTGGAACAAGAATAATAACAACACAGAGATATGTCATCATCCCTCTTACAGGAGTTCCTGCAGAAACAATAGTTCATGTAGCATTAGGACTCCTCTGAAGCTGTTTGGAAACTCACCACCTTATGTAAACCGAATAGTAGCAGCAGCCTATTCAAGGCTATACTAGAAATTTTCAATATTAAATTCCTTCGTGTCCAGGAATCCTGGTTGATTTAAGTTTTTTTTCTTTCGGTTATCTACCGCTTTTTCCCCTTTTGATTTGCTAATCATCACCTGTTTGACGATAGTCAAATAACCTCTGTATAAATTGTCTCTGTAGAGCAACTGATTAGCCAATTGACAATTGTAAGAATGCGTACAATTTTTATAAATCTACGTATTTGTCCTCAAACTAACAATACGCATTCTTAATAGAACTGTGTTCTTTTGAAGAAAAGTTGTTTCTACAGGTTCGAACAAAGTAGAACTTTGATGCTACCTGTCTGCTGCTGCCCTAGTGAGGCTAATTTCCTTGGCCTGCTGATGGAACCAAACAAGCTATCTGATTAGTTCTGCTTAATAAGCGAGAATTTGGGTCTGTTCTCCTTATTACGGCATACCCCAAAGAAAAGAGGAATCTTTAATACTACTGTAATACATCTTGTACGTCATGATTAGCTTTGCAACACCTATTTGAACTATGCTATAATGGAACCCAATAAATTATTAGTCATTTGAGTGAAGCTCAGAAATCAACCATTAACGATTCATCCATACCATAGCGAGGTAGGTCAGAGCAAGGGTAGAAGCAGCTATTCAGAATCTGGCATAGGCTATGCTAAATATTAGTTGCATTTTTTGTCTCTGTTCTGTTCGCTTTTTCACTCTGTTTCATATTTTTCCCGTTTTTGTCAAAACACTGAACACGCTGTTTCTCATTTTCCCGTTTTTCTATGCTATTCTGTGTTCTCTGTTCCGCTGTCTGTTTTGCAAAACACGGAAATTGCTCTCCTAGAATGTTTTATCACTGTTCAGATAGAAAATTGCCGAGAGATTCACAGACAGAAAAAAAAGATTTGCAGAAGTTCGGACTATAAAGCTGGATCCTAAAGTATGGTCGTTTTGGAATATAATTTGCAATTTAACAGATTTTCCGCATAAGACATGCTCAGGATCCTAAATTTGCATATAATCAGAACAGCGACAAAACACGAAACACACAACAGCATAAGCAAAATAATAGATGCGTTTGTTGCACTCCGAGCTGTCACTGGTGTTTAGGTCACCAGTGTCCAGTTCTTCCCTTAAAAAGCATTCTTTTGGTTCACCTGTGAGTTGATGAAAACCGGCTAACTCCTCGCTGAAGCTAGGCTCACAAGCAAGTTAGTCCGCACTGGTGAGATAAAACCGGACACTGGTTAGTTCAAAAACGGGTTAATTGACTGGTGAGAAGTTACCGGTGGATGCAAAAACGGCTTATAAGAAAAACCGGAGACCACCGGTGAGAACTCCCGTGACATGTTTTTTTTACCCAAATCAGACAACTATGAACACAGAACATGGAAGAGGAACCAGAGAAAAAAAATGCAACTATTGTATATAACGAGCATTGGTCTACAGGAGGAGTATTCGCCCTCAAATTTATATTACCTCGAACTTGGCCTGAAAATCTTACAAGGCAACTTCTGTGAAGTTCAAAACAGGTCCTAGGTCATGCAGGTTTTCTTTCTAGACAGTTTTGACTTTGTTAGGATTGCAACGAAATTTGTTTCCCACATCTTCAGGCAAGGTTCGAGGCTGGATACCCCTCCTGTTGACTAGGCTATGGTATCCAAAGATCTGACTTTTGTGGTGGAATGACCTGACTGTTGTCTACCAGCCTACCAAGTAAACCGGAACCAGGCAATCTTGAAATTAGGGTTAGATAAGAAGCAATAAATATAAATAAGCCAAAATAAATAACCATAACAGCTGTGATTCTTCTTCTTCCTTTCCTTTTATTTAATAGAAGAAAAACAGCGAACGGGAATACCGGGATGCCAATCGTACTAGCGTTTTATTGGATTTACTTTTGTTTCGTCAAAGTTTGTAGTTTGGCTCTTGTTCTGTCTTACTTGCGTTTTATTGAGTTCTTGTTTCCGAAAAGTCAAACTACACCAAACTACGTCGGCGAGGTAGTTTGTAGTTTGAGCTCC
Source organism: Branchinecta lynchi (assembly GCA_023053575.1). Taxonomy (NCBI): domain Eukaryota; kingdom Metazoa; phylum Arthropoda; class Branchiopoda; order Anostraca; family Branchinectidae; genus Branchinecta; species Branchinecta lynchi. The sequence continues at coordinate 21,367,078 of JAKZAP010000005.1, forward strand.
GTAGTTTCAGGTTCGAAACTCCCAGGACAATCAGGAAGCTATATACAGGATTGGTCAGACCACAACTTGAGTATGGAGTCTCTCTTGCCGTTCCTCACTATGTCATGGACAAGAAGATCCTTGAGAGCGTTCAGCGGAGGGCTACAAAACTACCAACTAAATGTAAGAACCTCTCGTACCCTGAACGCCTCAAGAAACTGAAGCAGGCTGCCAACCCTGACGTACAGGAGGAAGCGCGGAGATGCAATCCTGACCCACAAGCTGCTGGAGAATGGGGTCACACCAGGGATTTTTAATAAGTTGCTCTCTAGCCACACCCGGGGCCACACCAAGAAGCTCCAGCAGCAAAGAAGCTCACGGAGAGAACGTTCCAACTTCTTCTCAACTCGTGCTGTTCCACTGTGGAATTCCCTTAGTGAAGAAACAGTTCAGTCCAAAACTGTTGACAACTTCAAAAAAGCAATTGATCGAGACTGGACAGCGATGGAGTGGAAACTACACTGGGAGGCCAGTGGATCTACTCAACGGAACTAGACAACGCACTTCCACCTCTATCACTCAACCGGCTAATCTACAGGATGTTCACCCAACCTTATTCGCCGGCCAGTGCGATTTAAGGTAATTTAAGGTAAAACTACAGCAAACGGAATGGTCAAATAAAACGGCTTTTAAGCGAAACTACGCCGAAACTACGTCCAAAAAAACGCAACTTAATACGTAGAACCCTCGGAGTCGTACGTATTCTAAACGATTGAAATGTGGCTAATAAGTTGAAGTGGAGGGATGTCTATGACATCGCAAAAGTTTTCCGTCTGTCCATTGTAAGCACGCTAACTCTTGAAGGCAATGAGATATTTTGATGATACTAGTTGTGAAGATCCATTGGGTCAAGGGAATGGTCAGTTCGTAAATGGGCTCTGTAGCCTTAAATTTAGGGGTGGGGGAGGGGGTTCAATTTAAGGAGCAAACAAAATATTTCTGAACAGCTAATGAGACAGTCGGTTAAGGGGTAAAAAGAAATGCTGAACACGATTATGAAAACCATTTTCTCGCCGGAGAATAGTCTGGGGTCCACTGAACCGAAAGTCTTCTCCTTCTAAAAGTGGAGGGTCTTACTGGGGCAACACCTCTAGAGATCACAGGACCTCGCGTACGTCCTGTTACTCACGAAAGTTACCGGGATACATCTTTTTGGTATATCGGACATGCTTTTCTAACCTCTTACACTCTAACTATTCTGCGGTTGTGGTTTGTGCGATTACATCCGCGGTCCAACTTTCGACCAATCAAAAGCAAGCAGATGTAAACAAACATTCGAACATTTCAGAAGCAGCGTTGCCGCCTGTCGCAGAAATCTGCGGTTAATGACGGTTTTCACTTCTTCGACAGAACAAGCCAAAATTCTACGACCGGTTCCTTGCAAGTAAATATAAAAAGTAAGCAAAAAATCTTTTGCGGCCAAAAGTCACATGTTCCAGACAAGAAAAAGTGGCAATAGTGTTTACAAACCAAGAATTCCAAGATATTTCACCTGAGAATTGGAGGATATTAAGAAGAATAAACAGGTAAAAATCATTCAAGCAGAGCTGCAATGTGGTTGTTCTTGAGTGTGGGTTAAGGCCTTTTAGGTAGTAGAAGTCTCCACTTGCTTATAGGCCCAGATTAAACAGCAAATAAGTTGGACTGTCGAGAGTTTAAGATTATTCGTGGTATGTATTGTTTTTTGTGTGAATGTTACAGAACTGTTAGTCAGTCCATTATAAAAGCCTCAATTTTGGAGGCCGGAGGCTATGCTAAGTTACTGTCACTGTCAGAGGCGTTACTCGCTGAAATGTTTGTCGGGCGGGGGGGCAAGGTATTTACTGACTGTTGTTGCAGAAAGAAGAACTGTTTTCAAGAACAAAAATGACAGCTTTGAAAAATAATTGACTGATTTAAAAAAATGACTGTTTTGACAAAAAATCAACTGATTTTCAGGAAAAATAACTGTTTTCATGAAAAAAAAGACTGTTTTGATGGAAAACTGCAGTGCTTCACGCCAACTCAGTTATTTTTTAAAGACTGGCCGGACACATTTGGAGGATATTTGATCGTGCCAAATGGATACGTCAGCTGAATTTTATTGGAGCCATATTTCAGCCCTTCTTGGCAAGGGTCCTGTTCAGGCTCAAAACCGCTCAAGTTGGAAAATGAACTTGCGGGAAGGGTTCCTTTTTCCAACTTGAGCGGTTTTGAGCCTGAAGAGGCCCTTGCCAAGAACGGCCGAAGTATTGCTCCAAGAAAATTCAGCTGACGTATCCATTTTGCACCATCAAATATGATTCGCAGTCAGCTTGGGCTGAAGGAATATTTACATTTGGAAGGGTCGCCCCCCCCCCCACAGTTGTGACGCCCCTGTTTACTGTACATACTGTACGGATGTCTGACGCTTGTCGGCCATGCCACATGGCTATTTCCATTTTTTTTTATGATAACTTAACTAATTTGAACAGCTAAAAAGGCTGAGAAGCTCAGTAGCAAAGTCGGGTTACAGTAAATCAGTAGCTTAGTGAATAACCTAGATGCTGTGAGTCTCCGACTAGTCAGCAGAAATATTTTCATATCCTGTGGTTTGATCATTAGTAGGGTACAGGGAAAAATACAGAACCCTGAAGCTGCTACGCACAACTATGGTAGTCAGAATAAAGTTTACTTGCAAAAATCTCCATTATTATAAAAGGCTAACCATGTTGAGTCCCTAATATGTGTTTGTATTGTTTATTTTCTTTTTCTTATGAGATATTTTATGGTCTTTGTTTGCCACTAGTTAGCCAAGCTAAAAATCAACAAATTTTATTGTATTATATTTGTTTTAACAACTGTAAATTCCTCTGTAATTGCAAGGTTTGTTAATACTATAATATCTAAGTACCTATGGTGTTGTAACATATTTTATTCTTTACAGGAAATTGAATGGATCAACTGACCAAGAAGCAGGTCCGGATTGCGAATAGCATAAAGAAAGAGGAGAAATCTGACTTCTTATTTTGTGCCAAACACGGATATTCTTCCTTTATCAGAGGCTTGAGTCCTGGACAAGCTCAGTGATACATTGAAGACAGTAAGAGACATGCACTATAGGCCTCTGATGACTACAATGGCAGGTGCTGCTATTGCCAGCACCTAAATCTTTGGTGGCATGCAGTGAGAAGGCCAAATATCATGATAAGTTTATCAAGGGGTTTCTCAATCTTTAATCAGTGGAAGAAGACATTGTAGATGGTTACGGTTTGCCAAAAATGGATGCTGTTTGCCAACAGCCCATAAAAGAGAAAACTGATCGACTTTTCTATGTGTATTTGTGCCAAACAACTGACATCGCTCCTTGGTCACAGGCTAAAGTGTTAGACAAGCTAAGTGATTTGCTGCAAAAAAGCTCATGACTGCAATGTCAAAACCTGATTTTTGTGATTGTGTGTTGCATGAAACTTGCAGGAAAAAGCTTTTTTCCACTTCTGAGTCCTCAGTCTTGTTAGCTGATGGGACTTCTGACACTGTGCAACTTGGACATCAACACCGAGTCTCCTAGTCCCATGGTCCTACAGTTAAGGTCTCAAAGTGTTGACTTTTCATATACTGACACTTTCCTCTTTTATCTGAAAAAAGAATGTAAAGAGAGGCCAGAGTCTCAACTTCGCAGAGTTTCTGAAGCGTCAAGGAGCGTTAACATAGTAATTGAACATGCTTATGCACTAACTGAGCGTGATATTCTTCTTGCTTCTGGATGTAGGGGTCGTGGTCTTGTTGCAGAGAAGGCCAGGTATCTCGATAAATGCTTGAGGAACTTGTGATGGAAATTGAACCAAAGTGTAAATGATGGTAGTGTGTACAAGACATCACAAATCAGAGAAAACTTGTCTGTCCTTTTAAAGCAGAGTGACAGCCATACTATGACACGGCTGAAGAATTGCCTAAAAATGATCTCCGTATACATCTTTTGCCACGCAAAAGGAGCCCATGTGGCTGTCACCCACCGACAGATCATTTTTTTTTTGCACTGGCTGCATGCATTTTTGCAATTTTCCGTGTAGACGCAAGCTCACGACCCAATACCTGTCTCTTTGAACCCACTGGACTATGGATGGGCCGATGAGATACGTGGGGGAGCAAAAGCAGTGGCAACTGATGGGCCATATTTTTCCAGACAGTGTGGTCGGTGTTTTTTGTGCCTGCAAGAAATCTTGCAGCAAAAATGCTCATGTGCTGTAACCAAGAGATCTCGTGATTTACTATGCGCATCCGGGGGGAAATGTGTCAATGTCATTGTAATAGACGAGGAAGAAGAGGATTTCGAAGCCTAACTCATTTGTGATTAAATATGAAAGTTGACAGGACCAACTTTTGCAAATATGGTTTTAACAAATGTACTCTTTCACCTTAAATAAACATACCTAAATAAACTTTTCCATTGTTTCTGAAGGATGGTTATTAGTCAGAGTTGGAATCACCGTAGCTGGTTAGCTGATAATAGTTTTCGTTCCGCTTTAGAAAAATGAAATGGAACGCAAAGACATCCGAATTTGAGTGTTGGTGCGTAACATCTTTAGCACATGTCTGACCCCAGTATCCCGCCCAGATTCGAAATCAGCGTGGTCGATTTACCTAGAATCCATCGTCGGATCAGCTGCCCCCGACGGGAAAGCTACTTTTCACATTTTGATACTTGGGCCCCAGACTAGAAGTTGTTCGCCAGGAATCCGGCCAAAACCGGAAAGTTTGTTAAAAGTAAAACTTTTATTTGAAGTTGGTTAGATGTTCG
>JAKZAP010000005.1:21371975-21499998 GCA_023053575.1 Branchinecta lynchi
TGTTCTACTCTAGAGAGTAACGAACCTGATTTACATGCAAACCTTGCTGACTTGTACGTTTAATGCATTTTTTGTATAACTTTCGTCTAACAGATCAGGTTTGTAATGTATATCTTTTTGTGTCCCATAGGTAGTGACTTCGCCAATGACTTTGGTCGAAGTGGATACAAATTCATATCAACCTCCGCAAAGGTACATTGACCGGTTCTCCTCAATACTCGAAGGTAGAAGTTGGCCTCTAAACACTAAATAAAACACAATTACTTTCAGAAAGAAAAAACACAGCTTTCTGTTCGAAAAAGTTGAAACAGTCAACGGTTAATATCAGTTATCTCGGTTGATATGGGAATAGCAACCTCGGTGGCCATTTTAAATATCGATGTCGCTACGCTTGACAGATATGAAAAGGGGGAGAAATTTTAGCGTGTGCAGCAAAGTCATTATAAAAGATTGGTCGGGGTAAGTGGAAAGTTTAACGGATTAGTACTAAGAGATGACCTAGGTATTCATTCACTAAGTGGTAAGAGACTTGTAAAAATTGTGAAGTACTGGGAACGGATATCAAGTTTGCCAGATAGTAGACTCGTGAAGGCTGCACTGCTTGAGGACCTTATGATAACAGGAAAGATGCTTGGAAGAGTAATGTAAGGGCTGTATTGAACAATTGCGGGCTATCAGGTCTGTGGAATGCTGGATGGGGGGGAGGTAAGGTGGTCGGGACAGTAGCTACACAAGTGCAATGGATTCTTGAGTGTCAAAAAATCCAAAAGTGGACGTGTGAGGTCTCGGCGTCGCTGTCTCTCAAGTCGTATTCACAGTGGAAGAGAGTGTGGGGTGAAGAAGTGTACTTTAAAGCGGGACTTAAGACAGAAGAGCTAAAATCTTATATGGGTTTAATGGAAAATTTTCTGCCGTTGGGATTAAGAAGGAATACCTGGGGAGGTAGCGTGCGGTAGATGGTCTTGACTCGTGTCCTAGGTGTTGGGAGCCGGAGGAGAGTGTGGACCACTTCATGTCATATTGCCAGGAACTCAATGATTTAAGGTTGGAGCTGCTCCAGAGACAGACAGGCGGCGAGGAGTGGCTAAATGGTCTCATGTGTGGTCAATCATTTACTACTATTAAAAACCTGGCAGTGTTTGTAAACAGGTGGGACTGAAACACAGGTCTTTGTTCTTTTAAAGTGTTTTAATTGTGTAGGTAGTTTTTTTGTTTTGCCTTCAGAAAGTGTGTTGAATCTGTAGTTAGAATTTAATTTGCATACTATTTTTGTACCATGGCTCGTTGGGCTTTCATGTACAATACATACATACATACATATCTTTCATAGCCCACCTCACCTCGCCTTCGGCTCGGATGGGTTATTTTCAGTGCCCATCTCGGTGTTATTTTCCGACTTTAATATTTTTTAACTTTAATATATTCATACAATGCATAAAAACGGAAACGTCAGCTATGTATGAATTGGCAGCGATATTTCGGCCCTTCTTGGCGAGGGTCCTCGTCAGGCTGTCGAATGTCAGGGACAACGTCAGGGAACGGAAGAAACGAACCTGTAATAAATAACCGAAGTCTGGACCAACTATAAATATTCTATTTGGGCGATTACTTTTTGGATATCGGTGCAGGGAAAAAAAAGCCTAGTAGGCTACTGAGATTTCATTTTGATAATGTTAATCTATATATGTTAATATATTCCAGACACATATGTTAATATATTCCAGCCACGTGGCCGATACCCCCTTCTGCTCCCCTACCGTGGCCTGATGTGGTTCTCGCCCATGACAGGCACATCTGGGTTATAGTTTCTACGTCTAGCAGACTTGGGGAAAGTAGCTCTATACTACTCCTACCACCAATCAAGTTTCACTCGAATCTGATCACCCATTCTGATTGAGAATTCGTTCGGATCGAGAATCAGAAATTAATTATTTACTTACTTATTTCCAGATGGGTTTCTACCGAGTTAAATATGAGGATAACTTTCTAAAGAAATTGACACCAGCAATTGAAACGCGGACATTGGAACCGCTAGACCGTTTAGGCGTTGTAAACGACTCTTTTGCTCTGGTAAGTGCACTTTTTTTGTATCTCCCTTTTGGTTAAATGTCAAAACAGCGACGATTTACCCCTTAACAGGTTGAATATTAATTATACTGTAACTGAATCGGTAAGCCGCCCAATTACAGATGCAGGACTGTTAAGCTTCGGCACGTGGATTGCGGAAGAAAATTGGGAACAAGTTTATGCAGAGAAAGCTGTTTCTAAAAAAGCTGCTTTATTTCAAGATATTTTGTTGAAAAAACATAAATCCTGTTTCCCGGAAAAAAAAAGAGTCAAAACGGTGTTCTTCTGATCGCCCATATATTTCCAAGCAAATAAAAGAACTAATTCGTGAAAAAAGGCGACTGTTTCAAGAAGGAAAAAGAGAACAGGCTTTAAAAATGAAATAAAATTCGTAAAATGACAAGGACTGCAGCGAAAGATCATTACAGCAATAGAGTAAATCATTTGTTTAATTCAAAGCCAAGCAGTTGGTACGTGAACGTAAAGAAGATGTTGGGGAAAAATGAACAAGGGGTTGATTTCAATTTGGAGGAAAGTGAGTTAGAGACAGCAAACGGGCTCAATGCGCACCTTGCTGAAATTGTTCAATCCCTTCCCCCTTTGCCCAAAGAAGAATTCCCAGAGTCGCCGGAAGGTTTTAATGATTTTCCGGAAATAGAGAAAGCCGAAATTTCCAGGAAAATTAAAAGACTTAAAAGGACTAGTATTACGCCTGTTGATATTCCGGTGGAAATTATTAAAGCTTTTCCGGACGAAGTGTCTGGGCCATTGTGTGATATTTTTAGTTCTATAACAAAAACAGGGGAGTACCCCTCAATCTGGAAAAATGGTTACATTACTCCTATCCCTAAAAAAGGTTCTCCCAATGATTTTTCTGGAACCCGTCCAATAACTATGACACCGGTTTTCAGCAAAATTTACGATGGTTTTCTTTCTTCTTGGTTAAAAGAAAAAATTATAAAGTTAATAGACGTAAAACAATTTGGTAATCTCCCCAAAACCTCTACAGCCCATTACTTGGTTAGTTTGGTGGATACCATTTTAAAAAGTTTAGAGAACCCAGACCATTGGGTCAATCTGATTGCCATTGATCTACGTAAAGCGTTCGACCTAATAAACCATAGCATACTACTATAGAAGTTGAAAGTAAAATTTAAAAGTTTAATGTGCCAACATTTCTTGTCAAAATATCGCAAATTTTCTATCCAATAGAACTCAGCAAACTAAATATAAGAATTCATACTCTGACCCCCTTCCAATTTTCTGTGGAGTTCCTCAAGGTACGCTTTTGGGTTGTGCCCGAACCTGGTCCGGTTTTGTCACTGATGTATCTGGTTCTTGTCCTTGTTCTTAACACCAAGTTTCATCCCAATCGCTCCACTCTAAGCGTGTCACAGGATTTGCGGCCCCCCCCCCCACATTCATCGGATCCGGTCCGAACTTAAAACGTGACATCCGAGACTCAAGGTCTTTCCAAATATCAAGTTTCGTTAACATCCGACCACTCGTTCAAAAGTTATACATACCTCAATATTCCAGATTCCCCCTCCCTCCACTCCCCCACGATGGTTGGGTCGGAGAACTGACCGCCAATCATGCCAAGTCTCTAATGTTTAAGCCAAGCTTCATCGTCCTAGCACTTCTGGAAATACCTTAACTCGCGATAGCCGGAATTCCGGACTCCCCCCTCTAACTCCCCAAATCCGATCTGATTCTATCACCGACGTATAAGATCCGATCACCCGTTCCAATGTTATACATTCCTCAAGATTCCGGATTCCTCCTCCCTCCACTCCCCCACGGTGGTCAGATCGGGAAGTTGCCTATTTCCAGGTTAATCTGGTCGGGTCCCTGACTTGCCTGCCAAGTTTCATTGTCCTAGCCCACCTGGAAGTAACTTAACTCTGTATCACCGGAATTCCGGCACCCCCCCCTCAAGCTCCCCCCACTCCCCCCACAGTGCACGACTCTGGTCCGATTCTATCAATGATGTACCTAGGGCTTGCGCTTATTCCTCCCACCAAGTTTCATTCTGATCGCTCCACTCTTAGCGTGTCACATGATTTCCGGTTCCCCCCTACGACTCCCCCCACCACATTCATCGGATTCGATCCGGACTTGAAATGGGACTTGACCGACAGACGGAAAAGTGATCGGTATACGGCATTTGGCCGGAAGGCAAGTGCTATAAAAACGGGTCATGCTAGAACAGCGACGGTCAATACCGCACAAAAAAGGCGCGACAAGCGAAAATAGCGACGGCGAAAACCACGAAAGAAAAAACGCGCCATTCATAACAGCGAGTGTCAAAACCGCGAAAGAAAATAAAGAGCTATGCAAAAACAACGACAGAGCAAAATCGCGACGGTATAAACCGCGAAAGAAAAACCGCGCCATGAAAACAATGACAGGGCAAAACCAAGAGGTCAAAACCGGGAAAAGCTGCGCGCTTTGCAACAACCACGAATGGTCAAAGCCGCCCCTGATAAAAAGGGCTAATTTTTACTTTATTTTATTTACCTTATATTCAAGTGTATGCGTACATCAGCCCGTCACTGCCGAGGTAATGACTTTCACAGTATTCATCTGTCGCGTTTTGACTTTCGTGGTTATGCCCGTCGCGCTTTTTGACCTATCGCTGTTTTTGCAGGGGGCAGTTTTTGCTTTCAATTCAGTTTTATTTCAACACCAATTACAGACTAGCCGAATAGCAGGTGGTAAAGTCGACATACATTAAAAACCAACCAAAATTGTCAACATATACTAGAAAGTGGTCGAATTTCATATAAAATACTGAGAACAAACAATATAAAAAGTAACGATTGGGGAAATAGACAACGAGGGGTAAATAACCTACTAATTTCTGTTACGTAGGGAAACAAAGGAGGGAACAAAGCTATTCTTGTATCTCACGTGTCGGCAAAACACTGGTTGAAGGGTAGGGACTGGTTCCGAAGCTTGTCTTTGAGGCCTCTCCCTTTCTGTTGTAAAGTTGAGGGGGCAGGATGTCACGAAGGACTGGGTTCAGTAGAGTCTGCCCTCCAAACTTTAAGCACAAATTTTCGCGACGGTGAGACAGGATTGTCAGATTATTTTTTTCCAGAAAATAAATGTAAGGGACTTTCAGAGATTTATCCGTCATTACGAGAGCTCGGTATTGTATCGTCTCTAGAGCATCCGATTGATCGTGAGTCAGACCAAAATGCCATACAGGAAAGCAGTATTCTAGGACTGGGCGAATGAACGAAAAATAAATACGCAATAGTTTTTCGGAAGGGACACCATGGCGGGAAAGAAGTTTGAGTCCCTGAAGGCCCATATTGACCTTCTTTAAAATGGAATCTACGTGCTTTTCCCACTTCATATCATTCGTGATGTGTACGACCAGCAGTTTTATTTCTTTAACATGGTGCGCACTGGGGATTGGGGGACAAAATTTGGGTACACTTTTTTGAAAAGAGATCGTTAGGACCACTGATTTTTCCGTGTTTACAATCATCTGGTCTGCAGATACTTCATCAGAAATATCATCTATGATTTGTTGTGCTTTGCTTTTTGGGATCCCAAAACGTAAGTGGAGGGATACCTATGACATCGCAAAAGTTGTCCGTCTGTCCGTCCGTCCGTCCGTCCGTCTGTCCGTCCGTCCGTCCGTCCGTCCGTCCGTCCGTCTGTCCGTCCGTCCGTCCGTCCGTCTGTAAGCACGATAACTCTCGAAGGGAATGAGATATTTTGATGAAACTTGGTGTGAGGGTTCGTTGGGTCGTCGGACCAGTCAAGTTCGTAGATGGGCTTTGTAGCTCTACATTTAGGGGTGGGGGAGGGGATTCAAATTAAGGGACAAACAAAATATTTTGAAACAGCTAATGTGATAGTCGATTATGGGGTAAGAAGACATGCTGAACACGATGGTGAAAACCATTTTGTCATCGGACAAGTAGTTCGCCCGGAATCCGGCCAAAACCGGAAAGTTTGTTGAAAGTAAAAGTTTTATTTGAAGTTGATTAGATGTTCGATTTAGAGGTAGGAAGACATGCTGAAGACGATGGTGACAATTATTTTCTCGACGGACAAGTATTTCGCCCGGAATCCGGCCCAAACCGGAAAGTTTGTTGAAAGTAAAAGTTTTATTTGAAATTGATTAGATGTTCGATTTAGGGGTAGGAAGACATGCTGAAGACGATGGTGAAAACTATTTTCTCGACGGACAAGTATTTCGCCCGGAATCCGGCCCAAACCGGAAAGTTTGTTAAAGGAAAAGTTTTATTTGAAGTTGATTAAATGTTCGATTTAGAGGTAGGAAGACATGCTGAAGACGATGGTGAAAACTATTTTCTCGATGGACAAGTATTTCGACCGGAATCCGGCCCAAACCGGAAAGTTTGTCAAAATTAAAAGTTTTATTTGGAGTTGATTAGATGTTCGATTTAGGGCAAGAAGACATGCTGAACACTTATGTGAAAACAAGTTTCTACCCGGACATGTAGTTCGTCCGGAATCCGGCCAAAACCGGAAAACTGTTGGAAGTCAAAGTTTTATTTCTAGTTGATTAGATAAGCGATTTAGGGGTAAGAAGAGATGCTGAGTCCCTGTATGACAATCGTATTTTACCCGGACATATAGTTCGACCGGAATCCGGCTGGAATCGGAAAATTTGTTATAAGCTAAATTTCTATTTGAAGTTGATTAGATGTTCATTACTGGGGAAAGAAGATACCCTGATTTCGTCTTTGAGCTTTCTTTTTTCGCCGGACAAGTAGTTCTGGAGTTCGGCCGGAACCGGGAAATTGGCAGAAGTGGCAGGAAGTTTTCGTCAAAACAGATATGACTTATAGGGGTAAACACACATGCTGAATCCAAATCCGAACTTGGTTTTCTCAGGTGATTAGCTATTTGGCCTTAATCTGTTTCTGAATTTTAATTGTAAAAATGTTCAAGGAGTCTGGCGAAGACTGGATCTGGCTAAGACAAGACCCAGTTGTCTGGATCAGATATTGAATTTTTGGGATCCCATCGAAACCTTTGGTCTTGTTACATTTCTAAGGCAGACTTCTAACAAAGACAGCTCATCTACGTATTTACAGCGATCATCCATCAATGTCGCAAGCTCATTGACCATAACTAGAAACATGTGAGGGGAATTGGTGTGGGGGGGGGGGGGGGGTCCGGAATTTCGGTGATCGCGAATTAAGGTACTTTCAGATGTGCTAGGGCGATGCAACTTGGCTTGAACATTAGAAAATTCACAAGGTTGGCTTAGAAATTGTCACTTCTCAGATCCGACCATCCCTTAAAGTACTAATCCTAACCTTAAATTACTAATCCTAACCACAAAGTACAAAAAATACTTTTAAGCTAAGTATATATTTAACTCAAGTGCGTTTCTTAACCGAAATGTACAAAAAAATATTTAACCAAACGATTTATATTCATGATCCACAAGGGCCCACGATCATCTTTTCCTCAAGGGTTTTGCTTACAACTGAAGTAGAAACAATAGTTTTGAGCGAAATATAGATTTTCATGATTCCAATCAGCTTATCATCATTTGTGCTTAAAGAGTGTTCATTACAGACGAATCTCTACCGCCCTTAAAGTGCGCATCGTCACGACCAAATGCACAAATAATTTTTTTTGTACGAACAATACATTCTCGTGATTTCCAAGGACCCATGACCATGACTCTTATCTCAAGTGTTTTGCTTACAAATGATCATAACAAACCCACGAATTGACGAATTCCTACTTTAATCCTCTGACCCAGCCTTCTTTCGCGGTTTTGACCGTCTTGATTTTCCCCTGCCGCTTTTTTGGCACGGCGTGTTTTTATTTTGTGGTTTTGACTGGATACCCTCGTCTACATTAATAGTGTGTTCCACCCTACCTGCCGTAGTTACCACGCATGACGTCACGAATTCTGGCTTCTTGGCGTCGAGGCTGGAACGCATTTTTCTATTTTCAGCAAAATACCGGGCCACGGGCTAACTCGTCCAATCACGTCACAGGGATTCGTAGTTACCACGCTTACTACGCTCCCGAGCGTGGTAAGCGAAGAGCTATTTAGTTACTATTTCCAGAAGGGTTGAACGGTCAGCGTAGTAACTTTTCACGAGGTTAGAACGGAAATGGCAATAGTTACTGTTGTTAGAAGGGCGGAACACGCTCTAAACCCTACTTTTTTCTCAAAGTGCCACTTTGCGGCCGACATGGAAGCACACTCGCTAATTGGCAGAGATATTTCTAGGTCCAGGCAAACCGAGCTCGAACAGTGGAACTCTTTGATTTGCTTTTGGCCTACCTGGCCGAAGACGAGTATGTCGTCTGGTCAGCCATATCCCCAATACTGTCGTCACTAAATACTTTCTGCGACAACATTGGGTGCCAGGATCTCATGGATGGATTTATCAGAAAATTGGTGAAGAATGCCTTAGGCACGCTGAGCTGGAATGCAGTGGAAGGCGAAAGTAAGTATAAAGAGAGAGATAGAAAGTTAATAGCCTATAGCATCTAGTTCGTGTCAGGAACTCGGAACCGACTACCCGCAGCACTAACATCTCGCCACCGGCAGCTTGCCACAGTGATCGGGCGCCACGCCTACAACTTGCCAAAGTGACAAGCTGGCACATCAACGACTTGCCACAATGTGACATCTCGCCACATTTATAGCATAAAGTAGCCTACTTTATTCAGATACTATTTTTTCAAACAAAATTGTTAAACAAAGGTGTTTCAAACAAAAGTGCATGCCATGACTGAAAGCATGAAAGTATAACTGAAACCTGATATTATTCCATTATTCTCCTCGATAAGAAACGTCATCAGTATACTAGTCAGACTAGTTTCTCTTCACATCTCTTTTCATCTTCTTGTTCTCTAGCCAAATTTGATCTTCCCATGCAGAGGCGTTACTAGCCAAAATCTGTTTTTGGGGGGGGGGTGACGAGGCATTTACCGACTGGATGCTAATTTTACGGACTGTTTCTGCAGAAAAAACGACTGTTTTCAACAGCAAAAATGACAATTTTGAAAAAAAAATTGACTAATTCTCAGAAAAACCGACTATTTTGACGAAAAATCCACCAATTTTCGGAAAAACCCACTGTTTTCATGAAAAAAAATCAACTGTTTTGACGAAAAATTGCGGCGCTTCGCGCCGACTCGGTTCTTTTTTACCGACTGGCCAACAGCATTGGGGGGGGGGGGGGGCGTCCAGTCGTGACGCCCCTGATCCCATGGATAGTCTTTTCATAGTTAAGCACCCGCCTCTCATGTCGTTTGTCACTGGCGCAGTCTGAGATACGGACTTGACAAACCTATCAGAGAAACATGATTTTTTTTGTCGATTTAACAAAGACTTGACAAACCAATCAGGGAAACGTGAATTTGTTGTCGATTTGTCGCGCAATACTTAGTGTACCTTCACAGTGGAACAGAAATTAATTCATCGGAGCCGAACTGTTTTTTTTCTTCTTCTGGCGAATCTAAACTGAGATTCCGTCTAGGAGGATTTTTTAGACCCGACTACTCCCTTTTCTTTTTTATGGCACTTGAGCTTACTCAAGTGCCATATAGCGATTTTTATTTCTGTCCGTCAGTCGGTCTGTCGGTCTGTCGGTCCCGGTTTTGCTAGTTCGGGCACTTCCAGATAAGCTAGGACGATGAAACTTGGCAAGCATATCAGGAACTGGACCAGATTAAATTAGAAATTGTCGCTTCCTCGATCCGACCATCTGGAGGGGAGTGGAGGGACGGGGAATCCGGAAAAAATAGGAAAAATGAGATATTTTTAGCTTACGAACGGGTGATCGGATCTTAATGAAACTTAATACATGGAAGGACTTCGTGTCTCAGACCCTCCATTTTAAATCCAGACCGGATCCGGTGACACTGGGGGGAGTTAGAGGGGGAAACCGGAAATCTTGGAAAACACTTAGAGTGGAGGGATCCGAATGAAACTTGGTGGAAAGTACAAGCAAAAGTTCTAGATACGTGACTGATATAACCGGAACGGATCCGCTCACTTTGGGGGAGTTGGGGGGGGGGGGGGAGAAGTCCGAATTTGTAGTGATCCCGCGAGTTCCGTGCTTCCTGATGTGCTGGGACGATGGAAATTGACAGGCATGTCTGGGACCCGACCAGCTGAAATAGGAAATCATCAATTCCCCGATTCGACCATCTGGGGGGGGGGAGTGGAGGGAGGGTGAAGCCAAAATTTGAGGTATTTTTAGCTTGCGAACGGGTGATCGGATCTTGATGAAAATTGATATTTAGGATGACCTCGTGTCTCAGACACCTCACTTTAAATCCGGGCCGGATCCGATGACACTGGGGGGAGTTGGAGGAGGGAACCGGAAATTTTGAGAAACGCTTAAAGTGGAGGGATCGGGATGAAACTTGGTGGGAAAAACAACCACAGGTCCTAGAAACGTCATTGACATAACCGGACCGGATCAGGGCACTGTGGGGGAGTTGGGGTGGGGAACCGGAAATTTTGAGAAAGGCTTAAAGTGGAGGGATCGGGATGAAACTTGGTGGGAAGAACGAGCACAGGTCCTAAACACGTCATTGACAGAACCGGACCGGATCAGGGCACTGTGGGGGAGTTGGGATGGGGGTCCGGATTTCTAGCGATCCCGCGAGTTCGGCATACTTCCTGGTGTCATAGGGCGATGAAACTTGGCAGGTATGTCAAGGATCCGAACAGATTGACTTGAGAACAGCCGTTTCCCCGACCCGACCATCTTGGGGGGAGTGGGTGGATGGGGAGTCCGGAATCTAGTGGCGTGCATAACTTTTGAACGGGTGATCGGATCTTGATGAAAATTGATATTTAGGATGACCTTGTGTCTCAGACATCTCACTTTAAATCCGGGCCGGATCCGATGACACTGGGGGGAGTTGGAGGAGGTAACCGGAAATTTTGAGAAACGCTTAAAGTGGAGGGATCGGGATGAAACTTGGTGGGAAAAACAAGCACAGGTCCTAGACACATCATTGACATAACCGAACCGGATCCGATGACACTGGGAGGAGTTGGAGGAGGGAACCGGAAATTTTGAGAAACGCTTAAAGTGGAGGGATCGGGATGAAACTTGGCAGGTATGTCAGGGATCCGAACAGATTTGACTTGAGAACAGCCGTTTTCCCGACCCGACCATCGTGGGGGGAGTGGGTGGATGGAGAGTCCGGAATCTAGTGGCGTGCATAACTTTTGAACGGGTGATCGGATTTGAATGAAACTTGTCTGGTGAGCTATCGCCTCGGACGTTCAGTGTCACGTCCGAGTCGGGTCCGATACCTGTGGGGATGGGGGGGGGGGGGTGGAAAACTCAAGAAACTCTAAAAGTAGAGGGATTGGGACGAAACTTAATGGATGGAACAAGCATTAGGCCTAGATGAAATTGACGGAGCCAGATGGTTTCGGGGCTCTTTGGGGGGAGTTGGAGGGGGTTTCCTGGAATTCCGGTAGTCGTGAGTTAGAATAGTTCCAGATGTAAAACGACAACGAAACTTTGCAGGCATATTAGCGACCCGAATTATCTTGACTTAAAAACCTGACACAACATACCCCCGGAAACTTCCGTTCCTAGATCCGAGCATTTTTGGGGGAGCAAGAGAAGAGAAATATGGACTTCTATAAATTGCGAACGAGCGGTCTGATTCGAGTGAAACTTCATGGGTGAGACGAATCGATGGCCTCGACATGTAAAACATGCGTTCGAACAATATGCGACCACGATTAGGGGAATTGGGGGTGGGGGGACTTTTGACATGCACAAAAACCAAACGGATGGACCGAATGAGATGCAATTCGACAGTGCCGAGTTTATGCGGCCTAGATTTGTTCTTTGGCGTCTGGGCTGGATTCGGCCAAGGTAGGGGGGGGGGGGTACTGGAAACTTGCAGATAGGCTATGCTCCAATTTCAGTCAAACTTGATGAGGGAATTAAGAGATTGGGCCCGAACCGGCTCCGACAACGTTGGTGGGAAGGGGGGGGTACCGGAACTTTCCAAAAATGCTCAGATTCGAGTGAAACTTGGTAGATGGTATAAACGAAGATGCTTTAGGTGGTCGATTTTTTTTTATTCCGAACCAGATTCGGCCACGGTAGGTGGAAATAGAGTGAGTACCGGAAATCGTGTAGCACGTCTAGGGATCAAACAAATGGATTTATTGGGATGAAAGTTTGAACAGTCATGTGCATTTGCAATCGAGACGATGCCGGAACTGCTCAGAAATTAGTGAAACTAAATATCCTATTTCTATTTCCGAACCGCCTTTTTGGATGGCGGGTGTATTTTGTGACGTTTTCATCTACTTTCTTGTACAGCCTACTCGTACAAGTGCCATATGAGCTCGTAGCTCTTGTTTAAAGTTTTTATTTTTTTATCTTGTGCATTTACTACATTATTGAAAGCCCAGTGTATTTTTTCATTTTAATTGTCTTCACTGTGCCATTTCCCTCTTCTTAAGTGCGTAAATAATATGTCCTCATCATTATCATCAAATGCAGCAAATGTAAGAACATTATTGTCCTTGTGGCCAGTTGGTCGTGTGGCGAAATGACACTGTATCGGGACCTCCCTGTGGTAAACTGACACTGTGGCAAGTTGTCGGTGAGGCGAGTTGTCAGTGTGGCTAGTTGTCGGCAGGGGTGTCGCTAGCCTAAACTATTCGTGATAACTGCAAGTGTTGCTCCTATCTCCGAGCTGAGGGGTGGTTTGAAGGGTTTGGGTAGGAGAGGTGACGTTCGGCATGTCTTGCTTGGTGACTACCTCAAAAACGACTGGCCAGATACAAACAATAGCCAAGAAACACAGTACCGCATGCGGGTATTTGTAGGAATTTGAAGAAACATCAAAGCTAGTATTTCGTTTGTAATGAAAATGAATTCACTTCGGTAGTAGGCTGGTCTGCAGCAATTTCGAACGACTGTACAGTGTACAGAATGACAATGAGCGCCGCAGGCTAAATTTTTGAAATGACTTCGGGCAAACTACTACTTCCCCCTAATGAAGTCTAGCTTTCAATGTGGCCCAGGCTCCGAAATTCCAAGCCTAAAATCCAGAATGAAATTACGCGCCCTTCCAGTAAATAGAACCTACTACGAAAGCTGCCGCAGGTGAAATTTTGTGCAATCGCTTATGATAAGAACCTATTTTGGGATCCCAAATGAAGGTAAGGGCCACTTATCATAGGTCTGTCCTTGTTCACGACAAACAGTGTAAGAGGTTTTGCATTGTTAGGCTGGAAGGGCTTCAGTCCGACCTTTTCCGAAAAAAAAAGACTAATCATAAAAAACTTCAAACAGAGTAGACTTACTCAGAATTTATAGAAAAGAAAAACTATATCAAATGAAGTGTTGCAATCATAATTCCCGACATTAAGTATTCGTTCTTTCTCTAAAAAACATCAGAAGAACATTGCTGACGAAACCGATTTATTTCTGAACCTCGCTCTGGATGAAAATTCTTCTCATCAAATTGTTTACTGTTAAAATATAAGGGATCTTTGCATGGACCCAACAAGTTCTTGAAAAATTGGTACGCAATAGATCGTGCTAAACTTGGGCTAAAGCTGCGCGCTGTCGGGTGAATTTCGTGATCTGATAACCGCCTTTTGTCGATCTTGGAAGCTCAAATCCGACAATGATTCTTCTCATTCTGACAAAGGGACAAAATATGACTAAAAAATCTCTTCGTATCCAAACGACTAGTATATAACCCTTGCAAGCTCGAAACATATTGACTAAAAATGCATTTCTTTAATTCGCAAACGCTCGAGGTCCTCGAACCGCCGATGTTCACCAAGTTTCTTGGTGACCCTGAGCTAGCCTTCCGGGCTTACTGCCAGCCTCCCATTTAAGTTTCCCGAGTAAGCTTAGTTTGCCTCAACTTTTGTGGTCGAGCGCTCTGCGATCGCCCAGCTTAGTTCATGTGTTTTGTCAGAGCGCTCTGCGAGCGCCCAGTTTAGCTTATTTATTTTGACTGGGTGCTCCGCGAGCGCCCAGTTTCGCTTTTTTCTCTTTTCGAAGGGGGGTTGTACCCCCCCCCCCCCCCCCCCCCCCCCCCTAGTGACGCGCCTGGTTATCGGTGTGGCGATATGTCTGTGCGGCGACTTGGTTCCCAGCTGTCGGTGTGGCGATTTGTCTTGTAGTGAGTGCTCATGGAATCATCTAGTTAGAAGGGAGGAGCAAAAAAGCCTTGCAGACAACACTTCAAGCACGTTGACTTGGTTAACTTCTGTTCAAGACCAAGTTAAGTACCTATCAAAAATCAAAAAATGTCTACTATAGCCTAAGGACATAGTGATTGTTTTTCAGTACAGGGAACACAAGGATGCGCAGTTTTCAACAGATAACACTTAGAATGTTAGCTGTTTTGATTTTGCAAACGTCACGGATTAAACGTTATGTATACAAGAACACTGCAGGAAAACCATCTCCTGACTTTTGTTTATCATCGTGATATCGGAAAAGTCAGCGGTTTTTCGGCTTGTCCTGCCAGTGGTTGTTATGCCTAACGTTTGCAAAATTATAACAGATACCATCCCAAGTGTTATCTGTGTTGAAACTGCGCTCTTGTGTTATCTGTTGTGAAACATCTAAAAGTGTAGTATCTAGTAAGAAGCGAGGAGCAAAAAATCGTACAGACAAGCATTCCAGGATAGACGAAGGCCAGGAAATTGAAAAAGAACTAGAAAATCAAGGCTAAATTCAGCGTTTCGTCGAATTTATTTTCTTGAAAAGTGAAATAGTTTGAATCGAGACGTTGGCTTGGTTTATTAGTCGCATTTTTTGCCAAATTTGACCCACAGTGCGAGCCGCACAAACCTTGTTGGTGGCGGAAACATATGTGTGGGTCAGGCAAATGGTCGCGGAAACTCTCTTTTTGATCCACAGCTTTTTTGTGAGATCGTCCGAAAAACGCCTCAAGTCGGGACATTCTACTGTCATTCTGACATCCATACATGGGGCACAAGAAGAGAGACTACGGGCATAGGCAGCCTATAGGCGTTCAGTGGTACAGTTGTTGGCCACAACCTTCCGAGTCTGTGCCACATAGTCGATCCACAAGTTGAAACTCACGGAAAACGCCATTTTGTCTATATTTTTGGCGGTAACTTCGAATTTCGGAAATATAAATAAAATTCAGACAAAATCTCAGTAAGTAGAATTTCAGGTTTACGTCCTTGCCATTTTGCGCAAAAAAAGATTCTCAGTTTTATGTCTTCTTGATAAAGTAGTTAATTTTATTATTCAGACAAATTTGAATTTCCCGCCAAATTTAAGCAACAGAATCGAACATTACCTAGATTGTTTGTTGAATTCGAGCCACAGAGAGAGCCACGAAAATCCTAGAGTCAAAACTAATTTTTGGGATCGTGGAAAACCGCTTATGACTACCCTACATGCCCACAAGAAGGGCTGTCGAAGCCCAGAGCGTGTTCCACCCTTATAACAATAGTAACTATTTTTTACTATTTTCATTCCAACCTCACGAAAAGTTACTGCGCTGACCGTTGCAACCTTCTCGAAATAGTAACTATTTGCTTACCCTTCTCGGGAGCGTAGTAAGCGTGGTACATTGTGACAAAAAAACTTGCAGTATTTGCTACTGGGATTAACCTATCTTTATTGAGATAAGATTATCCCTAATTCGGATTAATTTTATCCCAATAGAGATAAGATTAATCCCAGTAGCAAATACTACATCCTTATTAGGAGAAACTTTTTACAGTGTAACTACGCATCTTTGTAACGTGATTTCTCGGATTCCCTCGTGGCATGATATTCTGCTGGAAAATAGAAAAATCGTTCCAGCGTTGACGGCAAAAAGCCAGAATTCATGACGTCATCCGTAGTAACTACTGTAAGTAGGGTGGAACACGCTCCAAGTGACACGAACCCGACAGACTGAAACCAATGACTGACACTTTCTTTTTCTTAGAAACCACCAGTGGACCATTTAGGGCCACCATTCTCCGCTTTGCTGGACTGGCCGGTGAGCCGAGCGTTGTCGAAGAAGCTAAAAGAAGGTTCCAGAGACATGTTGAAGGGTGGGAGCTTATACCAGCAGATCTAAGAGCGCCTGTCTACTCAATTGTCATGGCTTTCGGAACCAGGGAGACGTTCGAGATCCTCAAAAAGGTCTAGACCATATTTTATTTTAATAGTAGTTCGTAAGCCCAGCATCGTCTCATAAGGTGAAACTGCAGTCACGACAAGGTTAGGTCTCGTCGTTGTCGTAAGATCTTGAATTTTAATTGGAAAGGCAGCTTATTTTTACATCTGATATTTGGATACACTGAAAGATTTTGACTCAATTAAGGGATTTTGCGTTTTTTTCACCCGGGGCTGTAGTCATAATATTCAGAGTATGCGCTGCTTGCACCACAACCCAAGATTCGTCCAAACGTAGAGGATTTTAATTTCAGCAAAGGCCTGGATTTCCGGTGTGACTTGTGCGATCCGAAGCTTGGGAAAGTTGCGCCTGTAGACAGTGAGAAGATGATGTTAAGGAATCGGACATTTCTATTTCTTGTTGCCGGCAGTCGCTTACATTTTTAGTTGGTAAATATTACAAGTGTAGTGGGGTAAGCACATAGAGGTACCACAAATCCGAAAGAATAGTTTATTTGATGAATTCGGTTATCAGTGGATAACGGACAAACGAAGTAACGCATTTTTATCGGGGTTTCAGACTAATTTAAATGAATTAGTCACGTGTAACTATACTGTCGGATCTCAATTCTCAGACCTGTTCTGTCCAACTTTAAATACTATAGGGTGCATTGTTTGCTTATAACAAGTGCAGAAATCAGTATGCCTCTACTATATGGTGGTCTTTGATGTGGTTTGTGTTACCTCTTAATTATTGGATTTTTTTTTGCAGCTTTTTGGTGAAGAAGCTTCATCAGAGGAACGGCTTCGATATGGATCGGCGTTTGGGGCTTCAAAGGACCCGCAAATTCTGAAGGAAGCTCTTGAGTTCGCCGAGTCGGTATGTACTTTTCTCTCTAAAGAACCCCTCTCGCTTACTCTGCCTTTTATCTAGTCACTAGCTCCCTTGAAGCGGACCGCAAAACATGGTCTTTCTATCACGTACACAATAATAGCCATCCCTACTGCCACTATAAATGTTCAAATCCACAAAAACACCGTCAAACAATGATCAAATTAAAAAAAAAAAAAACTTCCTAGGTTTGAAATAATTCCGTCTGAACTAATTCTCAGCCGATTATGTAGGACAGCCGTTATTGCACATAGGGAGCCAAGGCTCAAAGTAATAATTTCCATCTAATGCTCCAACTGTTTTTTACAAATACAAATAAATTAAATAACCAAGACCAGTGACCAAGACCAAGTCTCCTGAAGACATACAAAAAAAAGAAGACTTATAATTCTTTGCTAATCAAACCTGGAAAATTTCGCCATCTGGAAAAGAAGAAGTTTGAAAGAAACAAATTTGGAGCTAAGATAACGTGTTGTCCCCAGATGACCCATCTATTCCCCCCTCCCCTCCCGTCTTCCGTGCGTCGGTCCGAGAGGAATACTGGCTATAAGTTTTCCCCATATCCCGCTAATTCGTCTACTCAATTTTTACGTAGTTTCTGGTAACTTCTTGTAAGTGTATTAGTTAAAATGTGTCTTGTGTGTCTGTGTATTTTGTAAATTTGTATTCCTTTTCTAGCTTTTAGCTATTCGGATTAAACTTGATTGATTGATTGAAAAAAAAAAAAAAAAAAAAAAAAAAAGTTGTGCGTGGTTTTTTTCTCGAGCCAAAACAGCAAACCGGTAATCAAGTTCAAATCCAAATAAACGGGTGGCTTCCGATCAGTAAGAGAAGGTAAACAGAATGTTTGGATTAGTTCTTTAAGGAATAATAAGCTACGGAAATCGCCGCCTTTCGCCATTGTTTCGTTTTGTACCTACGACGCTTTAGCGCTTTTTCGATTTTGCCAGTCGTGCCACGCCAACTTTGCCGAAATCTTCAATGTCCGCCGACAACTCTTTCACAAATAAAGACACGAGACGCTTCAGAGTGTTGCCTTTCATTGTGGAAGGCATGGTAGGCCATTAAATTGACCTGAGATTGATTTATACTTTCACACTCGACACTTGTCAAAATAACTCATCAGTTCTGATGAATTAGTTGAATTAAAAGGACAAACTCTCTTTCTTTCAGGAATCGGTGAGAAAGCAAGAGTCCGTGCAGCTACTTTGCGCCGTGGCCAGCTCCCGTCTTGGTCGTGAACTTGCATGGTCCCACTTCAAAGAAAATCACAAGGAACTTATCAAGCGGCACCCAGTAAGTACTCCGCTTAATTCGCCTTCGGAGCCGTAATTCATCAGAGATAAATAGTTATGACATACATAATAAAAACAACGCAAAGAACACGAAGTATGAACGAACTTGTGTTGACTTAATAATCAATAATATATAATAAGACCGTGATTTGAGCATCCATCCACCCCCCACCCCCCCTCCCGCCACAACTTTGAGCAGGCCTACGTGGAATTTTTACAGCACGTACCGGCGCCTGAGAGATTGCCTGCCTGCCTCTCTTTACGCCCAAATAAGCGATGTCGATACTCCTAAATTCCTCTCGCGACCGGAATAAATCATCTCGGAACTATAGCTATACTATATTTTTGGGTTTTTGACAGCATCTTATTAACATTTAATCCTTCCCAATAGTTTGGATGTCTTTTCTGTCGTGTTCTGAATGTATTAAGTAAGTAAGTATATTTATAACCCACAAAATGTTTTCAACAGAAGAGTGTGGAGTAGAGATAAATAGAAAAAAAAGAAGAAGAAAAGAACAAAAGACGAACAGGAAAATAACATACGAAACATACACTAGGCCTCAACTATTTTTCTGCGTGTTTATGTGTTTTGTTTATTTTCTTCATTTACTCCGCCTTTTCAAAATGGCGGGTCGTAAATAAATTACTTACTTACTTACTTACTATCAATCAAAAAGTCTGCTGAGATCATTGTGCTGCTGAGGGCAGGATCATTTGGTGCCTGAAATCTTGTCTCGCCGTGAAGGTGACCCACAACAAAGGTTGGGTTTGTATGAACCAAAAGCTGAAGGTTTTACTGTCAGAAGTTTCATTATAGATAACGCAAGGATGCGCTGTTTCAACATATAACACTTAGGATGTTAGCTGTTATGATTTTGCAAACGTTACGCATTGAGCGTTATTACTATTATTATTATTATTATTTATTTCTTACCCACAAATTCCAGAGGAAAAACAATGCATACAAGAAGAGAAAAAACATCTGCTGACTTTTTCGTTTATCATCATGATATCGGACAAGTCAGCAGATGGTATTCGGCGTTTATTCGGCTCTTCTTGACAATGCTTCGTGTGGATAACGTTCATTGCATAACGTTTGCAAAATCATAACATATAACATCCCAAGTGTTATCTGTTGAAACTGCGCATCCTTGTGTTACCTGTTGTGAAACTTTCGAAATAAGAATTTCGTGCTTGGATACGGACTCTAAGTTACTGGGGCCGGTACCCACACCATAGATCATGGATTGGACCAGAAGGGAGTATGTGACGGTGCAGAGGCACTGACTTGTAGTTACTGCGTTTTTTCAATCTTTTTTTTTTCAGGGCGCCTGGCATATTGGAAATATTATTCAGAGCTTCACCTGTGGTTTTGCTTCACACCAAACAGCTCAGGAAGTGGAAGAGTTTTTCGTAAAGAACCCAACAGGTAGGGTTGTTCAAAGGGTCGTTTTAAAGCATAGCCCACCTCGCACTATTTACTGTATATGTTCCAGTTTTCAAAACTATTTGAATACTTTAAAACTGTAGGCTGTGCTCTTAGGCTAGGCTTTGGCTTTGTTTGTTTCAAGCCTTTTCCCAGGCCCATTGACTTCTGACAAAAACTCTGCAAAATTCATATAACTGGTTTTGCGCTCATTAGCATGATATGCTAACACTGGTTGGGGGCATGATGCGCGTGGAAAATAGTGAATTCTGGCAAGTGTAAAGATTAGTGAGGTGTTGTTAGCGGGCTTAGAATGCATTAATGAAAGCCGTAACGGAAATAGGTTGCATTGACACTATAGACACGACTAGGCATGGGCACTGTTCCTGTTTTCTGTTTCTGTTTCTGTTTTTTTCCTCCTGTTTTGCTGTTTTCTGTTTTCTGTTTCAGGGACCCAAAATAAACAGAACAGCTGTTTTGAAGCCAGCTGTTTTTTTTCTCACCTGTTCTGTTCCGTTTTGGTGTATCCTGTTTTGCCCTGTTCCTGTTTTTTTTTACCTGTTTAAACAGCCAAATCTGTTTTTTGGGGGCAACCGGCCTTATCAGTACAACACATCTTTTAACTCGTCATTTCGAAATGCCACATTCCAAAAGAGGCCAATTTGTCAACCTTACCAGTGACCCACGCGAATTGTGGATGAGATGACGGCTATCAAAAATATTGAGCAAAAATCAAGCAATAGTAGGAACAACAGCAAAAAATGGGAACTTCAGATACTGTAAATATTTATTCAGCTCAAGCTGACGGCGAATTGCATTTGACTGAGCTAAATGGATACGTAGTCAGCTAAGTCTTAGACTACTGTTGCAGCCTTCCGACCCTTCGTGGGATAATCAGTCTTCGGGTCCAATATGAACAAGTGCGAAAGCGCTCAAACGTGATGTGTAAAAGTAAAACGTATATCATATCAGAGATGGGCGAATCCGATCATGAAAGGATTCGAATCCGAATCCAGGGCTAAGTACGAATCCGAATCCATCATTTCATGCTGAGGATTCGAATCCGAAATCGAATCCGGATTCGAATCCGATCTTAACAAAAATTAAATCATGTTCATAGGTTATAGTTTAAAAATCAGTGGTGACAAAAAACACTGATATTTCAGGTAATCAGATAATGTGATAGATTACTTAACATATTTGGTGGTGGACACCAAACAATTTGATTGTCTAAAGCCCTCTGTGTAAAAATTGGGAAAATGGAAACTGAAAAGATGTAGAATAGAAATTTGAGCGGATTCGTAAGATTCAGGGTTTGGAAAGCAGAAGATTCAAATCCGGCCAAAAGGACGAATCCTGGATTCGAATTCGCCCATCTCTGTATCATATATTGTGTACGAACAGCCTAATAACCATTCGCCCCTTTGACGTTTAATTCATTGGTCAATATGGACCCAGTTGCCAGCGTTTGGATGTGGGGGGGGGGGGAGTATCACCGAAAGATACTTCTAGATGGGTCTTTGGGTGGGTCCAAAGACCCATCTGGACAATGATGTTCACGCATTCCAAATTTCTACCTTAGTACCAGGCATGTTTAGCAAGTTTGCGAATTTGGTCAGACAATTTACTCTGGGCAATCCGGGCCCAGTTGCACATAATTCGCAAAATGGTGGTAAGCCTTTAAAATTTAACTGAAAAGCCAACTAATTTTTGTGTCATTAAATTAAACATACTGAATTATTGGGATTCTACAAAGGGAATTTTTTATTTTCCACTATCTGCTCTAGTTTTGACGTTCAGAATATGTGCGGCCGTCCCTACAACGCAAATTCTACTATGACTCGGGAAATTTTAATCTAAACACAAACGCTGTTTTTCATTGGTCAGTGGTGAGATTGGTGAAGATTGAATGGTGCCGGAACAAAAGAAAAATCATAATCTCTCGTAAGGCGTGCAACAAAAATACAAGCGCATAGAGGTACCACAAATCACACGGAAATTCCACTATTTGAAAAACGATTACTCGTGAATAGTGGAAGAACGAAGTAACGCGTTTTCAGCAGCTCTTCAAGCTGTTTTAAGTGAATAAGTGATGGGTAACTAGTTAATACTAGAGTGTCCTATCCCAGCCTTCTTAGGTTAAACTTTAAAGGAAACGTTAGTCACTGGGAGAATTGTAACCAATTGCCCTTGAACCGAGAGTGTATCGGGGTTGAATCTCAAAAGTCACAACTAGACCCCAAGGCCCATAAGTACACCAAGTTTCAAATTAGCATCTGTCATGGTTCACTAGATAAGAATGCCAAAATAAAACGGTGAAAACCGAGAACGGAAAACCGGCTATCGCGGCCGCAAGAGTGGAGTGTTCATAAATGAACTTTCCACTAAAACCGAACATGTGATTACCAAGAAGGGCTCACACGACGTATTATCTGTTCAGCGAAGTTAAATGTGATTTCAAAAGACTAGTACTTTCAACTTCAAAAAGGCTAGAAAGGCTGAAATTAGCTTAGCGACATCACAACATCCGCACCGGTTCATGATGTAAACAAACGATAACTGGAATTCCTGACAGTATTTTTGGCACAACCTCAGTTCTATACGGACAAGTTGAGATTTGATCAACTTGATGATGAAAGTGAAACTCCGTTTCACGGATTTTTGCAGAATAGTAGACCCACATTCAGCCGAGAAATCCGCGCGTTTTGAGCCTTGCCTGACCATGCTCAAAAGAAACCACCGAGGAAAAGCTATTCGGTATTCTGATTGAACATGCATCTCTCGCGACCCGCCCCTCACAAAAAAAAATTACCATCATCACCAACCACTGTCACGAAGTGAAGCTTGCTTAACTTTGAGTCTGTATGATCCGAAAACTTTAGCTTATTACCGATCACTATGGCAAACAATCCAAGTGGAAAGGTAGGCTATGCGAAAATTTTGTTGTTAAGACAAACGAAACTTACATGGCTCATTTTCCATCGGGAAAAAGTGTAATTCATTGATAAAGGTAGCTGGAATTCTGGACAAAGATATTTGTTGTTCTATGAAATGAACTCGAAGAAAGGCATCTGTGCGGTGCAAGGAAGAACTATTTAAGATACTTCATGGTACAGGGCAAACTATAGGTGAACTCTGCCATAAACATAATACAAAAATACGGGAAATCAAATAATAAAAAAAAAACTGTTTTAAACAGCCGGTTCTGTTTTTTTTCGCCTGTTTAACAGCTGTTTCTGTTTTCGAAGACATCATTTCTGTTAAAACAGAACAGGACCTGTTTTCAAGTTTCCTGTTTTCTTTCTGTTTCTGTTCTTATGTGACCTGTTTCTGCCTGTTCCTGTTTGAATGCAAAAACAGAACAGTGCCCATGCCTAGACACGACGGGTCCTTTAAGGTTTGCTGCAGGGCTGGATGGCCCTATAAGTGCCGAAATTTTTACTACGATTCCTCAGAAAAAAGGCGTAAGAAGCGGGGCATTGGATAATCACCCAGTCCGAGTGTCGTCCTTCAAAAGACGGTCTGCGAAATCGTGAACACTACTGGTGCAAGAATCGGAAAAGCTGTACAAGTCTGACAACTTGCGAGTTTGGGCAGACGCTGGAATTTATTAACTTACCTGGGGTTGCCCGTTGATAATTCTATTCAAAGAAGACCAAAGGTTTCGATGGGATCCCAAAAATTCAATATTTGATCTAGATAATCGGGTCTTGTCTTCGCCAGACTCCTTGAATATTTTTACTATTAAATTCAGAAACACATTCAAAAACTCACTAAAGCACAATGGGCACTTCTAATGCTTTATTTTGTATTAAATGCTTCACAAATAAACATTTCCGACTTCCTTTAGAAGGCGCTACGAGAATCGGCCGTTTTCTTGTTATCCCTTGTCTTTACCTCTCTGGCATTTCGGCGATCCAAATCTTAGTAGCTGGGATATCGTGGCAGGAAATTCAAAAACTCTCAGCAATGCTTAATAGAAAAGGATGTATTTGAGATGTCACCAATAAGTCAAGCAGCAGATGCAGTTTACCGGATTTTTCTAGTGTTTCATCAGAAGTTCCATGTTTTAAGTGCCTATTAAAAGTTTTTCTTTGTAGAATAGTGTTGTGAAGCTTGATTAACTTGCTTTATAAAATGTACCAGAATATGCAATAAGTTTATAAAAAATAACATAGCTACAAAAATCATTCAAAAACAAATAGCATATTCAAATCTGAACTAGACAAGCTGATTTATGCATAAAATAAAGATCTACTAAGTGTTATAAGAAACATCCCTTTTTGTCTTTGTCCAAGCTAGTAAATTGAGCATGTACTGTCCCAAAAAATTACGCTTTGAAATATCACAAAGAGGAAACTGTTGAAAAAGCTACTGAGCTAGGGGGTAAGCATCGTTCCTAGTTTGTTACAGAGTGGGATTGGGGTTGTCTGATGTGCCCATGGAACTTTAAGGCCAAATAGCTAATCACCTGAGAAAACCAAGTTCAGATATGGATTCAGCATGCGTGTTTATCCCTATTAGTCATATATGTTTTTACGAAAACTTCCTGCTACTTCTGCCAATTTCCCGGTTTCGGTCGAGTTCCGGAACTACTTGTCCGGCGAAAAAAGTAAGCTCAAAAACGAACTCAGCGTATCTTCTTTGCCCAATATGGAACATTTAATCAACTTCAAATAAAAACTTAACTTATAACAAATTTTCCGGCTCCAGCCGGATCCTGGTCGAACTATATGTCTGGGTATAAAATTATTGTCAAACACGGATTCAGCATCTCTTCTTACCCCTAAATCAGATATCTAATCAACTACAAATAAAACTTTAACTTTTAACAATTTTCGGTTTTGGCCGGATTCCGGGCGAACTCCGGGTAGAAATTTTTTTCGGATAAGCGTTCAGCATATCTTCTTATCCTTCTTATAACTTTTAGTTTTAACAAACTTTCTGGTTTTGGCCGGATTCTGGGTGAACTACTCTTCCGGCGAAAAAATGGTTTTGACCATCGTGTTCAGCATGTCTTCTTACCCCTAAATCAAACATCTAATCAACTTCTAATCAAACTTTTACTTTTAACAAAGTTCCCGGTTTTGGCCGGACTCCGGGTGAACTACTTGTCTGATGATAAAATGGTTTTCGCCATCGTGTTCAGCATGTCTTCTTACCCCATAATCGACTAATCACTTTATCTGTTTAAAAGTATCGCCTTAATTTAAACCCCTTCCCCACCCTAAATGGAGGGCTACAGAGTCCAACTACGAAATCTACCTTACTCTTGACCCAAGTCTCATCAAAATATCTCATTCCCTTCGAGGGTTACAGTGCGCACAGACGGACGGACGGACAGACGGACAACTTTTGTGATGTCATGGGTATCGCGCCACTTACGTTTTGGGATCCCAAAAACTCGTTCACTAATACCGCCCCGTCCCGGTGGCACTATACAATTCAGTCGCCTTACATCATATCCTGAAGCGCCATTTTAGAGACTTCTCACCAAGTCGGAAAAAAAAACCATACCTTTGCCGTTTTGATAAATATTATATCAGGCTACGGCTATCCCCCCCCCCCCCCCACCTGGGTGAAAAGCTGAAAAATGTCCAGTCGTTATCAGATCAGTCAACAGTGATCCACCAACAGCAGTGGAGAGACAAAATATTGATCACGACTGAACAACCCTTGTGATATAATAAGGTTAGCTGCTCTCGCTCTTTCTTAATTCTTTCGTTCCATCTAGCCTACCGTATTCGTGCATTGTGTTTTTTTAGGGCACTTGCAAACTTCGCTCAAGTACCATATACCGATCTCTTTTCGGTCGGTGGGTCCACTGTTCTCGGGTTAGGGAGTTTCCAGAAGTGCTAGGACGATGAAACTTGGCAGGCGTATCAGGGACCCGACCAAACTAACTTGGAAATAGTTACTTCCCCACGCTTAAAGCGGAGCGATTGGGATGAAACTTGATGGAGAACAAGCACAAGCCTAGATACATCAGTGACAGAACCGGACCGAATTTGGGCACCTGGGAGGGGCGGGGAGTTGGAGGGGGGGCCGGAATTCCGGTGATTGTGTTTTAAGGTACTTCCAGATGTGCTAGGATAAAGAAACTTGGCTTGAACATTAGAGACTTGTGTTTTGACGGTTTCAGAATAAAATCAATCAGTTTAAGATTTGAGACGACGTGAGCCAAATAAGATTTGGGACAATTTCCGCGCTTTTTTTGTCTGTCCGTCGCCCTCATTTCTCGTGCCAACAGTAGAGGTTCCATCCCTTGCAACATAAATCAGATGGGGGGGGGGGGGGGGGGGGGGGGGATACTTATATGAACTCACGCCAGAAGTGCAAACTTCTTCTCCACCAATTTGACAAAAACATAGGCTCATGTGTTGATGATAATGCAACTGAAATGAATTTTCCGGATATTACGGTAACTGGCCTAATACTGCAAAAACGACTTTTGACCATAATATCAGAGCCTCGTTTTTGTTGCATGCTGCAGGTCCACTTCTCGGCCGATTCCGGACTGATTCTTTCTACATCCGTTTTTGCACTGCAGCGCTTCCGAGGAAGACGGCAGCGCTTCTCGAGAATCAAGGACTTGCTCCCTGACCAAGTCCGTGCTTCCCTGCAAGATGCTGCAGCGCTGCCGCTTCAACCAAGAAGAAAGTGAATCCAAAAATGCACATTATGCAAAAGCAAAGAAGTGCTGCAGCAGCGATGCGGCAGCGCTATTGCAACAAAAACGAGGCTCAGGTGAAAAGGTAAAGGTATCAGCGTAAGCCCAAACAGTCCTATGCTGGGGCTAGCCATCCTGGTGCTTTCGTACACCCTTCCTGTTACCTTCTCCAGATACCCATTTGAAGCTGGTTGGACTTCGGCTTGTCTTACACGATTACACCGAGACTCGTACGAGCGACCCTTCGCTTACGAGTTTGGCGTGCTAACCATTCGACCAGGAATTCGACATAGTATCAGATACCATTGTCTATGCAAAAACGCAACTTTTCTTATTTTTAGGTGTTGAGATGACTGTCAAGCAGTCGGTGGAATCAATCCGATTGAACGCTAGTTGGGTAGAGCGTGACGCGGAAGCCGTAAAGGAGTATCTGCAGACCTACATGGTAACGTGGCGCTAGCTGGGCAATAAGGCCGCCAATGCTGTGGTACCAGGCTTATAGCATCTGATGGTGATAGGAGCTGACTGGAGGAAGTGAATAACTTGGTGATGTCGTTCTCTGCAGGCTCACATTTCTACCTGTTTTATTGTGATTCTTCGTAATATTCGCGAGCCCTTCATTGGATTTTTATTTTGATTATGTTTAGCCCTTTTCTATTAAAATATAGCAAATATTGTATATAATATACAAGGTGGACATTAACCTTTTTTTTTCTGAATCATATTTAATTACTCACTTGCGTAGGGATCGTAAACGATTTAACAACTTATACACGTATTAAACGTCCAGAAAATCTATGTGTATAGTCAGCTGACTTATCCATTTTGCACCGTCAGATATGATTCGCAGTCAATATATAAACTCATAAATACAAAGGAATTAATTTCTAAATAAATTAGTTATGTCACATCTTAGAGCTGAAGTAGGGTACGAATGGGAAAGGCAGAAGGGTCCTGCTATAGTTGAATGATTTTTGGAATCCATATGTTCTCCGAAATTCTCATAAGATTAACTATCATCTTACTAGTTGGATCTTTACTGAATATTCAGAAGCTCTATGAGAGACTAGGAGCATGCAATCAGACTTTATTTTCTAAGCGTTAATACAGTGGACAAGTCCCGATTACATGTAGAACTTCTGAAACCTAAGGCGTATTCTCGCCATGAATCAAAGGGAACGGCGAGAATAGAGGGAGTCACTTCACGCGGACTCCGCGTATATAGAAACAGCGAGAACACGGGGAATGCTTCCAAAATGGATTTTGTTGGAAAAAAAAATATGCAGTTGACGAAATTAGTCTAGATCCACTTTAATTTTGGTTTTGTTTATTCTGATTCTTTTTTAATTAATTTTACGTTTCACCAACACCAGGAAAAATTGATTCCCCTCCGAATCTGAAAGGGAGTCCTTTTCAATGATGGTGATGATAATCGGAGCATTCCCCGTCCGTGGGGACTCGCGAGAATACGGGGAGTGAGTCCCCTGGACATATAAAACGTGGGGACTCCTCAAGTGGAGTCCTCGGGAAACGGCGAGAATACGTCCCTAGAGGATAATGAAAACATCCAGCTGCTCGGCAGTCTCAGTTTCCTGTCTACGTTGAGCGTGTTCCACCGCAGTTACTACGCATGGCGTCACACATCCTGGCTAATTTGCTTCAAGGCTGGAGCGCATTTTTATATTTTCCGCAAAATATCATGCCATGGGGTAATCCAGCCAATCATGTGGCAGAGATTACTCTATCTGACTAAGTAGCAATACTCTATATGACTAAGTCCAAAACACGCCAGCGATCCTCAGGATGAAAGAGTAAGCGTGTCCGTACGACTCAAATGCTCTGT
This sequence comes from Branchinecta lynchi, assembly GCA_023053575.1. Classification (NCBI taxonomy): domain Eukaryota; kingdom Metazoa; phylum Arthropoda; class Branchiopoda; order Anostraca; family Branchinectidae; genus Branchinecta; species Branchinecta lynchi. The sequence goes on from JAKZAP010000005.1 coordinate 21,400,292, forward strand.
CAATCAATCACCGCGATCTTTGGGAGCAGTTGTGAGGGAGAGACCGGAGATTTTGCATCGGCAAGGAGAGATAGTCATGAAGAGTATTAGTTACTATTTCGAGAAGGATGGAACTGTCAGCGTAGGAAGTTTTCGCGAGTTAGACAGAAAATAGTTACTATGAAATAGTTAATATGAATTAAAGGGCAATTTTAATTTGGGAAAAATAAGCTTTTATCCGAATGGTGTCGTCCAGCGTGCCATCTAGTGATTGACATGTGCTTGATCAACATAGTCTTCAGTTCGGGTACGGAAAACAGTTTTCCATATAGACTGTCGGAAAACAGTTGTCCGTGGGTCGTAGTATCGTAAATGCCCTACCGGCGATACTTAGCGGTCTAGATAGAATAATGTATATGGATAGAAAGATTAGAAAGGCTGAACAGTGGAACAGGTATTAAATTAATAAGGGTACTGAAGCCCTACCAGAACTGAGAGAGAGATACTGACTGACTTGGAACAATGTAAAGGCTCTTATGGGTCTGGACTTACTACAGTTACCCCAAGTAGAGACACAAAGAAAACACTGACATACAGTAGAGGTATGCTTATGTGAAACACCTCTCTAGATTTTTCCATAGCCTTGTCTTTGTTTCTGGCTTCTAAAACAGCCAAAGAGAAAAGGAAAAATAAAAAACTTTATATCATTGAACAGCTAACTGTTTCAGCAATCCTTCTGGCATTAAAGAACAACTAAAATATTTTTATTGAAATAAGTTTCCTATTTAAAAACTTCTCTTTCTTCCTTTTGTTGGTTCGGATTCATCATTAGCGAAGGAAATAGCTTCGGATAGAGCCACCTGTCGGTTCGGACTCTCTACTCTCACAGTGAAATTACGCGCCGCTGTCTCGGCCAGATGTCATGCAATTCGCGGTGGCTAATGGTTTTTTATTGCGTTATGTTTTTTTGTGTATCTGTGTGTGATTAATTAGTTTTACGTAACTGTGTGAATGAACACAATTAGCTTTGTCAGTTGGGGAAGAGCAGCGGTCAAGGTACTGACTAGTTTCGTATTTTGCTGCGGAGAACTGCTTGAATATGAGCATATTTACATTCGTGTCCGTTGTTACGGGACGTTTCTTGCGTAAACAAAATTCTTGCGAATGGGTTCACACTAACGCGAATGTTGGGGGACGTTTTCGCGTGGCTGGCTCTGGTCCCGTCGCCCTCCCGTCGAGCTTGACAGGTATTAAATTAATAAGGGTACTGAAGCCCTACCAGAACCAGACTACAGTTACCCCAAGTAGACTGCAAGTAGAGACACAAAGAAAACACTGACATACCAGAACAAGTCAGCATATAGCAAGTATGTTTGTGCTTTTGAGGATCTGAGATATCTCTGACCAACTCGGTGCAGTCTAGTACACTAAAGCATTGTCCTAATAGGTGTAATAAGGTGAATAGCGCTCGCGATGTCTACGTCTTAACACACACGCCTGTTCAAATACAACCCAAGAGGTTCTTATCAATGCGGCTTCCGGTGTTGCCAAGGTAATAAAATTTTTCGAGCTCTAAAAATATACGAAAAGGTTCTTGGTACTACTTGAAGTACACGAGTACAATATAACGCAAATTATACGACTATTACGACTTTTCTTAACAAAAACGTGTTTTTGTTAAGAAAAGTTACAACCCAAAAGGTTACAAGTTACAAGTTATTAAAAAGTTACAACCCCCCCCAAAAGTACAACCCAAGAGGTTCTTATCAATGCGGCTTCCGGTGTTGCCAAGGTAATACAATTTTTCGAGCTCTAAAAATATCCGAAAAGGTTCTTGGTACTACTTGAAGTACAGTACACAAGTACAATATAACACAAATTACGACTATTACGACTTTTCTTAACAAAAACGTGTTTTTGTTAAGAAAAGTTGTTTCTTTAGCTTCCAACAAAGTAGAACTGTTGTGCTTTCCTTGGCAACCCTGACGACGCTGCGCCTCTCCTTGGCCTGCTGGCGAACCAACCAAGCGATCTGATTGGCCCTGCATAAGCCAGAATAGAACGCTAGTCTATTCTCCTTATTCACCTTATTACAGCGCGCTCCGAGGAAAAGAGGAATCTGTAATAAGTCTTAAACGTGGTAATACACCTTATTACACCAATTAGGACAATGCTTAATCCCTTCTTTGATACCCATCAATCAATCAATCAATCAATCAATTTTATTTAGAACCCTAATAGCACTAGGCTAACATGGGCCGGAAAAATAAATCCTCAAATGGCCTGGCATCAGTCAGGCATCAGTGTTGCCAATTGGTGCACATTCGTGCCATTCTGGCACCATTTGGGCATTGTTTTAGGCGGCTGCACTTTGAATTTGTAATGGAGCATTTGTGCACATTCCCCTAAATCTCTGCGTCAATTTGTAGATATGTCACAAGATAATATCACTTAGTTTTTATATTTTAATCTTGAGGGTTGCGGGGGCAATTGTCACAAGTTTTGCTAGGGGGGTGAGATGAGGAGCGTGTTCCACCCTCGTACCAATAGTAACTATTAGTTACTATTTCCGTTCCAGTCTCACCAAAAGTTACTACGCTGACCGTTCCAACCTTCTCGAAATAGTAACTATTTGCTTACCACGCTCGGGAGAGTAGTAAGCGTAGTAACTACAGATCTCTGAATCGTGACTGGTCGGATTCGCCTGGGGCGTGATATTCTGCAGGAAAATAGAAAAATCGTTCCAGCCTTGATGGAAAAAGTCAGAATTCGTGACGTCATGCGTAGTAACTACGATAAGTAGGATGGAACACACTCGAGGGGTAACTACTGCAAAATATACTACTTTTAAAGTATTAAAATATTTCAAAATACCGTAAGTTGAAGAGTAAATAGGGCGAGGGGTCCTTCAACAGCTGTATGGCAGTAGAGCCCTGGAGAAGAAGTGTGAAGATAACAGCCAATCTATCATTGTGACGTCAAATTTGATGCACTGCAGAGCAGTAGCCGGTAATCCACCAGTCATACACAAATCCTAAATTTTTGGGCATGGTGCCCCAAAGTCTGGGCATGCCCGGACTTATGTGCATGGTGCCCATACGTTGGGTATTAAATTAATAAGCCCTTATTATTTACTGACTGACTTGGTATTAAAGAACAATGCAAAGGCTTTCTCCTTTTATGGGTCTGGACTTACTTCAGTTACCCCAAGTAGAGACACAAAGAAAACATCTACAGACCAGAACGTATGCAGAGAGGTATCTCTGACCAACTTGGGGCAGTCTAGTACATTAAGCCCTTTTTTGATACCCATGCTCAAATGTGGTGGCATCAGTGTTGCCAGATGGTGGACATTTGCGCCATTTGGGCATTTTTTTTAGGCGGCTGCGCTTTGAACTTTTCAGGTGTGTGCATTGGGCTATTTTTACCCATTCCCCTAAATCTTGGCAGCTTTTTGCTATCTACAAATTTTGAAAGTGAAAACCAGATACTGATTTGTAAATATCACTTAGTTTTTATTTTCAGATCTCAAGGGTTGCGATGGTGAATGTCACTAAATTTGCTGGGGGGTGGCATGAAGGGTAACAACCGCAAAATATAGTTGTTGGGAACAGGGGCATCAGGGGGGTTGTGCAGTACCCCCCTACGTTTTGGGTATTCTGTCAAATTTTCGCCGAATCGGTCTGTTTTATAAACTCTTTTGTACTCACATTGCCAAATTAGGTGATTTAACGTGTTTATTGGTTCCCAGTCTTTATCGAATTTGGTAAATAATTCCACTTTTGTTCAGTCCCGAGTCGATTTCACCGCATTCGGTACGTCCATATGTAAATTCGGTGGTACGTATTTATTTAGTGTCATTCGTTAGCGAATTTGGCTGTTCACGGGACTTTTCTCAAGTCTGTATCTGTTCTATCGCATTCTGTCAATCCGTTTCATAATTCGGTGATTAATCAGATTCATTTGGTTCTAATTCGTTACCAATTCGGTAATTCACCTGATTTTTTTTTCGTCCTCATGTGTTACCAGACTTACCTTATTCGGTTGTTTTAGGTGCTTCTCCCAAGAGTTTATCCCATTCCCAAACTCGGTCGTTATATTGCTCTCGATGGACTCCTTATTTTTTTTAGTTAATTTTTCGGTAGTACGAATTCATATTGTTTGGTTCACCCCAGTTACTGTGCTTGGTAATTGAAGTGGCATTTATAGCTGTTGTTCTTTACCATTTAACGGTGGCCTCAACTGGTTTCCATTCATTACTTAACTTATACTTCTAATGATTGCAGAACTTCAGGAATAAGCACGTCTCCTGACATGAAAACTAGCCTATTTTTGTTTGCTGCAAATTCAGAATAGATGTACTTTACATCTATTTAACCCCGGATGGACCCTTTTTTCGCCAGGCAGCTCTGTGGTTTATGAAGTAGCCTTGGGATTGCAAAAAAGCACTTTGATCATGAGTGTTTCCACAAAACTTTGCCTGTGGCACGTTTAGCAGTCTTCACTATTTAGAAGAAGGGTACATCGTTTAGTTGGCATTTGAGGCGTGGAATTTTTAGGTGCTTGAACCATGTTAAAAGCTAGAATTTGCCAGAAAAAAGGCGTATTAAAAAAATTTCCCCTGCGGTGCTTTCATTTTTCCTGGGTACAGACGTTCACGACGTTGTTGCTTTGTGGCAACTGCGTTTTGGGTCGGCACATTTTCAAGGCCTGTTGGCAAAACTGGACGTCCCCCAAAGATAAAAGGCTAGTGACGGCGTCTCCCTGATGGCGTATTTTCTCTTTAGACTTGATTTTGTACATACTATACAACTTTTTACATTATAGCTTCTTGAAGGCAACTCGCTGTGTTTTAGAAAAAAAAAAAAAATTGGTCAATATCAGGTACCGATTCGGTCAATTTTTACCAGGTCCCCCCCCCCCCCCCCCCCTCCCCAATAAAGAAAGGCTCGGGACGCCCCTGGTTGGGAATCCACCTGGAATCCACCTTGGCTGAACAGTTAAACAGTAAAAAAAAAAATAGACAAGAAACATAGGCTACTGCACCACATCCGGAAAACTGAACAAATTCCAAGAAATTGGAATTGGATTGGAGAAATTGGCGTTCTTCTGTGCTCCCAAAAATATTTTGTGGGTCGATTTCTTATGTGCATCCCAGAAGTGTGTTTCCCCCAGTCTGGGCTCAAGCCTCATATCTTTATTTGTACACATATACTCTATAGGATACGCAGACCCTGGCCGTCATGATCTTACTCTATAATGAAGCTTCTATACTCATCATTGAGGCTGGTGGCCATGACCGCCCTTGGTACCGATGCGCCTGGAGTCACGTGTCCAGGATACTCTTACGCCGAGTCCACACATCTATGAGTGGGGTTACTAGCGACAATCCCACTCATCAATAGTGAGATGCATAACAATTCGTTGCCACGTCCCAGCAGGGCTTAGGCCCTAACTTTCCTATTTGTCCTAAAATGAGATTATTGATGATGGTGGTGATTGTGGCTGGAAATCTTCTATAGCTGATTTTTAGTATAGCCTTTCAAGGAGTTAGGTTGTAGTTCCTGACTGTGAGGTAGATCAGTCATTTGTGGGTAGGCCAAAGCTATTCAGATTCTGCTATTGTTAATAAATATTTGTGACTGTTTAGATGAACTACTGTATCCAGACTGTATCTCACAGTCGCTAGCCTATAACATAATTTCTTGAAAGGCTACATGATGAATTTGAGATAATGATTGTCCAGGGAAGCTGACAGGGTACAGTACATAGAAGTAAATAGATGCCGAACAGTAATCATTCAGCATAGGTACAGAAAATATAGATTCTTTGGGCACTAACTCTGAATTGGACCACAGTAACTGAATTGCAATTAGTTTTTTTTTGTAGTTTTTCTGTGTACAGGAGTATCTGAAGTGCATTCTCGTTTGAGGGGTGCAGTGCAGAGCGAAAAATTTTTACGAAATCTGTCGAAAATTTTACAGAATCCTAGAAACTGAGAATTCGAGCTTTAAATTATTGAACAGAAAGGATCACATACGAACAGTAACGCTAAAAGGCAGCATGAAAGACTATAAGCCAGCTACTAGGTATCGTTTTGGAGAAGCACAATTTGACAATATATTGAAGGTCACGATAGTAGTTATGATACCCAAGAACAAAATAAAAAGAGCCACATGCAAAACTTTTCTGAACACTATTTTTTTTTTTTTTGTGTTGACTAATATTTAACTGCTTCTCTTACAAATTCTATCATTTACAGCGGATTACACACCGGGATCCTAAGAATTCTCAGAAACAGGATGGAGTGACGTCCTGGCAGCAGCAGCTACTGTAGGCTAGTCAATACCCGTGATCACAAAAAGTGGGCACTACAGGTGAGATTTTTTAAGTTAGCTTTTTCCTGCCAAATTCAACCATTTCTATGCAGATTCTAGCTCTTAACGTTTCCCAAATTCCAATCCTAACATAATGGTGTTAATCACTTATTGAGATTCCAGCCGTAAGGTAACATAACGTAACTGACGGGATATCTATTGTATTAACATTAATTTATGGCCGTACAGGATGGAGTTACCGTACAAAAAAAGAAAATAACGAAACAACAAAACAAGTAGGTACAAAAACACAATGAATCACGACTAGCCTAATACACTCAATACTTAAAACATAAGACGGGTTAGCGGGATCTCGGCGATGCCCTTAAATGCCCGTGAAGCAGCCTTTCTACTCCTTCACACCTTATGTTTGGGTCAATAATTCCGAAATAGCGTGTCACATCACAATTGGAATGCCACGGTGGTAACCCAAGCAGATATTTACCCAATTTATAATAATAAGTAAGGTTGTCCGTCCGTCGGTCTCCATGTTAGCACGGTAACTCTCGAATCGAATGGAGATTTGTTCGAACTTGGTGTGAAGATGCTTTGAGTAAAAGTACAGGTGAAGTTCGAAGATGGGCCCCATAGCTTTATATTTAGGGGTAGGGGAGGGGTTTCAGATTAAGGGACGAAAAAATAGTTAAAAAAGCTCATGATATATTCAACTTAATGGAAAGGATACATGCTGAATACATAGCTGAAACTTATATTTTTGCCGGATAAGTAGCTCGTCCGAAGTCTGGCCAAAACCAGAAAATTCTGCATAGGTTGACCAGTTGGGTTGATTAATCAATCAGTTAATCGTAATTATATTACTGTGGGATTGATATGTGTATAATTATTGTACGTTAGTTGAAGGAACCATAAAAGCTGTTAATAACTTGGTTATTAGCAAGTTCTTTGTTTATCCCAATATGTGAAATGTCGAGGCACTGATGTCACCTTTTTGTCCATATAGTCTGGAGTACACATTACATTTGTTTTCCTTTCGATAAAATCAGGTCGGTTTTCTGACCTGCCACTCCCCTTCAAAATGAAGGTTGTGGCTTCAACGTAGCTGGCTCTAGTGGCTTGGCAAGTGATGGAACAGTCATGTTAAACAGATGCCGTATGACATATTATTTTAAAGCTGAACCTGCAAGTCATAGCAGGTACGATTCGTCATAGTGCACAAAAGCTTGATGAAATATTCGGGATAGAAATAATGTTTTTGAATGGTGAAACTAATCATGATTATAATCTTGCAGCATATTGCCGGTTCTTGCCTGCTGCCCAAGATAATCTGCACTGCAAGTTACCAGGCTCGACTAGATAAGTTCGTCCAAGAAGTTGCTAGTCTCCGTTATTATGGTACCTGAGTTTGGATTTGCATCATCTTCAGCACGAGCCATTATGTCAAGCCTACTCCGCTGGTGCAAGCGAATCCAAGCTGTCATCTCCTAGACGACGCCAAAGAGGAGAGAAGGTAGGCTACTTATCTTTCATAACCTTACAGTCCTGTGCTTAGCTGAACCCACCAGCAAAAACCATGATCTTTGGGTTCCAATAGAACAAGAGCCACGAGCTGATATGTCACTTGTTACGAGTAGCTGATGCAAGAAAATAGATGAAATCGTCACAAAATACCCCTTCAACCCCCGTAGGTTCGGAATCTACTTTACCTTCACTCGAGTCTGAGCATTTCTGGCCGGCATCGCCTCGAATCGTCTAGGGCACTTGAATTTTCTACAGTGCAAGTTTAGATCCACTCGTTTCTTAGACGTGCCACACTGTTTTTGGTACTCCCCCCCCCCCCCCCACCTCACCGCCGTCGAGTCTGGTTTGGGCACATAAATGGATCACAAAGCATCTTCTCTTACCACCCATCAGGTTTCACTCAAACCTGAGCATTTTTCGGACCCCCCCCCCCCCCCCCCCCCCCCCCCGTGCTCAGATCCGGTCTGGACCCTAAAATATGTCATCTGCATGTGACCCCTCTACTTCCCAAATTAATCTGCTCGGGTCCTTGATACGTGTGCCAAGTTGTATTGTCCTATCAGGTCCTTGATGTGTGTGCCAAGTTTCATCGTCCTAGCTTACTTGGAAATGCCCAAAATTAGCAAAACCCTGACCGACAGACTCGCAGACCGACGGACTGTCAGGAATTGCGATCGCTATGCGGCTCGTAGCCCAAGGGCAAGTGCCTAAAAAGTTCATCACTCAGAGATTTAAGCTAAGTAGAAGAGAGTTTACTGAGATTTAGGGAAAAACAAATGAGATAATCGACTATCTTAAGATCATTGTTCCCGCAACATCAAGGGCGTAAAGGCAAAGCAAGGGCCCAACTGACAGCGGCAGTCCTCGATTAGGTCTACGAAGCCTCGGACCGCCCCCCCCCCCCCCCCTAGCTGGATTCTTTTCCCTTCTTCAGTTAATTGTAGATAAACTGAAGGCGCTTGCTCCGAAACTTTGCCTTTCCCAACGGTACTGCATACCTACCTTGAATACCTACGGCATTTTACTTATTCTTACGTTTCTTACGGTTGGCTCTTTCCAAGGTCTGTCTTCGGAACCATACAACCATTTATTGCTCTACTGTATTGGCCGGCAAGCATTATTAGGAAAATATTCGGACTGCAGTCAACGTCCAGCACTGTAGAGAATAAAAACAGCAGCCCCATTACTTTCCTGAACAGATCATATTCTGTCTATTCCGGTCTGCTGTAGGCCAGGTATCTTCATGGTAGTTCCAGAATGCAAACCTTTCCAGGATAAGGGTTGAAAAAAAAGGGCAGATCAGGCGATATGTTATTGAGGAATAGCTATCATCAATGTCGCTTGGTTTCGTTCGAACGTACTGTAAGGTGACATTCCGTCTTTTTCAGGTGGCAAAATGTGATGCAGAACGACTTAACCAGCATCCTCTCCAGCATCAGACAAAATCAACCGTCTGACCGCCAGACTGAAAAACTTCGACCGGTCATGTTCAACCCTGTGATTGTGGCTAGTAATGACACGATTAGTGCAATATTTTCAATTTTACTATCCTTGAACAAGAGGAATCATTTACACTGCTGTTCAACTCGCTAGCTCTTTAATTATTGAATATTGACCGTGCTATAAATTCATTATTAAGCCCGTGAGAAAATTGATAGGAGACCCTGGAGAGCTACAAAGTTATAACTATACCTGCGGGATCTAACCTACCTTGAGAGTCTTGACGTGTTATGTCTTCTCTCCATCGCGCACAGAAATTTTAGACGATATTTGATTGAGTCATTAAAGCGGTCATGACAGCGCTCAAGTGACTGGAATCAAGTGGTGGAGTTTTGCAAACAGAATCGTTGGACCGTTGAAGAGTCTTACCGAAGATGTGGTTGAAGTTGAAGGTGGAATCGTACTGTATATATTGTGTCGTGATGCTATTGAAGTTAGTGGTACACTGGATGGAAATGTTCATCCCTGCGTCTGCAAATTCAGAGATATTAGAATAGGTCCCAACTGTAACATTCCGTACAATAAAAGCTTGTCCTGGTTTCAGTTGTTCTTATGAGAAACGGGATTGTCAAGGAAGAGGATTGACGTCTGGGTTGATATCGTGGAGGATTCCTGTGGTCTCCATCTCCTAGGGTGTTTTAAAGTGAGACAAACTGCCACTTTACTTACAACTCAAGTTGAGCACAATCTCTACTAATAGTACACTAAACACTGGCTTCCTCATAACCCTGGATGCAGCTGCTTATGTACATTCCTGCCTTGGCATTTTATCCGTTTTCATGTAGACGCATTTTCTGCCCTTTGTAAAAAGAGACCACTTGCGACAGTCCATTGAGTCAGCCAGGTAGTAGAAAGACTAAAGGGTCATTTTAGGTTTCTGTTGCGTGTCAGGTTGATCTCGGGGAGCGTGCCGTCCATTTCACTACACTCGGTTTGCAATAGTAAATACTGAAATACTCTTGATTACTAACTGTTCGTAAATATGAATAATCACCGTATACCTAGCGGAAGAGCCGGAAGCGTCACCACAGCTGTCCCGAACGAACGCCGCGATTGGTTGACACTGGATTTGAGTCATCGTTCGGCGGACCTTCTCAGGTTCATTGGCGTATTCTGGACCTAGTCACATCGAGTGTACCATAACCTTCCCTCTAGTTTGTGCTTCGGTATTCCTTCTTCTTGACCTTTCTGCGATGGTAAAATTGCTGTGGGAACCTGCTTGCGAACTAAAGACCGCAGGAGAGGGAATACACACGGCCAGGTGATAAAGGGCTACCGCTCGAGGCTCCCGTCCGTCTTTGATGAAAGCGAATTTGCTCAGTTATTGTTTTTGTTGGTACGATCAAGAGAGTATGGAAAACAACGCCATCTAGGAAAACATCAACGGCTCCCAACCAGTCTAATGAAGATGTCGCTGGCAAATACAAAATTGCTGTTTTTACAGCAGCGCAGCCGTAAAACTGGATGATATCTACATTCATATAAGCCTGATAGTATAACATTCATTTGTACACTATTTTCTGATACTTTTCTGGCCCACAGTTACCTGACAGTTACTTTTCTGCCTCACAGTATACAAGTTGTATACGGAGTATACAAGTAGTACAGAACTGTACGCGGAACTTATAAAACGTAGTGCATGAGGATGGGGGGAGGAATAAACAGGAGAATTCATAGAGCTATCACTGCCTTTGGTTCAAGGACAGAACACGTGGTAAATAAAACAATATCTCTTCGATTTCTAGATTAAGGGTTTCCTGTCAAATGGATCTGTCAGTTAAGCGCCAATGGACATGAACCTGCCAAGAGAGTGACTCGCTTCTACGACACTAACCAGTGCTTGAGCGGACAGATAATGATGCCAACGATACTGTTTAAAGAAGCTGCACCTATATACCGACGATTCCCGTCCCTTTCAGGGTTTGAGTTACATGATCTCCTTCAAAACGGATGTGTCAGCAGCAATAGGTACAACGGGTTTCCGGTCGAATAGTGAAGCCGACAAGACTGATTAGAGGAGCTGAACCCTAATATCGACCCCCCCCCCCCCCCCCCGTTCAGGGTTTAAGTTTCATAGTCTGCTTCCAATTCCCGCAATTGGATGGTAATCGGCGCAATCTACAGCTAAAACTTACAACGAACGGATCTCAGCAAGACGGCGCTCGCTTACCGTAAACTCTTATTGCCCTGAAAATAGATAATACTTGCCTCACGATTGCAGCTCTCTGTAACTAGGTATGGCGTACTCGATAGCCCTTTGCTATTCTTCAACGTTTCCTAGCCGTTCCCTTTTCACCTAACCAATTCAATCTTCCAAACGGTTTTGGCCTGGGTTCACCTTCGGATCCGTCTCTGCGAAAACAGTTTTCTGGAGTTTGGAAGAAAAACTTGAAAGACAAAGCCTGGCTTTCAGACGCAAATGCTGATTAAAGGGTCCTTTTCAAAATGAGTTTGTCAGCCGCTTTCAGCACTTGCGCAAATAGTCAAGCGACGAGACCAATTAGAGAAACTGCAAAACTAAACCAAAAATTACCCCCCCCCCTCACTTGCTCCGATTATCAAAGGTTGCTGAAAATTCCCGCAATAGCTGGCGGTCGTGAGAGCGATGAACCGGACTTACATGACAAGTACAAATAAACGTGTAACGTGTACCCGAGCTGTTGGTAACGTATTTGGACTAAACCGGTAGTCCGAGTGGTTGGCTTGCTTCATTACTCTAAAGGGGGAAGTTCGGACGGTGGTCCTGGCCAAGTCGTGGGTTCTACCTTCAATAACCATAGTTTAAAAAAACACACTTGCGTTTAATCATGAAGTTCAGCGTACACTGAATACATCTGCTACCCACTCTGACACTGACTTACGTATTACGACATAGTACCGTCAAAGCACAAATTAAAAAAAAAAAATCTGTAACCCCCAAGACTTCACTATCCGAAATCTCAATACTAAGCCACAGGCAACAAAGTATATTTATATTTATTTATTTGTGACCCGCTTTTTGCATAACAGCGGAGTATGATTAAACACACAAAGTAAAATACACATATTTAAAACACTTAATAAAACAATGTAAACAAGAGCAAAGGCTTCGATGGGATCCCAAAAATTTTAGTGTTTATCAGACTTCTTGACATTTGACATATTGTACATTTCCGAGTCTTCGCTAGACCCCTTTAACATTTTTGCTATTTATCCATAATCAACCGCTTGAATATGTAGCCTACAACAAAAATGTTACCATTTTGAAGTTCTTTGCTTACGGGCAACTTTAGTACACCCACTGAGTAACCCCTCACTTATCCAGTACATCTTTTCTCGTGAGTAACCCATCCCTTACCAAGTAACCTTTTTTCAGTGAGCAGCCCCTCACTTACCCAGTTCACCCTTATTTCAGTGAGTAGCCCCTCACGTACCCTAGCAGTTCCCTCTTTGGTACACCATGAATCAACCCTCTCGCTTGGCCCGACCAAGTGTCTAACCCCTTAAGTACTCCCTTAACGGGTACACCCAATTCCTAGCCCCTCGCGTGCACCTGGGATTGGTTCACGAGTACCTGGGACCGGCTCACCCCACCCCCTCCCCAAACAACTTCAGTACACCCACTGAGCAACCCCTCACTTATCCAGTACATCTTTTTCCAGTGAGCAACTCCTCCCTTAACAAGTACACCTTTTTCAGTGAACAACCCCTCACTTATTCCTACAATTCCTACTACAATTTCCTGCAATCACACATTAGATTCGGACACACTCTCGCTCTCCACACATCGGGCAGAAGTAAGGACCAATTCTCCCAATAGGCCTACCCGTGTACCTCCTCCTACCTCCCAGCGGTAAAATATCAGCACGCATACTAATTAATAATTTCAATTCCTCTCTATCAAAACCCGCTATAAAATAAACACATTCACCCCATGTCTCTTTCGCCTCTGCATACAACCTTAGAGACCCCCTTCGACCTTCGATTACGTCACTGAATCAACACATGATTGTCGGCCATGTGCGCAGAGCTATAATCGTTTGAGAATAAAGGGGTAGGACCGCCATAGCCGAAAACTGGTCGACAAGTTTTGTGTCCAGTTTTCACCGGATTCCGGGCCAACACCAAGTTTCATCAAAATATCTCATTCCCTTCGAGAGTTATCGTGCTTACAGATGGACGGACAGACAACTTTTGCGATGTCATAAGTATCCCTCCACTTACGTTTTGGGATCCCAATAAACATGAAAACATTCTATATATCTTGTAATCTCGTAAGTTCCGGTAAATTTGAGCATGGATTAAAGTTCAACTACGATCAACTACAATTCCACCAAACTGCGCAGGCTAGCCTAACACAGTAAATAAAACTGGACGATCCGAGGAAACTGGACACTACCTGCTTTGACAGTAACTACGCTCAAGACAAAAGTTAATTGAGTCGAAACTCAGATCCTAACGGTTTATAAAAGAGCTAGAAAACGCCACCAGTGGCTGACGCTTAGAACCAGTGCTGAACATTTATTAGTTTGTTTTGCAGTAGCTTGCCCCGCTGCCAGTCCATATATCTCGTTAGCCATCTTCCCCGCAACATAGCGGAGTCAATACGTTAATGATGATGATGATGATTTATTGATCCACCAAAATTGATGATAATAAGATAAATAACTATATAAATACACAAATCAAACAAACATTAGACCGAACTCTAATCCATTAGAACGACTAAAATAAACAACAACGCATGAAAATGGCGAAGGCAGATTAAACACCACAAACAATGACAAAACTTTAAAAACACTTTAAAAACATTAAAATTCAAAAAAAAAAATCAAAATTTAAAAAAAAAAAAAAAAAAAAAAAAAAATCTATCTATCTTCTACTACGAGAAAAAAAAAAGTAACTGCCCGTTGCAACACCAACTCAAATCCGCAAAGACCGCAGTAGCATTAGTTACATTTTGGCAGATACCATGGAATCTGTTACCACGGTAACTCGATCTGCGATTAGTCTTTTTGCAATTACCGTGGTATCTGATATACGGTTGCTGCAAAAACGACAATTACCGATTTTTCCATGACTGTACCAAACAAATTTGGCGTGAGCCATGATAAGCTTTTGGGGAATAAAAAGATTTATCTATCTATCTAAATGCGCTTTTCGGCGTCATCCCAAAAGATAAACTGATATTCAGTCACGTCACTAAGTGCCAAACTTCTTTCCCACCAATTTGACAAAAATTGATGAAAGTGAGACGACTTTTTCAGATACCACGGTCGGACCGTGGTATCTGAATATCAGATACCACGATAACTGCAAAAACGCCTTTTGACCGTGGTATCAGATCCCACGATAACTACAAAAACGGTTTTAGACCGCGGTATCAGATACCATGGTATCTGCAAAAACCCAACTATTTTAATGCCAGTTTTTGCCTTCAGTGGTAGCAACTTCTTCCTTGAGTTACCTTTACGCACATGGTCAACAAGTCCACTCCAGTTATCACGGAAACAGATTCCGTTAAACACATTCTTGATAACATTGCGCTGCGAAACTTATAGACTTGCAATGATCCGAAGTCTTGGTGTCTCACTGTAAGGGTTCACGAATGGTTTTGTAGTTTTATGACTTTGTCATGTAAGGAAGAATAGCCGTTCTTGCTCATTGCACTTTGAGAGAATGTCGTTCACGCACTTAACACCGATAAAACTTTCACTGACACCAAGTCCAATCTTTATCTGACAAGAGGCGACAGCAGATGGGTCCCCCAAGTTTCACTACTGCGTCTGAATGTAAGATACGGATACACTTTTGTTGGCCGACTGAAAAAGACAAACTGTTAGAATGAAACTGACCGAGAAGTACCTTGGTCTAAATGGCCAGCACTCTCCAAAGGGCACAGGCTGATCAAATTCTTGTTCTGCACTACTATCAGCGACTGCAAAATCAGAAATGACGATGTCTGTGAAGGAAATATTTAAGCACAAGACAAAACTGGTTTGACATGACCACTGATCACACGCGAACATTTGGTGATTTCTATTATTTAGTTTACATGTTAAGGATGTAGCTACCGTAAACTTTCGGAGAAGTCGTCACACGGATTTGGTCTCTACACGTGAAACCAAATATGTCGGGACATCCCTACCAGCCATCAGGTTTCACTCTAGTCGGAGCATCTCAGGGAAAAGACCGGAACCCCCTCCTACTCCTTCATGAATGGTTCCATCCAGGAAATCTTCTGTCACAACCGATCACTCGAGCATGAGGATTTCCGGGAAACGTCCAATAGCGCCCCCTTGCACTACCCCCGAATGGAGGTCGGATCCAGCCTAGATCCAAAAAAGATCACCCAGGGTATGCGAGGTTTCTACCTTCTAAGTTGGTTCACTTGTTAGGTACCTACGTGTGCCAAACATTTCTGCCCCCCCCCTTCCAACGCACTACATGGGATATAGGCGTATTCTCGCTGTTCCACGAGGACTTTGAGGAGTCACAACGTTTTTGTTTGTCCCGTGGACTCACTTTCCGTATCTCGCGAGTCCCCGCGGAGGGGGAATGCTCCGATTATCACCACCATCATCAAAAAGGACTCCCTTTCGGATTCGCAGGAAAACCTATTTTTGCTGGTTTTGGTGCAATATAAAATTAAATAAAAACAATCAGAATGAACAAAACCAAAAATAAAGTGTATCTAGACTAATTTCGTCAACTGCATATTTTTGTTCCAAACAAAATCCATTTTGGAATCATTCCCCGCGTTCTCGCTGTTTCTGTACGCGGAGTCCGCGTGGAGTGACTCCCTCTATTCTCGCCGTTCCCTTCGATCCCCCCAGGAGTCCTCTGGAACGGCGAGAATACGCCGTATGTGTTTTCTACTTTCCAAGTCGGTTAACTCGTTAGATCCCTATCCGTGTCAAAACATTTCTGCCCCTCCCGCCAACACACCCCATCTAATCTAATCCGTCAGAACACACAAATCGATCATCTTAGAGTAGGCCTATCTACCGTAACAGCACGAAGTTTCACGCTAACCTGACCATTTCTGGGAAACATCTGGTACCTCCTGGACTCCGCTTGCAAGAATGGATGGTTATAGAAGTTAACTAAAACTGGTTATTCGTTTTTTGTTCTGCCTCACTCACAGATTGTCCTATCCATAATGTCTGTCACGCAAACCGTTTGTTCCTTCTCGGTTTGTGTCTTACCGTAAGAGGATTTATTTTGTGTATCTTTGACCAAAAGTTGAGCCCCCCCCCCCCAGTCCTTATTGAGGTTGAATCGGACCAGGAGCAAAAACACATCGTCATGGCATTGACCATGACCTTAGCATCTTTCAAGTTTCGTCCCAATTGCTCCAGATTATTTCTGACTCGTAAACAGCAAACCCGGTACTTACCTGTATCTTCAATCTTGACGATGCACAAGCGAACTTTTTGTAGTGATCATTCTCAAATAGACTGGCGACAGATGTACAACCAGACTGGGCATGTGGTGCAGTGAAAAAACATCCTCGTAAGAGACACTAGAAAAAAACGAAAACTAAAAAATTTGCGTTTTAAGTCCGATAGACGTTAATTTCCGTTTATACCATGAGTGTACAATACGAAATATTAATTTTCTTTCTTTCAGAAGGAGTTAATGCTTCCTGGCTCTTCTGCAAGGTACACAACTGACTGTAGGGAGCACGACAGTAAGATTTTGCCTGAATGGGTATTTTTTCATTAGACTTTCTTTCCACCGGTTCTATAAATAACTATGCTACTAGTTTATACGCAAGGTAGCCAGAAACGAATGTCTATCTGTTAGCATTCTATTCTACTGTTAGCATTCCTACCAGTCTTGTTTGACCTCAAGCAGCATTCTTTTCATTTAGCCCTGTCTGTGTTGTTATATAATAGATTGCCAAGTTGTTGCTCAATTCAGTTATAGGATTTCTGTAGAGAATAATACTAGTATGAAGTCTGCAGATCTGTCTCACAATCCCTTGATCAAGCAAGTCTCCCAGAGACAAAGCTGAAAAATGTGATTCTATAAAATGAGCGTTAAGACGTAGAGTTATCCCCAAGCACCACAGCGGAAGTATATCTTTCTTGTTTTCTTGCCATTCGGAAGTTACAAAATAAATTAATAATCCATAAAGCCTTGCTGACTTGAATCATGGCATCCCCAGTCAAGCAAGTAAATTATCAGAGAAAGCTAGTCTTAAACCTTCGAGGCACAACATCATCAGTGGTAACTAGTAGCCTATAACTAGTGGCCTACCTGGTAAGAGCTGGAGTCTTTTCGAATTTCGAGAAGTATCTCCTGAGCTAAAGCAATAGCTCTGAAGTATCTTTCTTCTATCAGACTTGGTGCTGCGTTTTCATTACTTTGGTCCTGATCTGACACTGAAAGATATACAAAATTTAAGGAACTTTCAGGAGACTTTGCTCTGGCTCTGGTAGTGCTGTTTCAGGTGAGGAGCCTCAATTACCAAGCTGGGTCAATATGATTTCCCCCAAACCACTGTCCGAGTAAACAACCATGCCATGCATGTAGGGCTGACCTTTTTTTCAAAGAGGTAACACTAGTCCAACAACAGAAGTAACTTAAATATTTTGGATATGCAAATGATCTCAGAAAAGTTTTTTTTAATATCAAACTTAAATGGAAGGTTGACAAGAAAATAATTATCTGCTTGTCTATGTGTGGTTTTCACGTTCGCGAAAAAAGGACTCCGCATGTTAACCGGAATTCTGTCAATGGTACATAGGCAATAGCCGTGTTCGATTCACCAACAGTGATCCACCTACGTTATTCTAAAATCGTCTATAGTCGTTTTCTTCATGGATAACGACGTCATTCTCAACGAAAATTTCATTTTTTGTTGAGCGAATCGAACGACAATAGACACACGATTTTTATCATCGCTAGAACTTTGAGGGGAATCCTAGAACGAAAAAAAACTTCCGTCAGGAATTTCGGATATTATCCGACTTTGTAGAACTACGACTACAGCTTTTAAACAAAACAGCAAGAGCACTACGCCATGGCATCTAGGACTGGTCGTCAACAACAATGGATAACTGTTTTTGAATCGAACGCGGCTTTTACTGCACACAGAATGTACCCACACTTTGAATAGCCCTTACCATATATCCAACCAGTTAGGCTACACCTAATGCTGGGATACCCTAAACCACTAAATAAAATGTCAACGGAATTAAGGAAATGCAACTAGGCTGAATAAAAAGAAGTTATACAAGTAATCCGTGGGACTGTGATGACTTGAATCACCTAGTATAGTAAACTCATTTTTTATAACCATGCTGAAATGCACACTTATCAATCACACTAAAATCCTCAATTCTGGCACAGTGCACTCCAGCGTTAGAACTTGCCTGAACAAATGAGCACAGGCCTCACAAACTGGGGCACAGTGCCCTGGAGCAAGGGCATAGCACACATAGCCTACAGTACAGCAGAGGTGTGCTTATTTGAATAACTCTTTCTTATTTGTCCATACCTTGCCTCTGTTGCTTGCTTACCACTAACAGGATATATGCCACCTTTTGTGTGATTGTAGAGAGTTACAGGGGCTAAGGGAGGAGATTTTTGGGGTGGGGGGAACTGATAAGAAATGGATTATTAAAATGATGGAGAGTAAAGATTTTAAAGAAATAAGAATTATTGGGAAGTTCCTCAGGTTAGCTTTTAAACACCGGAAAGATTTCTTCTGATGGGGAAGTTGTGTTTTTAGTGCTAAGAAAGTATTCAGTGTAAATTAAAAAAAATATTAAGAGTGTGTTAGTGTGTATATGCGCATGTAAGATTGTTTACTTTTTGTTTCGTTTTGTTGCATGATGGCCGGATGGCTTTAATGTGCAAATAAATCATTCATAAATCATTCATTCAAACAGAATGGGAAAATAGCCAACTTGGTATCAGTCAACAGCTACCCGTTTCGGCAACTTTTTTTGCACCACAGTCAATTAAAAAAGTTGTGTTTACAGAAGGCCTTGGAATTTTGAAACTTCTCCTTCCGCTTGTTGATTTAAACAAGGTAAAGAGATTTGGAGAGAGTTGTCTACAGGTAGGAACTGGCAGAGGCGTTACTAGCCAAAATGTGTTTTTTTCTTGGGGGGGGGGGGGGGGCAAGGTAAAGGTATTTACCGACTGGCTGGTCATTTCTACTGACGTTTTTTGCAGAAAAAATTACTGTTTTTGCAGGAAAAACGACTGTTTTGAATAACAAGAGTTATGTCTCTACAAAACTCTATGTATCTTGGAAGTGCTTGAACATTTTGAAAACTGGAAAATGAGGTTGGATAGAAAGTGAAATAAGGTATCTTTTGATCTAGGACAGGAAGACAACCCTATTAGGCTAGCCAGTCTCAGTTTAACCAAATTTCACAGGGCATGGTACCCCAACGTATGGGCACCATGCCCATAAGTCCGGGTATGCCCAGACTTTGGGGCACTATCCCCAAAAATTGAGGATTTGTGCATGACTGGTGGATTCCCAGCTACTGCTCTGCAGCGCGTCGAATCTGACATCAGAATGGTAGACAACCAATCTGCTGTTATCTCAACATTTCTTCTACAGGGCTCTACTGCGATATAGCTGTTGAAGGACCCCTCACACTATTTACTCTTCAAATTGCAGTATTTTAAAATATTTGTAAGTAGTGAACTGATAGACAAAAATGCTCCTCAGCCGGGATTTGAACCCAGGACCCTCTGCTTACAAGGCAGTCACTCTACCACTGAGCTACCAAGGGGCTTGTGAACAGAGTTTGCAAACCACTACAATAGTCTGGTAGAAGCTGGCCATAGGAACAGTGATCCCGCCCGAAGGTAAATTCATCTAACCAGTTCACATCCCCATTTTTTTTGCTTATAAGCTTATAAGAAAAAATGGCATCTTCCCATCACCGGCGCCTGGCTCACAAACGAGAATTTTGAATTTCGCCCCATGCCAAGAGCGTAGGTCGTTTGGATGGAGCTCCCCCTGGAGACTGCCTCGATTTGGTCAGAGATACCTCTCTGGATACGTTTTGGTCTGTAGATGTTTTCTTTGGGTCTCTACTTGGGGTAACTGAAGTAAGTCCAGACCCATAAAAGGAGAAAGCCTTTGCATTGTTCATTAATACCAAGTCAGTCAGTACATAATAAGGGCTTATTAATTAAATAACCAACGTATGGGCACCATGCACATGAGTCCGGGCATGCCCAGACTTTGGGGCACCATGCCCAAAAATTTAGGATTTGTGTATGACTGGTCGATTACCCGCTACTGCTCTGCAGTGCATCAAATTTGACGTCACAATGACAATGATAGACAACCAATCGGCTGTTATCTTGACACTTCTTCTACAGGGCTCTACTGCCATACAGCTGTTGAAGAAACCCTCGCACTATTTACTCTTCAACTTACTGTATTTTAAAATATTTTAATACTTTAAAAGTAGTATATTTTGCAGTAGTTACCCCTCATCTCACCCCCCTAGCAAAACTTGTGACAATTGCCCCCGCAACCCTGCTGCAACCCTCAATATTAAAATTTAAAATCTAAGTGATATTATCTTGTGAAATATCTACAAATTGATGCAGAGATTTAGGGGAATGTGCTGGAATGTGCACAAATGCTCCATTACAAATTTAAAGTGCAGCCGCCTAAAACAATACCCAAATGGTGCCAGAATGGCGCGAACGTGCACCGATTGGCTACACTGATGCCACGCCATTTGAGCATGGGTATCAAAGAAGGGCTTAGTGTACTAGACTGCACCGAGTTGGTCAGAGATATCTCAGATCCTCAAAAGCACAAACATAAATATTCTTTGAGCCCAAGCTGACTTTGAAACATTTATTCAAACAATGTTTGCAACGGATACGTCAGCTATGATTTTTCATCTGCGATATTTCTGCCCTTCTTGGCAAGGGTCCTCGTCAGGCTGTCAATCTTCTGGTTCAACTTCGGGGAAGGAAACAAACCTGTAATCCGTACTTCGTAGATAAATATTCTTTGAGCCCAAGCTGACTTTGAAACATTTATTCAAACAATGTTTGCAACGGATACGTCAGCTATGATTTTTCATCAGCAATATTTTGGCCCTTCTTGGCAAGGGTCCTCATCAGGCTGTCAATCTTCTGGTTCAACTTCGGGGAAGGAAACAAACCTGTAATCCTGATTACCTGATTACAGGTTTGTTTCCTTCCCCGAAGTTGAACCAGAAGATTGACAGCCTGAAGAGGACCCTTGCCAAGAAGGGCCGAAATATCGCTGATGAAAAATCATAGCTGACGTATCCGTTGCAAACATTGTTTGAATAAAAGCACAAACATACTTGCTATATGCTGACTCGATCTGGTACAGTAGAGGTATGCTTATGTGAACGTTTGTTGACATCGGATTTCGCCGAAGAAAACAATTAAACCATACCAGGCAACTTTTTGGGCTTTCTACTTATCAGAAACGCTGAATTTACATCTAGATTAACCAGATTTCATCACAAGTTTGAATCTTTTGGCTTTGTTTTACTCTGATTCTTCTTATAAGATCCAGACAGTCCGAAAAACGGCACCTAGCGTTCCGAAATTAAGAGCATTTTTTTCAACAGGTGCGCTAGGCTAGATCAAGCAGACCGAACGAGAGCCAACGGCAGGTGCCTCCCGCCACCTCCTGCTACGTTCCCGTGACGTGAATGGGGTTTCCGTGTGATTATGAACAGGAGTTATAAACTCGAAAAAATGGGCTGACAAAGAAAAAACAACTAAAAACGGACAATGTAGCAAGGGGACGTTTTCGCGTGGATGGCTGTACAGCTGAACGGGTGATCTCGTGCACGCGAAAATGAGAAAACGGATAGGGCCTTGAACGGCTGAGGAAGATGGGCTCCGTCCAGGCAAAAATACCCATTTAGCTGGATGCATATGAGTGGAAGGTCTAAACAATATCCCTGTTCAGCTAAACGCTGCCCTCGGAGCGGTGTTGAACTGGAGGCATCCGTCGAGCTGGATTGCCCGTTCACCTGTTCATCCGTTCACGCGAAAATGACAAAAAGATCGACGACATCCCAGCGGCATCCACTCGAAAATGTCTGTCAAGCTCGACGGGAGGGCGACGGGACCAGAGCCAGCCACGCGAAAACGTCCCCCAACATTCGCGTTAGTGTGAACCCATTCTCAAGAATTTTGTTTACGCAAGAAACGTCCCGTAACAACGGACACGAATGTAAATAAAAATACGAAACTAGTCAGTACCTTGACCGCTGCTCTTCCCCAACTGACAAAGCTAACTGTGTTCATTCACACAGTTACGTAAAACTAATTAATCACACACAGATACACAAAAAAACATAACGCAATAAAAAACCATTAGCCACCGCGAATTGCATGACATCTGGCAGAGACAGCGGCGCGTAATTTCACTGTGAGAGTAGCGAGTCCGAACCGACAGGTGGCTCTATCCGAAGCTATTTCCTTCGCTAATGATGAATCCGAACCAACAAAAGGAAGAAAGAGAAGTTTTTAAATAGGAAACTTATTTCAATAAAAATATTTTAGTTGTTCTTTAATGCCAGAAGGATTGCTGAAACAGTTAGCTGTTCAATGATATAAAGTTTTTTATTTTTCCTTTCTCTTTGGCTGTTTTAGAAGCCAGAAACAAAGACAAGGTATGGAAAAATCTAGAGAGGTGTTCACATAAGCATACCTCTACTGTATGTCAGTGTTTTCTTTGTGTCTCTACTTGGGGTAACTGTAGTAAGTCCAGACCCATAAGAGCCTTTACATTGTTCCAAGTCAGTCAGTATCTCTCTCTCAGTTCTGGTAGGGCTTCAGTACCCTTATTAATTTAATACCTGTTCCACTGTTCAGCCTTTCTAATCTTTCTATCCATATACATTATTCTATCTAGACCGCCAAGTATCGCCGGTAGGGCATTTACGATACTACGACCCACGGACAACTGTTTTCCGACAGTCTATATGGAAAACTGTTTTCCGTACCGAACTGAAGACTATGTTGGCTTGATATATGTAGGAGCAATCCAGTGGGGACAATGACGACCGTGCAGGAGATGAAGAAGAAGTAAAGATTCAAGAAATAAATACCTTTTGTTGTGATAATTTTTTTTTTTAAATCATAAATTTGAATCTAAATCCATGGAGTTCTGGAATGAATACGAGTCTAAAGAGAAGATGTCGGATGATGCAAAAGGTATTGTGGAGATGTTCCTTTTATCATGGTACCACCACCCTTGAAGAAAGAAAAAAGCTAAACAGGGTGCTCAACGAGCTCCCAGTCAAAATTAAGAAGCAAAACTGGGCGGTCACAGAGTGCTCGACCACAAATAACAGAGCCAACAAAAATTCAGCTAAACTGGGCACTCATCCAGGAAAGCTAAATGGGGCTGCTCTTATGGGTTGTTGAAAGCAGTTGAAAGGGTAGGCTAGAGATACTTCTGCATTTTGGTTTGGAAGTTGTCTGTCTCTTCTTCATCTCTCCAGCTAAAAATCGAGGTAACCCTCCCCGTACCTGTGTGTACCTGAAAAAAATATGACTATTTTCAACAGTCATGTGTCCAAAAATATAAAATTCTCTGCCTTTTCTTTGTTTTAAGCTGCTTTAAAAACGGACTCTCTGGCTATTGACTTTGGTAACTCTGCCTTTTTCCTCATTTTGTAAGTCATGGCCAGGTTTTCGAGCTAAGCCTTAGCTCCTACGCTGACAGATCACCTCATTCTAACCTTAGCCTATGGTTAGAATGAGGTGATCTTGTTTGAAAAGAAAAGAATGTTCAGCTAGAAATAATGGAAGCAATATTTATTTATCCAGTACAGGGGCACTACTAGCCAAAATGTTCGGTGGGGGGGGTACAAGGCATTTATTAGTTGCATTTTTGCTTGCCTTGGACTTTGACCTTAGCAGTTGGCCGTTTTCCTTATATGGCATTTTTTCAGTCCTTAGCCCTTAGACTTTGGCCTTGGGGTTTGTAACACAAAAACGCCTTATAAGCAACTCCGACTTAGCTTTGGCAAATAATTTGAAAGTTCAAAAATATGGCGGTCGATCAGAATCAACTACAAGGAATTCTGGCTGCAAAATTGGGCAAGGAATTATTTGATCAGTATCCTGGCTTTATGGATGAGACAGAACCAGACTCAGAGGATGAAGATGAGGGATTACTTGCAGCTGCAATGGCCACCCTCGTTTCTACTGAGGAGACACTGAAATGGAGTTGGAAATGCAGAGACTGCTCTAAAAAAATCAAGAGAATTTCAAATGCAAAAAACTACAGGTTTCCAATGGAGCTATTCGATTTTCTAGTACCTGCAGTCCAAGGCCAGAGGAAAAAGGCGAAGAGGAGCCCGTTGACCGTTGGCCACTGGCTTTGGACTTTTTCCTTTGACCGTTGTAGCAAAAACACCTTATTAGCAAAACGGCTAAAGCCGAAGAAGCGTGAAAATGCCTTATAAGCAAAACGGCGTTCCGCAGGCATGGTCCAAGGCAAGCAAAAATGCAACTATTGACTTGCTGGTTATTTTTCCGACTGTTTTGGCAGAAAAACTATTGTTTTCAAGATAGAAAACAACAGTTTCAGGAAAAATCAGCTAATTTTCTGAAAAAACAACTAGCCTAATAGACTTCATGAAATACTGTTTTGATGAAAAATATGTCAAATCTGTCAAAAGCCAGATAGATTATTCTGGAGGAAAGACTTCTCTGGAATATTGAAATCTTTTGGCATCCCCCCTTCCCCCCCCCCTGAATTGTGACGCCCCTGATCCAGTATGTAAACCAGGCAATTAGCTTCAGTCTAGTGTGATTGTCATATTTGTTGGTTCCTTTTTAAGCCAGATAGATTATTCTGGAGGAAAGACTTCTCTGGAAAATTTAAATCTTGTCTGATCTTGTCTCTTACACAAACAGTGTTGCCAAGTTTTACCTCTGGGTTACACCATCACACTTTTTCTCTCCTTTTCTGACCTTTTCATATAAATGATACATTTTAGGTGAGAAAAAGCAACTTTTCACTTACAATATCAAAGTTACGGATCTGCACATAACTTTCAGCCCGATGCACATACAACTCTGTTGAGGTGTCAAAGGCACCTTTTTGCCCAGACTTTTGACACTTTTATGAGTTCTCTTCGTAACCCTGTGCACCACTATACACAACCAAACTTGCTATAACACTTTCCCTTTCTAAAATAGGTATTTCAACCATTTATGACCCCGCCGTCTCCCTGGATCCTGGTTTCTCCAAGCCTACATAATTGATACCAGTAAAACCCATTCCCATAATATGACTCAAATGTTAGGGCATACACCTGAAGACTGTTTCTACAAGCTATTGCTCGCCAGGGGCTTTGCCAGCCAAAACTCAAGGGGCGTGGGAGGGCGGGTGCTGGCGCCCTGCTGCTCATTTCAGCTTTTTGTCGCATATGTAATAATAAAATCTGTGATGCATGCAAGAGTTGAAGACTATAGAAGCCTAGTCGTATCTCTGAGCTTGGGGCGGCTTGAAGGGCTTGGGAAGTGACTACCTAAAAAAATATGACTGGCGGATGGCCGACAAGGCTCAAGAGCCATACCAGTTAGAAACAACAGCCACAAGCACAGCACCACACGTGGGATTCTGTAACATTGAAGCTAGTATTTGGAAGGTTAAGGTGAATGCAGTTCTTAATAACAGAAATTCGCTTCCACAATAGCCCGACCTGCAGTAGTTTCTAATGACTGTATATCAGACAGACTGAAAATTTTAAAGTAGGTGATAATTTTTTTGGGGGGGCAAAACAATACCCCCCCCGCCCCCCAGTAAGATTTAGCTTTAAATGTGTCCCAAGCCCTGAAATTCCAAGCATAAAACCTGAATGAAGTGACACAACCTTCCAGTAATCTACTACAAAAGGCGGAGTAGGCAAAATTTGTTTTAATCCTGTGTAAATGTAGCTGACGTATCCGTTTTGCATTGTCAGATATGATTCATAGTCAGCTTAGGCTGAAGGAATATATCACCAAAATACGGAGCTTGAAGTCGCGCAGACATACTGCTGACAAGTACAGGAGGGGTATGGTTATTTCATCATATTCATCATTACTCATTCAGATTGCTACTCCATGGTCCCGATGGAGACCAGGCTAGTGTTGCCATATTGGTATATTCTCCTGGATACTGGCATAAACATTGTTTGCAACTGCAGTGTGAGTAGCAGTCAACAACAAACCCCTGGTTTTTGGATACCCTATGCCAAGTGCTAGATACCTCTTAGTACCTACCTCACTACTGATGTATTCTGATTGTTTGATTTCTTAGCTTCACTCAAATCATCAGTACTTTGTTGGGTTAGAAAATCCAGCATTTGGCAAAGTGTATCCAGTCAGCCAGTGTTAGGCAGGGTATGCCAAAACGATAAACATGACCAGCGTTTGGCATAGGGCATGTTTTTAGGCCTGACGTTATCTGTTCAGAAGATTCAGTATTATTGTCAATGGTACTTGCAAGCTTACCATTGAAAAGTTAGAAAGACCACAGCTCATGTTTTCTCTATGGTCATGAAATGGTGTGGTATCGACCGGGATATCCTTGAAAAAGAGGAGGTGGGGTGGCTCATGAGCTGCATAAAGGCTTTATCCGGACCAGATTTTGGTGTGAGAAAGAGAATACCAGACCACTCTGTAACGATGTACGAGACCAAATTTTAGCATCTAGCTTTAGCCTATAGAGATCAGCTGTGTGAAAGAAATTTTTCCTAGAAAATCAAATAAACAAAAAACCGAAAATTCTACGCAAACCCAAATGGTATAGTCGATATAGGGCGAGGGTCTCCAAAGTTCAGACCGGACTTTACTAGGTAAAAAAGGCACTTTTTCCTCACTTTTTCATCCTCAAACAACTCATGTTACTTGCTAGGCAATGTGTGAACAGGCAGACATTCTGCAATAAACTAAACATAATTCAGGGCTTCTTTTTTGGGCTGTCTAATGGTGAACCTATTTTGTCTGAAACTCATCCACTTTTATAGAAATGTCTGAAAACCATGACAAAATTTATTGCAAACTTTTGCAGGCTGTATTCTGGAAAAATATTTTTCTTCTGGAAAAAAAAAAACTACTTGCAAGTTCTTTGAGCTATTAATAGAAAATAGAACAATTCGATTCTAGGGCTGTTACGAAATTTTCTTCAGTTTGAGGGGCATTGGTTCTTCTCCTATGATACAAACAGACCATACAGGCTATATATCTTGCTGCTGTAAACCCTAAAACGGAGAAACAACTCTGGAAAACACTAGACTTTGCATCGCTGTAGAAAAATGAAAGAGTTTTTTTTTGTCTGAAGGGCAAACAATTTTGGGGGATCTGTTGATAGTTCTTGTAATGTTTTAGAGGTTTTGGGGCATTTGATTAAAAAGAAATTCTGGCATACTTTTCAGAGATATTGGCTTATTTCTTGTACCACCATCTGGCAACACTGGACCAGGGTGCTGAGGCTGGTTAGATGAATACAATTTCATGTTGCTAAAAGAGAGAAAAGTTAGGGTTATGAGAGAGGACAACCCAAAATTTTGAAAATATAATAGCACAGAGTAGTCCATTGTATTTGTTGGAAGTTTTGTATTACAAGGTTCTAATAGACTGCATATACATTTTTCACCTTAGGGGAGATTCGAGCTTTGGGAAATTATGCACAAAAACTAGACTACTAATAGTTGTGCGCCAGACTTCTTTTTAGAATTCTCCTGAGATCCTTGGTCTTTTCATAGTCAGTAGTAATTACTTATCCCCTTTAAGAAGGAATTGAACAAAATGAAAGAAAAGTCTAAAGAACAAGACCTACGAGCTCATATGGCACTTGATACCATTAGGTGGTACAAGAAAGTAGTAGATGAGAACATCACAAAATACCCGGCCATCCAAAAATGCGGTTCGGACCTAGAAATAGGATATCTAGTTCACTCAAGTCTAAGCATTTCCGGCATCGCCTCGGATCATCTAGGGCAAATAACTTTTCTACCTTGAAAGTTTCAACCCAATAGATCTACTCTTTTGGTCCCTAAATGTGCCACACGATTTCCGGTACACCTCTCCAACTCCAAATCTGAGCGTTTTTTGGGAACTTCCGGTAAGTCTCCCCCCCCTCACCCATCGTGGTCAGATCCGGTTCGAACCCTAAAATATGTGATCTAGGACAAGTGATATCTCTACATTCCAAGTTTCGTTACAATCGCTCTACTTGTTTGACCCCTATGTGAGCCAGATATTACCGGGACTCCCATTCCAGATCCCCCTCTGTAGCTGAATACGGCTCGGAAACATAAACGTCGCATCTCTGACCACTCCGACATCTCCTATTCCTGACTGGAATTGGTGCATAGCCTATCTGCAGATTTCCGGTTCCCGTTTCACCTAATACGCTCGTAAAGTTTTATCGTGTAAGTAGAATATCTGGAACTGTCCTAACTGGCAATCACCGAGGGAAACACCCTCCAACTCAACTCCCCCTACAGAGCCCCGATAGGATCTGGTTCTGTCAATTATGTATCTAGGGCTAATGCTTGTTCCATCACAATCCTTCGACTCTAAGCGTACCACAAGATTCACAGTGCCCCCCCCCCCCTCCAATGCCCCTCCCCACAAGTATCGAATCTGATGAGGACTTGATATGGAACATCTGAGACGATAGCTGTTTCCACCAAGTGTCATTCAATTCCGATCACCCGTTCAAAAGTTATGCATGCCACTAGATCCCGGGCTCCCCGTCCCTACACTCCCCCAATGATGTCGGATCGGGAAAACGACTAATCTCAAGTCGGTTCGTTCGGGTCCCTGATACGCCTTCCAAGTTTCATCGTCCTAGCACATCAGGAAGAATCGAACTCGCGGGATCACCAGAGTGTGATCACCCCCCCCCCCCCCCCCAACTCCCACACAGTGCCCGAAAATCCGGTCCGTTTATGTCAACGATGTATCTAGGACTTGCGGTTGTTCATCCCACCAAGTTTCATCCCGATCATTTCATTAAGCGTTTCTCAAGATTTCCGGTTCCCCCTCCAGCTCCCCCCCCCAAAGTCACCGGATCCGGTCCAGAAGTGGGTCGTCTTAGACACTGGGTCTTTCCAAATGTCAAGTTTCGTTAAGATCCGGTCACCGGCAGCGATGGGCAAATCCGATCATGAAAGGATTCGAATCCCTGGGTAGGATTCCGATTCCGAATCCACCTTTTTATTTTATTTATTTATTACTTATTATTACATTTGGCGTTAAGCTTTTAGCTTGTCGCCATACCAACCCTAAGATTTAGGGTTTGGAATCGAGTCCGAATCCGAATCCAGCTTGATAAGCAGAAGATTTGAATCCGGATTCGAATCCGGCCAAAAGTATGAATGCTGGATTCAAACCCGAATCCAGATTCGGATTCGCCCATCTCTGGTCACCCTTTCAAAATTTATAAATACTTCAAGATTCCAGATTCCCCTCCCTCAACTCCCCTCACGATTCTCGTATCGGGGAAGTGACTGTTTCCAACTGTATCTTTTGGGGTCCCTGATATGCCTGCCAAGTTTCATTGTCCCAAACTAGCAAAACCGGGACCGACCGACTGACCGACAGACAGACGGACGGCAAGAAATTGCGATCGCTGCCGTTCAAACTGGTACAAACGTGAAAAGTGGAAAAGTTATAGGAGCAACAAAGATACGTGTTTTAAGAATGTGTGTGAGAATCCCTCAAAGTTAGGTATTAAGTCTAAAGAAAAACTGGTACAATAGGTAGAACTATCGGAACATAAACATGTATTTTAGATATAAGAAGAATGTGTAATTAAGTTGCCTCTACCTTATTAGTGTCTCATCAGGGTACAAAGGAGCAAAGGACATGACGAGCAAGAGAAGACACAGAAGTAATAGTAGTTCCGGCTCAGGAGATGACCAGGATCATGGGAAAGAAAAACGAAGCAAAGCTTCAGAAGTTAATTTGTCGTCAAAGGAAGTAGAAGACAGGTTAGCAAATGAAGAGAGCAAAGATACAGAATCCGCTAGTGAGGCAACAGCCAAAAGCCCCCCAAAGTTTACAAAACAACCAGTTGTTGTGGGAAAAAAGATAGGTGCAACTACGATCAAATTTGGAAGTTTGGTAAGTAAAAATGTACCATTTTGTTGCAAGGCCTGATGGAGTGGGAGGGGACGATACATTTCCTGATCCAAATCTGCTTTAGCAGTTTTTCCTCAGTTCCAGTTTCCACCTGGTTTTAACCCATTTAGAACCGAACTGCGAAAAATCCCCGATTTAGGGTAGGATTGGAATAGGGATACACAAACGCTGGATCAGCTCTTACGATGTTAGAAGGAGATTCATGATTCCTTTATTACCATCTAGGTGGATTCAGGTGCCGCAGAATTTAGGGTGTGTCCTGGTAGATCCCATCCTAACAAAACAAAAAAAGAATCGCTTCACCCTGTAGGTTGGTCTCCAACCACAGAAAATTTACGTCTGTGCGTCGACTACGCTTCCACACCCAAACACACAGCCGACAGTGGTGGCAACCTTAACAAAAAGTCGTACGTAGAGAGCGGAGCATTACTTGAAATGGTAACTAAAAAACCCGAACCTGGAGCTGGGTTTCCACAGAGCACAGAGTGAGGTTTATGTGGGAGTTTCGATCAATCAGTCGATCAAGCAATTTATTTAATTCGCGACATTACATATCACATAAAACGGTGAGTTCTAATGAATTCGCTGCAGTTGATAGAGGCCATTTCTGGGTGCAAATCCACTATTAATAAATAAATGGGCTTTGATCTTCTGTCTGTAGATCTCTTCAGTTTTATTGAAGCTGCGGGTTTTGGTTGTCAAAGATTTGGGCATGTGTTTTTGTGAAATCGTTACGAAGGGCAGCAATGGCAAGATCTTACGAAGGGCAGCAATGGCAGCATCTTAACGATATCCTTCGCAACCCAGATTTCGCATGTTCATAGCTTACCTTAGACCTCGCATGTCAGTCAATCAATCAATTTTATTTTAACCCTAATAGCACTAGGCTAACAGGGGTGGAAAACATACACCATGGTCTTCGTCATAACAAACCCCAAAATAGTACAATTTTAAAACACAGTGGCTGAGGAGCCTTCCCAAAAATGCAGCAGCACCGGAAACTCATAAAGAGGTGCTGACTTTTTTCATAAGAAAGCAAACTTTATTGCTGCAATACCTTATAATAACTGGTTTTGTGGGCGAGTAAGAAATAGAGCGGAGTAGCAAAGTAGTTAAAATAAAAGCTACGACGGTACGAACAAAGCGTTTCAAAACATAACAGTAGTGACAAAGTTTAGTTGCGTGTTTGATCTGAATTCTCAGTTCTAGCTTCTTAATTCTCGATATTCGAACATTTTTGCTCTTCTCGCTTTTGACAAAAACAGTAATTTAGCCGCCCGGTTATACTTGATTGTACGGATTATACCACCCGTTGTTGACCAATCACAGAGGATTACGGATAACGAAGATCGGGGATTGATTATCAGAGAACTTCTCGATTCAAGTTTTCCCCGTTCTCGATTCTGACAATAACGCAAAAAAAAGAGAATTGGCTTCTTCTCAATAGTAAAAAAACGCGAAAGAGGAGAAGTGAGAGGAGAATCGCAAATAGAATTGAGATAAAAAACGCGAATTTTGACTGATTTATTTCAGAATTTCCGCCTTCAGCCACCCATATTGATCGCGTTAAA
Organism: Branchinecta lynchi; assembly: GCA_023053575.1. NCBI lineage: Eukaryota > Metazoa > Arthropoda > Branchiopoda > Anostraca > Branchinectidae > Branchinecta > Branchinecta lynchi. The sequence continues at coordinate 21,432,318 of JAKZAP010000005.1, forward strand.
GACCTTTCAGATTTCGAGATTGCTGGCGTTTCCGCACGCTCAAGACAGTCGTTCCGGATTTTCATTTAGTGTTGATGGATGTTAACATCTTAGGCCAGTTTGGGACTATAAGTAGTGAACTGAAAGACAAAAGGCGGGATTTGAACCCATGACTCTAGGCTTGCAAGTACACTGCTCTACCACTGATGAGCTACAGAGGGGCGTGTGCAAAACCACTGAAATACTCAGATAAAGTCTGGCTAGAATTAGTTCATTGGAGTCCTAGACTTTTAAATTTAGTTAGAATCTGTTCTGATCATTTGTCACGATAACAGCCCCTTGTATAATAATCCGCCTTTATTTTACTCAATATTGTCTCGGACAACGAAACATTGTTTCTGACTCTGTGCCGAGAGGAACTTGGAAATTACTTTTTTCTTCCTGTGCGCTTGAAGAAATGAAACAATATTCACATTCCGTGATTTTTTTTTTAAATCTATTTTTCAGATTTTTTTTTCTCGTTTGTTAAAATAGCTTGGACTCCCAACGAAGAAGCAAAGAACAAAAGATTCAACAGGATGACAGTTCTTTGTTTGGATTTGACTTAAGTTAAATTACCATTTGCCGGCCTTGATCAGCCATAAATATTGATAGGTTTGATTCAGATTTGTTTCGGGTAACACTACTGCAGGCTGACACTGCTGGCAGGGAAGGATAATATGAAATAGGGGACAATGGCCAGTAGCCGGTCATAATATTTCCACAGACTTTAAAACTTACAATAGCTGAATTTTTTCAACAAAATGGATCAAAACAGACAACAGGAGTAGAAAGCCTTTTCTTTTACTTGAACACCCAACATTGTCAGACACATTGAATTAATTGCATCTTTCAAGGTGGACTGTTTTTTGGTCCATACATCAAGCTGATTTTTCGTGAAAAATCTTACGTGACAACACTGCGACAGAAAACTTTCCGTTCGTCAGAATCAACAGTTAAAAAGGCTTCTGCACGTCTAAAATGCATCGTAATTGAATAGCAATTGATTGACTTATTGATTGTAAAGAGTCAGAGTAAGTTTCAACGGCCGTTTACTGGGCACTGACACAAAAAGCCCAAGGGCCATGGCAGTAAAAAAACAATAACAGGGAAACCTTCCCTATTTTCCAAATTCAAGCTTGAAAAAAAAACTCTCGATGCTTCATCGAAAGCTTAAAGAACTCGTCGTACCTATAATACCAGTGCAACCTACTTTCGTAACTGCATTCTTCAGTTCTTAAGCCCGGAGACCCAAATTGTATATGTTACATTCTAAATCCGCTAACGACACCACAATCTTTGCACTTGCCACTGTTCGCTGTTTTCCAGGCGCATTATGCTCCCGACGAGTGCTCGCTTATCATGCAATTGGTGCATGAAACCCGGTCATCTGAAGTTTGCCGAGTTTTTGCTAGAAGTCAATGGGCCTAGGAAAAGGCTGGGAAAAGACAGCGGAAGCCGTGGGTAATTTGTCAGTAGCAGATCATAGTTTTACAGATTCAGATGGTACTGAATGTTGGAACATAATCAGCAAATAGTGCGAGGTGTTCTATAAGAAATTTTCCCAACTGGCGAAATCCCGTAAATCTTTCGTCTTTCATCATCATAACCATCCTCTCCTCGTCTCACACCATCACCCATCAGGTGTACAATAGATGAACTTCCAGAACATTAGTTGAATTCCTAATGAATATACTGTAGCCTCTCTTACGTTAGGCCAAAGCCCCAGCTATGGTCAAAAAGGCTCCTGTTCCGATCACATCCGTCTTCAACGATGATTCTGACGAAGACGAAGAAATGCCCGCCGAAGCCCGCATGCGCATGAAGAACATTGGTCGGGACACTCCAACCTCCGCTGGACCAAACTCTTTTGGCAAGACGAAGCATGGGTTCGTCAATACCAGAGTGCTAACGGAGAAGAAGCTAATGGGAGAGGACTTACAAATTGAGTAAGAAGTTTTCATTGACGTATGTATAGATAGATAGATAGATAGATAGATTTATTTGCGCTAAAAAGCCACAAGGGCCATGGCAAATACAAAATAATAACAACAAAACAACAACAATAACAAACCTACAAAAAACCTTCCCGATATGACAGAGCGATCCGAAGGAATCTTCCAAATCTCTTTAAATCCCAAAAATGTTTACTTTTTAATTTTCTAACAAGTTCCTCCCTCGAGAAAAAACCCATGCTCCCTACAAGTTGACCGGGCTGGGGAGTTTTTACTAGCACGATGTTTCGATGTTTCAGAGGTTCGGGAATCCGGAAAAATTAGCGGAGCATTTCCTGAAATGGGTTCGAGTGAGGCGTAGGGAAGGTATATTCTAAGGCGGGATGTCCTTGTTGCGGTTCTTAGACATTTGATGGAACTCTGTCAGTGTATGTTCGGTGTCTGTATCAAATTCAGTTTTCGGCCGAATTTGCTCTTTTTCTATAAGCTCCGGTCTGGAAGTTGAAAAATGTCAGCTTTTCCGTCCGGAATCGATGATGGTGCTGACCATACCGGCAAGAATTCCAGCCCATGACTGCCAGGTCTTGATACTCCTGCTCGCTTCGGCTAGATAATGAAAGTGACGAACTTTCCACACCATTAGAGCCTGACTAAACGAGTGCCAGGCGTGGCGGATAAACGATGTACCAACGCCCTTATAAGGTTAAAAGCGATCATATTCTTAAAACAAGAGACTGATATGTTTACCTACTCTGGCGCGTGTAAAATTTAATGAGACTGCAAATATAATACTTATGGCCGCGAATCCCATCGTTTCTTGAATCATTAAATTGCAAATTGCGGTACTGATCAGTATATTTGACTGCCTCGCCTTTCTCATTGTAGCCCCCATATGGCTCGAACGAGGCGTGAGTCATTCCTTTGCATTTCGAAAAGGAGCAAAAAAGATGACAGCGAATGACGATAAAGTAGTGTTGGTCGCACTTTATGTTCGGCCAGCGATGGTGTTCTCATGTTGACGACACGAGATTGCGCTAGTTTATGAAGTCATCGCCGTTAACCTGCATTTGCGATTCAGTGTTACACGAATATTTTGGAATCTAAAAAAGACTTGAATTCGGTTTTGTTGAGTTAATGGAAATAATCAGCTGAAATTTTTGTCAGGCGGTATTTTGGCCCTCATATTGTAGCCATAGCTAAGAATCTAAATCACAGTCGAAGGTCAGATTTTTTAGCTAAGACATAAAATGGCAGAAATGTTGCCTACGTGTTTCAGCAGATTGATACAACCATCAAACGTGATTCGTAGGGTATTTGCTGACCTAGCTAGATAATTCACTCTGAAGAATCTTCATCGTTTATAAGCGGAATGATTCGTGCTCGTTCACCGTATTTCAGTTCTGCAATACCAGCAAAACAAACTTCTTATTAAACAAGAGCACGAGATAGACGGAGCTTTCGTTGTGCTTAGCGAAGGTTATCACTTTTGCCAAGAATGTCATCCAAGGCAAAGGATATGGAAAGGGACAAAAACCACCGGAGCCGTGTAGTTGTAATGTGGGAATTTTAACACATTCCAAACAGAAGTGTGAATTTTTTGTAAGCGTAGCTTAGTTGTAAAGTGGTCAACCTATTTCAGAGCATCTGAGCGAGCAGAAACACTATGTAGTGTAAGTTGTCATTTAAAACAATTAACCGATTTAGGATTAACCGCATCTTCGGTCTGTTTCAAGGAGCCCCAATTCTGTTTCGGAAACTCTTCTAATATACGTCCTAATGTAATAGTTATTATGCAAACTTGAACGGGTGCCTCCTATGGCGACAGTGAATGCCGAATTTTATTTGATTGCTCACTTTAAAGTTGTTGAAATTTTCGTTGATTAATTTAGATCTCCTAATTAATTCTCCTCTAAAAAATCTGTAGGCTATGCTAGTCTCTCGCTGTATGGTAGATCGCGGACATCTGGTACGAACTTGGTAGCTCCCCTTTGGATCCTCTCAAAAGCCTCTGTATCAAAGCTATAAGTCTATCAAACTGGAAACCATAGTCTTGAAAGACTAGAGGATTCTCATGCGGGTTCAAGGAGTTCACTGATGTGGCGGAAATTTGGGAGAAATTGCAGGTCGATACGAATGATTATTACGAACACAACTTTGTTCTTTCTTTTTGTAAAATCGTAACACCAGCCGACATTTCTCACAAATTACAGGAATCTTTCCAACCCGTCAGATTGATTCGTCGCTTTCTCGCCTGCTCATTAACTATGATAATACCCTCCCATGAACTCCTCCTTGAAATTTCTCCCTTAATTCCTCCAGTTCATCACAACCACACATAAAATTAATAAGACCCTAATATCCCTCACCGCACATTAGACAAAAGTAATGACCAGATTTCCCCCTAATTCCCGGGCCCCACTACGGACTCACCTGTTCGTAACTCGTTTTTTAGACTGTTTTAAGACTTAAGTTTCCCGTAGTGACGCGAGTTTCTCATGTATGTTTTCGGATGCAAACTATTATCGGAATGTGTGTGCACGTAATTTTAATAATCTACTCTTAGAAAGACTCGGGTAGCGCGGACCCAAGTCTTGCTGTGGACTGCGGATTCGACCGGTTTCATTTGCGTCGCACCTTGGAGATGTGGACCGACCATTTTGACGCGTTTTTTTGTTTGAGAACCCAAGTTACCATGTCAGTTATGTCTGTCAACGCCGAATTTTCTTTGAAAGTCTTCCAGCAGCCATGGCATAATTTTATGTTTGCTTTTATGCTAATTATTTCTACATGCTTTTTTGGCAATTGTCACCGGAAAGCCACTTATATTAAACAATAGCGATTTTACATGTAAACGAATAGAAGGCCCACGTTCGCTCTGAAAACTGTCTCCATTCTCCTGTATCCAATTTTTCAGGGCATTCGGGTGAAGCAGATATTTTTGTCACTGGGCTTCTTATGATATGTGATAAATTGATATATAATTATTTATGTATGTTTGGTTCAATTTTTCAATTTAATTTTTCAATTCAAATTCAATTTATTTTTAAAATTCCTTCACGGGCAAGCCGAACATTGGATTTTTCGTCATAAACATAATAACATCAACACCTTTGTCATAATTTTGTCATAAATAATAAACTTATATACAATTCGAATCACTGTAAGTGATCATTTACAATTACACTTATATTAGAACTGAAATTCAAATCACTATAACATAAACAAGAGTTACAACGAATTATGCATTTCGACGAATGACGTCACGTTAAACGTATGTAAGAACTAGGATTCAAACAATTATAAAATAAGCACGAATTACGATGAATTATACGAGAATCACGATGAGTTATACATTTCGACGAATGACGGTACGAAGCTTTTTCTGTATCGGTCATGAGATGCAGAAAGGGGATGTAACTTAGGAATCGGCGAATTGTTGGTGAATTGTTGGCGGAAACATGGTCATCATTTCCCAGCTAAAATTTTGTTCAACCGCACAGTGCTACAAAAGTGTGTAAAAAATGTATGTAAACTATGTAAGTGAGACAGCAAGGTCTTTTACAAGAAAAGCATGGGTGTTTTCGCGTCAGTTGTTTCCAAATTCTCATTATTCTCACATAACGTTAATCTGGAGTCGTGGTTCGAGACTGCCCAGGAATAATGACGAATTCGAAACCGGGTAGAAATAGTGTTGCGAAAATAAGACTGTAGTGGGAGTAGGCATGGGGACTGCTCTGTTTTTTCATTCAAACAGGAACAGGCAGAAACGGGTGACAAGAACAGAAACAGAAAGAAAACAGGAAACTTGAAAACAGGTCCTGTTCTGTTTTAACAGAAATGATGACTTCGAAAACAGAAACAGCTGTTAAACAGGCGTAAAAAAAACAGAACCGGCTGTATCAAACAGGTGTTTTTTTTATTATTTGATTTCCCGTAGTTTTTACTATTTTTTGGGGTATAGCTCACCTATGGTTTGCCCTGTCACAAGAAGTATCTTAAATAGTTCTTCCTTGCACCGTGCAGATGACTTTATTCGAGTTCTTTTCGTCGAACAAGAACTGTCTTGGTCCAGAATTCCAGCTGCCTATACCAATGAATCACACTTTCTCCCGGTTGAAAATGAGCCATGGAAGTTAAGTTTGTCTTAACAACAAATTTTCGCATACTTATCAAGCTGGATTGTTTGTCATAGAGATTGGTAATAAACTAAAGTTTACGGATCATACAAACTCAAAATTAAGCAAGCTTCACTTCGTGCCAGTGGTTGGTGCTGATGGTCATTTCTTCTGTGAGGGGTGGTCGCGAGGGATGCATGTTCAACCAAAATACCGAATAGCTTTTCCTCCGTGGTTTCTTTTGAGCATGGTCATACTAGGCTCAAGACGCGCGGATTTTTTGGCTGAATGTGAGTCTACTATTCTGCGAAAATCTGTGAAACGGGAGTTTCGTTTTCATCATCAAGTTGAACGAATCTCAACTTCTCCGTATAGAACTGATGTTGTGCCAAAAATACTGTCAGGAATTCCAGTCGCGAACCACCGATTCTGATCGTTTGTTTGCATCATGAGCCGGTGCAGATGTTTTGATGTCGCTAAGCTAGTTTCAACCTTTTTGAGTTAAAAGTACTAGTCTTTTGAAATCTTCAACTTCACTGCATAAATTATACGTCATGTTAGCCCTTCTTGGTGATCACATGTTCGGTTTTAGCGAAAGTTCATTTATGAACACTCAACTCTTGCGGCCGCGATAGCCGGTTTTCCTTTCTCGGTTTTCAGCGTTTTATTTTGTCATTCTTATCTCGTTAACCATGACAGGTACTAACTGGAAACTTGGTGTACTTGGGGGTCTAGTTGTGCCTTTTGGTGATTCACCCCCCCCCCCCATATCACTCTCTGATCAAGGACAATTGGTCACTATTCCCCCAGTGACTAATGATTTTTTTTAAAGTTTAACCGAAAAGTGCTAGGATAGGACAGTCTAGTTACCCATCACTTGTTCACTTGAATTAGCTTGAAGAGCCGCTGAAAGTGCATCACTTCGTTGTTCCGCTGTTCACGAATAATCGATTTTCAAATAGTGGAATTTCCGTGTGATTTGTGGTACCTCTACGCGCTTGTATTTTTGTTGTACGCCTTACGAGAAAGATTTATCATTTTTCTTTTGTTCCGGCACTAAGGAATCTTCACCAATATCACCAGTGTCTACTGAAAAGCCGCGTTTGTGTTTAGATTAAAATTTCCCGCGTCATAGTAGAATTTACGTTGTGGGGACGGCCGCACATATTCTGAACGTCATAACTAGAGCAGATAGTGGAAAATAAAAAATTCCTTTTGCAGAATCGAAATATTTCAGTATATTTAACTAAATGACACACAAATTAGTTGGCTTTTCAGTTAAATTTTAAAGTCTTACCACCTTTTTGCGAATTATGTGCAACTGGGCCCGGATTGCCCAGAGTATATTACGTGACAAAATTCGCAAACTTACTAAACATGACTAGTACTATGGTGAAACTTGGAATGCGTGAATATCATTGTCCAGATGGGTCTTTGGACCCCCCCCCCCACCCACCCGCCCTTCCACTTCAGAGGCAAGTGGAATGGATCAACTGCGGAAACTTGCCAACCATGACTGGTGTCAAGGTGAGATTCGGAATGCGTGTTAACATTGGGGTCTAGATGTATCTTTCGGTGATACACCCCCCCCCCCCTCCCCCTCCAAACGCTGGGAACTGGGCCCATATTGACCAATGAATTAAAAGTCAAGGGCGACTGTTACTAGGCTGTTCGTACACAATATATGATATACGTTTTACTTTTACACATCACGTTTGAGCGCTTGCGCACTTGTTCAGATTGGACCTGAAGACGGCTGCTGCCACGAAGGGTCGGAATGCTGCACCAGTAGCCTAAGACTTAGCTGACTACGTACCGATTTAGCTCGGTCAAATGTGATTCGCCGTCAGCTTGGGCTGAATAAATATCTATGGTATCTGAAGTTGCCATTTTTCACGTTTTTCATAAATAAGAAGAAATATTGAATTTTTTGCTGTTGTTCCTACTTGCTTGATTCTTGCTCAGTATTTTGCATAGCCGTCATCGCATCCACATTCCGCGTGGGTAATGGTAAGGTTGACAAATTGGCTTCTTGGGGAATGTGGCATCTTGAGTTAAAAGATTTGTTGTACTGATAAGGCGGGTTGCCCCCCAAAAGCAGATTTGGCTGTTTAAACAGGTAAAAAAAAAAAAAAAAAAAACAGAAACAGGGCAAAATAGGACACACCAAAACGGAACAGAACAGGTGAGAAAAAAAACCCAGCTGGCTTCAAAACAGCTGTTCTATTTATTTTGGGGTCCTTGAAACAGAAAACAGGAGGAAAAAAAAAACAGAAACAGAAAACAGGAACAGTGCCCATGCCTAAAGTGGGAGCAGAGAAAATAATGAGTGTGCATATTTACTGTCACGGATCCTTTAACTTCGTTGACTTTCTTCTCCGGTGCCCTGGTGGACATGGGCCGCCTGATGATGTTAGTGGTGAGTTAAGCCTTCGAACAGACCTTTAAAAGTCTTTTGAGTTGTTTTCGAAGTCGTAATTAGCCAAATATAGTGTCGAAATAACAAGATTACCATTGAGAGAATTGAAAAGAATTCCAGATATGGTATTCGAAAAAAAGACAAGCTGACTTTCAAGACCTGTTCTTTACTTAAAACAAGATTTAATGATCACGCTTTCGCTCGCAGAAACAGTCGCGGAGCTTTCCAGAATACGCCCTTTCTAAAATTCCTTCTGGATTAGTTCTTTTTCTTTGCCCGCTAGATGCGCTGGTGCAAAGTAAACAGCGACACGTTAATTCTTGGTGTAAGTTTACCCAAGTTTGTTTGGCTATTTGCAGTTTCTTTTGTGTCTTAGGCCTGGCAATGCTTAAACCTGCTTAAAATCTGTCTACCTCTATGTGTGCTTTACCCAACTCGTGTTATGTCAAACTTCATTAACTTTGTCATTTCTGATTCGTGCTGACCAACTTTTCCACGGTGCTAATTCACGACTCGGTATAAACCGAAATCGCTTGTTCACCCCTCAGATATCTTACTGTACCAAGATGGAACGTGTGATTATTTCTCTAGCGCATTTGGCGGCAATGTGTCATTGGATTGTAAGAAGGGCGTATCGCCCTTAAGCCATTCCACTCCCGTGTTCAGGTCTGCAAAATCACATTAGTTGAGATTTTAAGTAACACTTCTGTTTCTTTCAGATGAATTTCCGGCGTCGCTTGTCAATAAATTGTGTCGGGAGTATGTGAATGAGCCTTTCATAGTTCGATTTTGTGTTTCTTTCTTGATTATACTTGATTTGTTTAACGTCGGTTTATTTGCAGTTCCCTGCTCCCAGGGTTGTCTTGTTGGTGGAAAATCTGTATGCATATTCTTGGGGTCTGCGTCTGCTCTATATGACTAAGTCCAACACACGCCACTGATTCTCAGGAAGAAGGAGTAAACGTGTCCGTAACGACTCAAACTTAAATCCCGAGTCAGCGCAGCTGTGACACAGTTTCTTCCGTTCTTCCGCAGGTACCCGAAGATTCTGCATCGGAAGGGAGAGATAGTCATCAAGTTTGTTCACGCTGGCTTAAAGCTTGGTTGCTATGGAACGCAGATTTGCATTTGCATAGGCCAATTTTACCGTGTTCTTCAAAACAGTGCTAACTGAAATTTTTTTGAAAACTGAGTCAACTATACCATTGGGGAGAACATAGCTGATTTGGTATTCTGTTGAATTGTGCTAAGCGCTAGATGACGACATGCGCACCATCTAACAGGTAGATTAGTTTTAACTTTATAAGTTCCTATTTTGGTCCTGCAGATGGCCTACACAAAACTGGACCCGAAAACTATGAAAATGTAGTTAGCCCAGTTTTGAAGAACACGGTACAATTTGGCGTCGCCGAAGCAAAAGTATTTCGCGCCGCGCAGTTTCAAATCCAAGTCGAATTCGCGTCGCGGAAAAAGGTTCTCGTTCCGTGGGCACCAAGTTTAATCCTCCATCATTAGCAGCAATAATATTCTCACGCGTTTTCAACTCAGTGTACGGATTGGTTCCCACTGACCGCGAATCTGCATTCGCCTAGGCGCATTCGGGCATCGCTGGCGAAAAAATTCGAGCCCTGCCTTGGCAACTCCCAAGTCGAATTTCGCTCGCACCGTGGAAAAGAATAGCGTTTTGTGGACACCAAACTTTCAACACTCCACGTCTATAAAAGTTTCGCGCATTAAACAAATTTAGCTCGAATCGGCTCGCGAAGGTGGTGACCTTGGCCCTAGTCGCCATCTAGCAATATGACCAATTCCGAAACACGCCGAACGAATCCTAAAAATTGGCTAAAATTCTGTGTAGACGAATCAACTACGTTTGTTGTGATGTTACTGGATCTTCGCTAGGCACACGGCGATTCTTCCTCGGCACATCAAGAGTATATACTGGCTGGGCACAAGGCAGTCAAGAAGAGGGGTTACATAGATGAGGCCCAAGAGCCTATTGGCCACAAGCTGAGACGCCAACACTGTTAGTCTGATTCGAAAGAACTGCGCAAGTCTTGATTGAATATAGGCATATTCTCGCCGTTCCCCGAGGACTTCACTTGACGAGCCCCGCGTTTTTGTTTGTCCCGGGGACTCACTCCCCGTATTCTCGAGAGTCCCCACGGACGTTGAATGCTTCGATTATCATCACCATAAAGGACTCCCTTTCAGATTCGGAGGGGAATCAGTTTTTGCTGGAGTTGGAGTTGTTGCAATGTAAAATTAATTAAAAAGAATCAGAATAACTAAGCCAAAAATAAAGCGGATCCAGAATAGTTTCGTCAACTGCATATTTTGTTTTTGAACAAAATCCATTTTAGAAGCATTCCCCGTATTCTTGTTGTTTTCCTAGGCGGAGTCCGCGTGGAGGGACTCCCTCTATTCTCGCCGTTCCCTTCGATTCCCCGATGAGTCCCCGGGGAACGACGAGAATACGCCTTATGTATGCTCTCCAGATTTTCTTGTTTATTGTACAACTAAGCAACTGCTATAAGAATAAAACATGAAGATAAAAACAGACGAACTACGATTTCAAGGGAAATGCTTGAACGCTTCAACTTTCAAAGCACATCGTCGTGACTCCTTTCAAAACACAAAAATCTACCTAGTTCGACCTTAGTTCGTTTTCCTCGTTGGTGTGATGCTTGTAAAGGTATGGCTCATGCAATTCTGGACACAGCTCGCTGACACGTGTGCAATAGTGAAGACAGTCGGTAAGGATCAGTTGATGGCTGACAGGAATACACCATATTTCAGTTCAGCGCTTTCGATGGAAATTTCTTCTAATCCCCCAATGCCACACTATCAACAGTTACGACAGACATGTGAAACAAAAACACAGGTTGATGAGTAGAAAATCTTCTCAGGCGATGGAGGCTTTGCATACGTCTCGGTAGCGGAAAGTGAAAGTTACCAACTACCTTATTGATCCAATGTTTTACTATGTCTACCATAAGTGCTCATAATGTGACAATGGAGGATTAGCAGAAAGTAGTCAACTTGAGGCGCTGAACTGAAATTCAGGCGAAGGCCTGCCAGGATTGTTGGCACCATCAACAATTTCGTATGGGAAAGTTGTTTTCTCAACTTCATGACGAAAAATGGAGAAAATCCGGCAGGAGAAATCCAGATTATGGATCCGCACCTTCATCTTCTCTATAACATCTCTTGTCAAATCAACCCTGGCGAACAACTACGCGTTTTTGTCAGATGAGGAAAGTGGCAAAACGGAAAGAAGAACTTAATATGCGTTTTTCCGGGTGTAGTTTGGCGTACGCTTGTTTCAGTTACGAAAGTACAGGATGTGGGACGTTTTATTTGTGTATTCCACATACAGTACTTCTGTAACTAAAACTAAGGTACGTCAAACCACAGCGTAACTACATTAAAAAAAACGCGACATTGATACGATACCAAGTTCTGCAAATTTGCTCCGTAGCGGGGAAAAGAGCGAAAGTCGGCACTTTGTTTGATAAAGGAAAACCGCGTCCATCTCTGATTGACAAGAACTGGAAAAGGGTGTAAGTAACTACCTTTTTCTTCCGGGGTGTTGTTTCCATCCAGAAAAAAAGAGGGGAAACATACTGCCCCAGCTCAGTAACAGCTGAACAGAGGCCTTGTTTTGTTTCTTTTCCCTCCCTTGACCAGACGTAATCGCTTTTAGCCCTGTCCTGCCTTTGTGTTCATTTTTGAGTCCGATTCTAGTTATTCTCGTTACTGTCATCAAGTTAACAGACTACTGTAAGCCGTTTTCTTCCGTCGCTTAACTGACCGTAAGCTGTTTTTTTTTGTCGCCGTTTGCCGGTCAATTAACCGACCCGTGGAAGATTGGAGCTCCGTCCAACCGACCTTCTTTCGTTGTGAGGCAAGAAATTCGAATCTTTATGTAATGCTGTAGAATGCGGAATAAGCCGATTTTGTACCGTCGGGTAAACGTGATGGGATCCGAGAAAACGGCTTATAAAATGGTCGGCTAACTGGATGACGGAGAATTGGAAAAAAAAACGCAGCTAATTACAACTTCCCGGGTGAGTCCAAGTGACTTCACGGGTAAAATGCACTTATGTAAATAGAATGACAAGCTAGACAATGTCGGTCAATGAGGACTTTGGTTCAACACTCAATAGTTACACTGTAAAAAGTTTTCTCCGAGTAAGGATTAACGTTAACTGCAGTATTTGCTACTAGGATTAACCTTATCTCTACTGAGATATGATTAATCCGAACTGTAGATAAGATTATCTTTTTAGAGACAAGATTAATCCCAGTATCAAATACTGCAAGATTCTTTTTTTTACAGTGTACGGCCAGGGGCATCCAGCCTTACCAGTTTCTCAGGCAGTAAACAAGTTTCAAACCCTCTATCTGATTGTCTCGAACAATCTTTAAACAATTCAAATGAGTGATGTGTTCGGTAGATGAATGAGTCATTTGCTATTTATAGACGGGTGTGTTCGCTGAAGTTTCCAAAAAGGCAAGGCATGCAGCTTTTGTTAGTCATGCTTCTAATGTAGCCAACACATATTACCCAGCCTCGCTTTTGTTTAGAGAATGAGCACTTACTCTTACAGTTACTCCTCAAGTGAAAACAAAAAATGCAGGAAGTTTGATTATTCGAGCACACCGTGAGAAAGAACAGCGATCGCAATCACGGGCAGAGCTCTTAAGCCAGTTGTTTGCAAAAAGCGGTATGGAAAACAATGCTAAACTACCAGCTAAGAAGCCATAGACAGAAAAAAGAAAAAAAAAATAATTATGCATGGCATCACTTCTAAGCTGTCCAGAACGGACAACAGTGGCATTTTAAATGAAGCACTTGCTACCAGTTCTAGTAACAACTACCAGATAGTTGCCCTTTCGTTACCACTAGCTTGTCTAAATAAAATATCCCAGTAGTTACTTCAGATCACCATGACAGATCGACAGTTTTATACCCCATTGCAGGATGCATCGGTATAGGTGTGTGTGACTCTTCAATGATCAGTACAACTGAAGACTGTAGCCCAACCGTTTTAGACAAAAGGCCATACTAATCACTACAAAAAAACTGCTACTGTTGTGTGTGTTTGAGACTTAAACCAAAGAACATCGAATCAGATCGATTAGCAACAGATCTCTTAACTTCGTAGGTTCAGCTAAACGAAAACATTCAAACAGTACTGGCACTACCCGGATGGGCGATTTGGCACTTAAGTACAATAATTAAGTAGAAGACCACAATCACTGGTGAAGACGTTAAAATGCTTAAAACAACCACATTCAACAAATTTGTAACAAAGTTACCATCACCATAACATTTCTCAGTAAGGCACATAATTTTTAAGTAAGGCACATGTTCGCCTTTGATTCCAGATCTACGTATTAAGATTCGACATAATGACGAAGCTGCCCGTAAGATCACTTCTCTCTTTGAACTATCGAATTTGGCACTGATTGTCACAGAAGATGTCACCTCATTGTCAGGGTTAAAACAACAAATCACAAGCAGCAAAAGCATTGACAACAAACATACCGGCACTGTAGTCGTGTGTTAGTGATCACGTGACTCCAGAGTCGTGCTGTTATGGGTCGGCTCCCGCGTGGCAGTCCACGTGTTAGTGTCGAACTCTACCCATCAAGCTAACGAGCGCAGCAAGGTATGAAAAAGAAGGGAAATAGCAGGTTAGTATACCGGTATAATAGGCAAGAAACAGTACTAAAACACAAGTGAGTTAATGCCCAGGTCGTCCAGCTTAACCTTACAAGCTATAGTTTCTGGATTTCTACACATTCTTGAAGAAAAAATCACAGGCTATTTATAATTTTGCTTGATCAAATTTGAAAGAAACAAAACAGAAAAACGTGAACCTCTAAAAGAACAGATATCGAACGTTTTACTCGTCAAGTACCCTGAGCCACAAGTAATGTGCGAAAGTGCATAAAGATGCACAAGATGCATAAAGCTTAAAAAATAAAACTTTACAGGAAAAACCTGACTTTTTAATGATTAAATTCAGGAATCACCTACCCGCAGAAACCGTGTTAATTTACACATAAACCATTGGTTAGGTTAGTGGCCGACAGTCCCATTGACAAACACCTGTCCAGTTCAAATAGCATAGAAAGCTGAAAGCATATAGAAAATCGGCTTGAACGACCAGGAAATCAGACTCACTTCAAACAACACAACTACCTATCTGAAAACCTGTAGGCTATAGATGGGGAAGGATGGGATATCTGCAGTAATGTGTTCACGACTGGTTCAAATCTGAGATTTGTTTCTACTCACAAGGACATTTTTTGAGCAAAGAATATATTTGATTTGGCGCAAATAAAATCCACAGAAGTATATATAAATCCTCGATAACAAGTATTCACACTCAACAATCAAACTTCTAATTTCGCGATGACAAGCCGTCGTAGAAACACACTTATATACAAATATATAATGAAATACTATTATTCAATCATGTCTAAGCATTTCAACGAGGTTTTGAAAACCTTAGAACAAACCTACACCTAACAACGGAAGAAGTAGCTAAATATCAATGGTATATCCGACAAAGTAAAAAAAAAAAAAATAGCACTGGGATCAGAAACAAAAAACCAAAGCCCGTAAATAGATCATAAGGTATTACGTAGATGCCCCAAAATCAGATAGCCTACTCTTTCAGCCCCTCGCAGACGCTCAGCTCACCCACGAGCGGGACTGTGTGAACCTCGGATAAGCGAAGAGCAGTGCGACCTGCCCATCTGTAAGGGAAGTGTGATTAGTGTTAGCTTGGATGGTAAACTAACCTTTTTTTAAGAATAGAGAGAAGTGTTCACAATGTTAGGTCAGAGCTTATGTGAGGGATCCCGGCCTCTGATAGGGGAGTACCTCCCGCGCCTGTGTTAGACGCCTCGCCATTTGCTTGCCAGCCGCCGCTCCTTGTTAGCAAGAAATTCAAATTAGTACAACAGCAACTTCATATGGAACCATGTGAATACACTCAAATAAGGCACTGGTATTTTATGTGTGGCGATTTGACAGTCAGGATTCGTCACCCAGGTCAGAAGTATCAATAGCTCTCACAGCCAAAACTCGGCTAGCCTTGCTGAAAATGGACTTAATGGGCCACGTGGGAGTACGGGAGAATCCTGGACATGTCTTCAGAGAAAAAAACTTCGATTCACGTTGATGACCAGTTGCTCGGATATCTTGACAACCGAACCCAAAATTCTTAGAAGCAACAAGAGTATAGCCAATTTCGGACATCCCTTTAGCTCGAACGCCTCTGCTTACAGTAGAGGTATGATTATTTGAACACACTACCCTGCTTTCAGGATCCACGATTGTCCTTGTTCATCCTGACACAAACTTTGAGTCCAATATATTTTTAAAAAATAATTTTTAAACGGGCTTCATTCTCTTCTTGAATCATTCTGCACGTTCGAACGCCATCTATTTGGTTAAGTTACGCTCCGCTTAGCAAAATGAAAGGAATACGAGATGGCAGTTAACAGCAAAGTAACAGCATGTATTGAAATAAACAGTGGCACATGTCAAATATATGAATGAATTAACTGTTTTTGGAAAGTACTATGCGACTTTTCACTCTTAGGCGACGTTCACAGAAGCGTACGTCTACAGTACGCCGCGAAAATTAGGAAAAGCAGGATCCTGTTCTTAGAGAGGAGCCCTGTTGCGACTGACAATGAAAGGGCAGTATCCATGTTTCAGCAACGTTAGCCTCATTGAGGAAAAAGGTTCCGACTAGTAAAAAATTGCTTAATACAGTAAAGATAGGCTTACTTGTTCAGTTACTTAAATGCGAACAGTGCAGTGTTGGGCTAAATGGTAGAATGAAGATCTAAAATCAATATTCAGATGTTTTTAGAGGCCCTTAATTACCTACTTTGGCTAGCTGATAGTTAAATTCAGTCACAGCAAGTACATAAAAATGGCAAAGTTCAGAGTCAACAAACGTTCAAATAAGCACACCTCTACTGTACTTTCAACAAACAAGGCTCCTACTTTTGGGCTTAAAAGTTCAACAGATTGGTAGATGCTGTTCAAAATGTCTTCATCAGCGTTCAAGTTCAAAGACGTCAGAATCTGCAAACGATTCCCGTGCTTCCAAGAACAGAAGGTTTGATTCAAGTTTGAGACCTTTTCTGGGTAGCCAGATGTCCGGGCGAACTTTTACTATCGCACACGATCCTTTTAACCTGAACCAGTATGCCAGTATTGTGTCCACTTGTGCGGGCTCGAAGAGTCTATTCCATTTGCCTTATTTGATCCCGAACCCAAGGTTAAGTTTAGTAATCTACTTATTAGTCAAGCAGTACTCTGGAATGATGACAGAGAAAAGCCTTGGTTACTAACAATCTTACTCCTATACCTGGTACTGACTTCATAAATCGAAATTTGCCTGAGATCTTTCACCTTATTACGCAGCATCAAACCTATCGAAAGTCGATACAAATCTTGTCCAATCTCCGAGTCAAACTTCATCAAGTAGAAAAGCTCTTGTGATCAACATTTAAGGGAGTACAGTACAACCTCCATCAACTGCTGGGAAGAGGGTCAACCTGCTCGAACATGGTTTCCCCTCAATTCCCGCTTGTATACTGAGGTCATTCCGTAAACGGACCGAAAAACAGTCACACAATTCCGACCCGCGACGGAAAGCGAAGCTCGCCTCACAATAAAACACACTGTAACAAAACTGATCTAAGTGGACGGTTCGGTCAAAAAAAGATAATAACCCCCCAAAAAATCGTGACGCTCTGACTGAAAAAGATAACAGAAAACGCTGAATAAAAGATGATCAGTTGCAAAACTCAGCCTATCGACGTAAGCGCGAATCCGGAAAAGTAGTTACCTGAAAACGAAATAACCAAAATCAGTACAGTAGGAAAGAAACAGCAAAAGATTTGCGTACTGAGGCATTTGACATTCTAACAAATAGCCTACAAATAAATATATTGCTGAAATAAGTAAGTAATTTAGTGTTGTAGAAACCGGATGCATTCAACTTTCATGCAGGAAACGACCGCAAACCTAAGCCCCCCCCCCCCCCCCGACACACACGCATACACATGACCATGAGCATATGGTAATTTGCTCTTGGTTTATTTACTCACGAAGGAACCAAAAGCTTCATATTCCCCATAATCAATGAACTGTGCACACGAAATAAGAACCTATTGTTTGGATACGACATTTTGGTCAGCATTTGACTCATCCTGGGTTGTTTTGTAGCTTGGCAGTTCCGCATTTCGTATTCCCTTGAGCGCATAATATTCCGCACATTCTGTTAACCACTTCAAAGTTTAACCGAAAAGGACTGGGATAGGGCAATCTAGTTACCCATCACTTATTCACTGAAATTGGCTTGAAGACCTGCTGAAAATGCGTTACTTCGTTGTTTAACTTTTCACGAGTAATCCATTTTCAAATAGTGGAATTTCCGTGCGGTTTGTGGTACGTTTATGCGCTTGTATCTGTGTTGTATGCCTCACGAGGATTTATGATTTTTGTTTGTGTCCTGGCATAAGCAGTCTTCACCAAGCTCGCCACTGCCCACTGAAAAGCAGCGTTTGTGTTCAGATTAAAATTTCCCGCGTCATAGTAGAATTTACGTTGTGGGGACGGCCGCAGATATTCTGAATGTCGTAACTACACTGTCAGAAGTTCCATAACAGACAGCAGAAGGATGCTCGGTTTCAACAGACAATGCGTAACAGACAACACTTCGGATGTTTTCTGTTCTGTTTAAAATGTTATGCATAAGAAGCGTTGCCACCAGGAAGAGCCGAAAAATCGCCAAAAGCATCTGTGGAATTTAGAGACATCGTGAAAAAAGGCAGTAGATGCTTTTTGGCTCTTCCTGGCAATGCTTGTTATGCAATAACTTTTCATTAGAACGTTTTCCAACACAAACAGATAACATCCAAGTGTTGTCTGATACGCACTGTCTGTTGAAACCGCGCATCCTTCTATTTTCTGTTATGAAACTTCTGACAGTGTAGAGCCGATAGTGGAAAATAAAAAAAAATCCCTTAGCAGAATCCAAATTCCAGAATTCAATTAAATGACACAAAATAAGTTGGCTTTTCAGTTGAACTTTAACGAGCGTCGAAAGTCAATCATCCCAATGGCCTTTCCATAACCTCCATTTACTTAGGGGAATTGTTTCTTCGAAGCCTTTTCGATCAGGTAGAACAAAGTAATTCATTCGTGAAGTACGTCACGCGTCTCTCCATCACTAGCTTTCTATCTCTGAAAAATGGCTCACAGAGCAATTTCTACTTCTGTGGTAGCTAGGTGTCATCTAGCGGAAACCGAGGAAACGTATAATGAAGGGAAAAAGTCGCTGATTGATTTTCGATAGTAGAAATCGCTTGTGAATGTTGAATCTGTCTTGCCTCAAAAACCTTTAAAATGATTGACAGTGCTATATCTCGGCCCTTCTTGACAAGGGCCCTTCCGGCTCAAGCTGGAAAACATAGCTCTAATAAAATTCAGATGGCGTATCCGTTTAGCATCGTCAACTATGCTTCCCAGTCAGCTTTGGCTTAAGGAATATTTAATCTTTAAAGGACACCTCGCACTATTTACTCTTCAACTTACAGTATTTTAAAATATTTGAATGCTTTAAAACTAGGCTGGGATTTCAACAAATAACCCACGGTTTAGGCTGTTTTAAGCCTTTTCAGAGACCCGTTGACTTATAGCAAATAAAGGAAACAATTTACATAACCGGTTTTTGTGATGGAGAAACTTTTCGCAGACAACCGTCGACAGCTTGACACACATCGAAGGTAGCAAAACACGGCAAGTGACAAAATCAGCGTGGTTTTATTTAGAGGGTTTAGAATGTACCGTACAAAATTGGGGTCTCCAGGTTGCGTTAGTATTAGGTAAGACAGGTCCTTTAAGAAAATCGAACTAGCATCAGCCTTGTAAAAACGCCTCTGTACAATTTTGTGCTACTCCTGAAACAAAACATTTTGGCGGGCAAGAAATAGCATACCACCATGTTAAGACAGAGTCGCAATTTGCATTATCCATTACACATTGCATATTTGAGAGGAAATCATTACAAAACGTGAGAACGAGTTTACGTTTATGGTTCGCATTTTAATGGAACGTAAAAGGGTCGTTACCGCCCAACCACAACGCCCACCAAATTCACAGAGACACAACTTAACCCCACCCCCCAGTATCAGTCATAAACATCAAATAAAACTTGGAAAATGTATTCGGAACCACCCACTTAATTAAAAAAAAATGCCCTCTACTCGTAACGAACAGTATGAAATGTCATCTTACATATGAGAAAAATGAAAGCTAATTGTGTTCGACATGTTCTGCCCAAGAAGGTAGCTTCGCGCTCAGCGTCTTCTGCAGGTCAGAGGTTCAAGCGATCAATACAACATAAAATCCTCTCTGTGACGAAGGCGTGTGGGTTTGGAATTTAACTGGGTATTATTTATGGTCAAATATTTCTTTAAAGGACACCTGAACAATGAAACCATACTTGAACAGACCACAGAGAATGCATATATAGACATGGCCACGGAGAGCATTCTTCTCCTGAGCGTGTCGTTTTCAAAATAGGGATGTTCGTTTCTTGAGGTTTGCACATGCAGACTCCAAGCCGAGCTCCAAGCCAAAAAGCGCAATTCATTCAAATCTTGTACAGCGCTGGCCGGATCGTATTGGAATTTCTTCTAGATATACGTTTGGGCTTAACTGGTTAAAAAATATTCCAGAAGAAGGGTTGATTGGAGACATTTGTTCATTTCTAAAATTGTTCGGTACCGAAATAAAGACAGATGCAAAATGGAGCAAAAATCGTAGCTTGGAAACACTATTTCGTATTTGGATTGGGTTTTCTGCAGGCAGTGTTAACGGAATCGTACAGATAGGGATGATACTTGGTACTCTTCATTCAGGTGTCCTTTAAAGGATTCCTCTTACTCATTCTTCGGTTTCTATTATCGATAGCGCCCCCCTATGGATTTGTAAGATTCCTAAATCCCCACCCTTCGCGATGGTTTCGTCTTACACCTACGTCTTTTAAGCACTTTTTCAGCTGAGCCGAGTTTGTCAAGCACAAACTTGGCAGAAAGCTTCAAGGTTCGAAGACAAATCATAGAAACTTCAAAATGTGTTTGTTTCTGTTATTTAATCTTCTTTTGTTTTGCTTGGTTTTCCCACCTTCGAACCACGGCGCACACCGTTTTATTTACATTGTTTTGTTTAAGTGTTTTAATATGTATATTTTACTTTTGTATTTTATTCATACTCCGCTGTTACGCAAAAAGCAGGTCATAAATAAAAAAAAAAAAAAAAAAAAAAAAAATAATTGTGTCAGTCTCGGGACGAGAAGTCCTGATAAAGTTCCACCAACAAAAAGCGTTAACTTCACGAGGCAAGTATAGGTATTTTTGGAAACGACAGTTGCCTTTTTGCAGATACGATGGTATCTGACACCACTGTAACTGGATCGACATTTTTGCGTTCAGATACCACGGTTGCTCTAATTGACGAATTGGCGCTTTTGAAAGTCATCCCGAAAGAAAAACTTATATCCAGTCACATCCCTAAGTGCCAAACTCCTTCCCCACCCAATTTGACAAAATCCTAGGCTCTACTGTTGGTGATAATGAAAGTGAGATAACTTTTTCAGATAACACGATTAGTTACCACGGTCGGACCACCACGATAACTGGCCAGATACCACGATCACTGCACCGTGGTATCAGATACTACTGTAACTTCTAACGACTTCAGACCGTGGTATTAGATACCATGGTATCTGCAAAACGCGACTGATATTTCGATAGTTGTGCTTCGATCGTAAGTAGTTTCAATTAGCTCTCGTACTATCCGCAAGACACTTTACAGACATGTTGATGTTAAACTGAAGTGACAACTGTCGCATGACTGTTGTCCGGAAATGTGCATCAGACTGAAACTGCGATTTCTATTGTTTTGTTTCTGAAGACCCATATATGGGGCAAAACTCAGATACAAAAGTAGCACACATCAGGGTTGCAATCCAAATTCAGATATACTTGGTTTTCCTACAGTATGAGTCACCTCGTTGTGCTTGGCAAGCCATACTACAAAACGTCAAAATTATATTAGGCGAGTACAGTCATTTTTAAGCGCTATACGCGAGGAGTTACCCATTCCCGGCACCAACCGAAACCAGCAGTGCCGGACAAGGAACCGCCCCCCCCCCGAAACATACAAAAATAATCATTTGTATAGGCTTTTCCGTCTGATCTATGTGTTTTCTGTACTTTTTTTGTCCGAGCAGCAGACCCCCCCCCCCAAAAAAAAAAAATTCCTGGATACGGGCCTGCTGCCGGACATAGTGGTGATGTCGCTTCTCATGCTGGATTTTAATGTTCCAACGCGTGGCAACCGGTGTACCATGTTGTACACTAAAATAAAGAGAGAACAACCCCTCGGCCACTTTCATGGCCAGACTAAGTAAAAGTAGCATCCCAAAGCAAGATGCCAAAATGCGTTCATCCTCGTGCAGCGATACACCAAAGAACAGAACAACAAGAGCAATTACAACAACTCACGCACCCGTCAACAAACCTTAAAGCCTCATAAACACACGGATTGCACCTATTCAGGCCGAAAAAACTAAACCCGTTTGAAAAACGCCGTAAAATATTCTGCAGAGTATGTCCTGCTAGTCACGAAACTTCAATCTTAGCTGTCTGAGACTTTAGCAGCAAATGCGGTCTTCAATTACATTTTGCACCTCTTATCCACCAATTACTGACATAATAATTGCGGGCGGGATACCTCAAGGGCAGCGTTTGTACGGTTCGGAGAGTATATTTAGTATATTCCATCAAGTTTGTCTCCGCTCAGATCAAAATTTGATGTTGTTGGCTTCAGGAAAATTTCGTGTGGCAAATTACTATCATATGTTGTATTTATTTATTTAATATACATAAATTATCATCTTTATTTCCTCGAATGCATTTTCTACACAGATTATATCTATTCTGGACTAGACATATCTTTAGTTTCCTGATTCCACATTTTCAAATCATTAAAAAATGTTGCCTTACACCTTCTTCTCTTATTAGTTAACCTTCTGAACTTTACGAAACAAGTCTTGCTTTTCACTATTGTCACACCCCCAGAGGGACTTACCATCGTTTCCTCACCACTGAAGTCCCTCTCTTTACAAATCCTTGCGAATCACTTTATTTTATATTTTCGTTTTTTAGCGCTAGCTGAGGTTTTCCTGGTTGCCAGACAATAACTTTGTTTTGCCTTGAGACGTGAGCAATTATCAGGTGCTAAATCTGATTTCGATACTCCGCCACCTTTTCAGCATTTAACAAAGGTGTGCATTTATTTTGAATTTTTCGCGAGAAAAACCAAGAATTTTTGCGCGAAGCCCGGCCAGAGTCGGCAAGCACTAACAAGAGAATCCCTAATTTGACAAAGCAAGTACGAGTATTTTTGAAAAACACTACTCCCGGAACATTTTATCGCGAAAAGCTATCTCTAGTAAGAGCTGCGCTTCAACTAATGTTAAAATTTTTCCCTAATGCCGTAAAGGACCTTACGAAGAAACCGGCAGGCTTAAATACTCCCTGAGCCCAAGCTAACTGAAACCACACAACTACACGACTTAGTGAGACACTTTTGGAACGCTATCTGGGAGGGTCGTCTCAAGTTATTCTCTCCGCCTTCAGAGCCATCTACTGGGCTTCACATTCGAATCACGTTTCTATTTCAAATATTGTATACTTTCCTCGCCGTTACAGGAATTCCCGCGACTGCAAAACATTTACCATCTGACCCTTGTGTAAAGCCATCTTCTTTGCCCAGGACGTTTCTGCTTTTGACAACTTTTCCACTTTCCATCGGGGAAGATGATTTTTACACAAGATTAGGCCATTTTTCTGTGTTTTCGTTCGTTTTTGGGATCCCAAAACGTAAGTGGAGGGATACCTATGACATCGCAAAAGTTGTCCGTCTGTCAGCACGATAACTCTCGAAGGTAATGAGATATTTTGATGAAACTTGGTGTGAAACTTCTTTGGGTCAAGTGTAAGGACAAGTTCGTAGATGGGCTCTGTAGCCCCACATTTAGGGGTGGTGGAGGGGGTTCAAATTAAGTGCCAAATAAAATGTTTTTAAACAGCTAATGTGATAGTCGATTATGGGGTAAGAAGACATGCTGAACACAAATATGCAGAAGTTTTTTCGTCCGACAAGTAGTTCGCCCGGAATCCGTCTAAAACCAGAAAGTTGGTTAAAAGTAAAAGTTTCATTTGAAGTTTATTAGATGTTTGATTTAGGGGTAAGAAAACATGTTGAACACGATTATGAAAACCATTTTCTCGCCGAACAAGTCGTTCGTCCGGAATCCGGCAAAAACCGGAAAGTTGGTTAAAATTAAAAGTTGTATTTAAAGTTGATGAGATGACAGATTTAGGAGTAAGAAGGTATACTGAACACGATGATGAAAACCATTTTCTCGCCGGACAAATGGTTCGCCCGGAATCCGGCCAAAACCGGAAAATTTGTTAAAAGCAAAAGTTTTGTCTGAAGTTGATTAGATGACAGATTTAGGGCTAAGGAGACGCTGAGTTTGTATATGACAATCATTTTTCACCCGGACATATAATTTGTCTGGAATCGGGTTGAAACCGGAAATATTGTTTGCAAGTGAAAGTTTTTTCTGAAGTTGATTAGATGTCTTTTATAGGGATAAGGAGATACAACTGAATTCGTTTTTTGCTGGACAAGTAGTTCGCTCGAAATTCAGCCGAAACCAGAAATTTGGCAGACGTAAAGCAGGAAGTTTCGGTCAGTATCGTCAAAATAGATATGGCTGATAGAGGTATATCTGAACTTGGTTTTATCAGATGATTAGCCTGGCGAATGCTGGATCTGGTTAAGACTGGATCTGGCGAAGACAAGACCCAATTGTCTGGATCAAAAACTGAACTTGTGGGATCCCATCGAAACCTTTGGTCTTGTTATGCTATGCATTTGCTGCATTGATGAAAGCTAAGTGTAATTTATACTTTTCTTCTTTTGAAATGCGGCGTTTCCCTTTTCTTGCCTCTTGCGGGAATAAACTTCATCATCATCATCATCAATCGCCAAATTTTATTACGCTGAAGTGAGGTTCAGAAGAAATTTCTGAAGTGCATAAAGTCATTCGTAAAGTTCGTAAAGCTGTTCCATAAAGGCAGTAGGCAAGAACTGAAACTTCATTTAACTTTTTTCGTAAAGTTTAAAATGGGAAGAACGATTTTTCAAATTTGAAACATTTGTGTAAAATACAGCACGGCTACATTCTTTACTGGGTGATCTGTCACGCTCGATTCTATGCAGCAATATATCGTTTTTCTTATAACCAAGATTTTTTTATTTTTAATTCTCTCTCTTCGTTGCACTATTTTAATTTCTAGGTTCAAGTGATTAAATGTGTAACATGTCAGGTGTCAGATACGTGTTTTGAGGGTCGTTTACGAGCTAGCTGGTGCCATCTATGGATCTGGTTGAAATATCGACGCACTGACAAAGGCCAATGATCAAATGTCTTTTTACAATGCCCCTTACACGCCAGAAGATTTATACAACTACAGTCGGAATTTATAGCATGTCAACGGGGGTATATTGCACTGACACATCAAGAAGTGATGGGCAAAAACTTAATTATTGCTACTTCGTCTAACTACGCATAACTGTAGCCGAAATCACTGTTCACGTGTCCGAGCGTAATCGTACAAATGAATTGTGAAATTAAAAAAAGCCGAGCAAAACAAAGGAGTATCTTGACACAGTTGTCGTCATTTCGGTAAGGTTTGTGCCGCTTGACTGTAAAAGTTGGCGCGGCCGAAAAAGTACCAAACTGTTGTAGGTGCAAAACGAAATAATGACGAAGAGTGAGGATTTCTGCAGCTTACAGTTCCGTAGGGGAGATGGAGAGGGACAGCGAAAAAGGCATAATTACGAGAGGTCATTTAAAGGACCTGTCTTACTTATGAAACTAATATAACCTACTTCCACAATCACTCCATATAATTCTAAACCCAGAGACCCCAATTTCTTACGGTACATTCTAAGCCCTCTTAACAAAACCACGCTGATTTTCTCGCTTGCCGTGTTTCACTACCTTCGATGTGTATCACGCTGTTGACGGTTGTCTGCAATAAGTTTTTCCATCAAAACAACTGGTTATGTACATTGTTTCCCTGTTTTCGCTACAAGTCAACGGGTCTCGGACAAGGCTTACAACAGCCCAAAGTGTGGGTTATTTGTTTAAAGTTTAAAGGACACCTCTTGCTTATTCTGCCTTTTATATTATTCTAAGCTCCCTTATAGAATTAGAAGCTTTTGGAATTCTCGCCTTTCCCCATTGTTCGGTTTTGTACCTACTTTTAGCGCTTTTTCGGCCGAGCCGAGTTCTGCCAATCAAGCCCGCAAATTCGCCGAAAGCTCCAAGGTCAGGCCGACTGCTCCTTCACACACAAGGATATTAGAAGCTTTAAAGTATTTTTTCTCATTTCGGAAGACATGGTAGATAATCAGGCGTATCTTCTGTTTTGACTTCTTTGTTTTCCATTTCTTAACCATGGCACATTCCCTTTTTAAATGTTTTGCGTCCAGTCGCCACGTCGAAGAAAGCGAAGGCTGCGTAGAGTCGACAAGCGCTAACAAGAAAATCGCTAATTTCACGTGGAAGGTGATGGTCTTTTCGAAAAAGATTTTTCTGAGACATTTCATCGCGGAAAGATCATTTCTAGTAAGAGTTGTGCTTTAATCATTATATCATACATCATTTCCGTTTCAAATTTAGCATTTCTGTTGGGAGTCACGAAAACCCATGGTATATCCCCACACTTATGTTTTGCTCTGCTAAAGCATCCTTTGCCCCAAGAGAGACTATTTCAGAGTTCAAGTATACGGGTTATCTAGTTTACATTTTTACGACAGCTCATAAGAATGGTATGCCTTCAGCTTTACGTCAGTTTCGCTCATACTTCCTTTGCCTTGCGTGGGACTAGATCAGAAATGAAGACCCTCTTGCTACCCTGCAACGAGTTCGCCCGCGCAACTTTACGCCAAGCTCTGCCCCATGCTCCACTCATCACGTGCATGTTTCCTAAAACTAACGAAATTACCGTGCAAAAAACCCACCGGCATGATCGGCGCCCGCCGTTGCCGGATACTCCGCCATCATCGCGGCAGCAGCGGCGTAGTTCGAATAGTCAGCGTAGCCATAAAGAAGACCGGCAGTTTCTGGAGAAATCAGAGGGGGTGGCGCGGAGCCATTCATCATGGCAGCGGCAGACGTTGGCACTCCTTGTAGTCGTGACAGGATGAGAGGAGCCCCCAAGGGGTTCCCTGACCTTAGGTGCTGTGCGAAGTTGGCCTGCATTGATGGTGGTAAATGGGTGAGACGTGGTGCGTCTGAAACGTAATACGAGTCTGTTAGGGAACAAGGAACGTTACCAAGTTCTGCTATTTAGTCAGTTTTCAGGAGAGGGAATACAGGTAATTTATTACACAGTGAAATCCCGCAGAAGGATGGATACTACACAGTCGAAGAAAAAGGAATAACGCAATAAATACTATTCTAGGCTAACATGGCTGCTCATAATTGACTCGAGTATAGTAGATAGAGGCACGTTACTTGCGTATATTTCTTCTAGACGGCACAGTTGTCTAGTAAAAGATCTTTATTGCAAAGTCGTGACATTCATAACTTTTGAATGCGTGGTCTGATCTGGAAGAAACTAAGAAATTTCGTAGTTGGCAAGTGCATATGTGGTACAATTTTTGTTCTTCTTTTTTTTTTTTTTGGGGGGGGGGGAGGTCAGTTGTTATCCGAATCTTTGTGGCACGCTTAAGGTGTTGGGGTCGAGACGGAATTTTGGACAACCGTAAGCCCTAGATGTACCATCTTTAGATCAGGATCGGATCCAGCCCCCACGAGGGGAGTTGGAGGGAATCCGGCAATGTTGCGGCACACTTAGTGTCAAGGGATCGGGACGGATCTTGGCGGGAGCTCCCAGTTAGCCCTAAAAATACTTTAACAGGTCCGGAACGGATCTGGGTACTGTCGGGGAATCCGATTAGGCTCCCGAAAATCTTGCGACACGCCTAGTTCCCGATCCGGTGGAGGGATCGGGACAAAATCTGGTAGGTAGGACGTCCCATCAGCCCCAGATCTACCACTGCAGGGGAGTTGAAGGTTGGGTCTCGAAAAGCTATCGGCTCTTGACAACGCAGATTGAACAGCTAACTACCCTTGCAAGTGCCGTACGACTTATCAGCTCTTTTTTTTGTTAGAAAAGACGGCGCCAGTGCCTTTCTTGGCGATCGAGCTAGAGGGACAGAAAGCCTTTTCGTGCTTTTTTCTCGGGCAGGAGCGAATGTTTGTCTTATGTATCAAACGAAATACCGAAAATAGTTGCGAACGAATTAGTTGGTAATTGGTAACTTACTAATTAAATGGCTAACAAGGGGACTAGCAAATGTGCAGTTATGCAAGCACCACTTTCGTGTACAACCTGATTCGTACCTTTCGTCGATTGCTGAGTAAGTACCATGTTCGACTCTCGCAGGTGTGCCATCGTCACCTTTTGTTTGGCTTTTTGGCAAACAACCCCGACTGGTTCTACACGCCAACATTTGGTTTATTTATCTTCCACATCTTCTGACTAGTTAGAGGACTGCCTTTAAACATTCATCGTTCAATGTATTCAAGAACATAAAACACTGATTACACTTTCTGATAATCGGATGGTTTATACAGTTGCAGGAACAAGCTTGCCTTCGATACCGAACATTATGGAAAAAGCCAATCACGATCTTTGAACAAATTACAGTTTATCGCTAACGGGCGCTGGGTACAAATTGCTTTCTTCATTGCTGCTTATAAAGTCGAGCCAAGAAGGAAGCAATCTAGTTTATATCAACTATGATTTATCGCGAAGTAAGTACACTCAGTCAAGATCACTGCAAATGATGAAACTGTCATGGACCACATTTTGAATTCATTGCGTTACGGACAGAGAAGGGCAACTAGTTTCGCGGTCGTGCAACAGAGCACGGGCAGATATTGCGAATTTCCAAAAAAGGCGCTCAGACAGCTAATACAAATCAAACGTATTTTCTGACTCACACGAGAGCCATTTTGGGTGAGTAGATTCCAGCACCGGTTTCTTATGCTTCTCGCTTGGCGCCGGTGTTGCGACAACCTGCTATTTATGCTGAGACAGAGGCAGTTATCGCTTGTAGTCGTATATAACTTGGCCATCCCCCGTGATAGAAGTGTTTTACATGACTAATAAGTAAGTAAGTAAGTAATTTATTTGTAACCCGCCATTTCGAAAGAAGTGGAGTAAATAAAAGAAAATAAATAAAAGACATAAAGACGCAGAAAAAGACACTAATTTTCAATCTTCGGCCAAGAAGCAGTAATGTCAGTTCACGGCAGTGTATTAGTTACCATCCCTCCAAAAAGAGCACAAAAGAAGCCAAGGGGCTACAAGCTACCCTTGCGAGATTCGTGCATGTACTTGCAGTCATTTACAACTTGGCAATCCCTTGCGGCAGTGTTTAATCAGCTTACGATCTAATCCGTTTAAGACGTCATAAAAGAAGCCTAACTTCCAGAAATTCGAGGACGAAAACCCGTCGGTTGGTAAGCGTCACATCCCACACAACGACAGAATCCACTTTCATCGTAAAGAAAATCTTCTAAGAAAATTCCGATGTATTCTAACAATTCTGTGTATTCCGATGTATTCTAGTTATTCTAAGTTTCGATCATGAGCAAATTTTAAGAGGCATTTCGGTGCAACAAGTGACTGAATGTATTATGAGGCACTGGCATATGCGCAGAAACAATCTCCTTATTCACTAACTTAGAACCGCAGTTATGGACTACAGTGATCACTAGTTGCATTTTCCAGGGAGAAATCCGCAAAAGCCCCAGACGGTCAACAAAATAGTCCTTCACCCCCCCCCCCTATTCCCGCGACTGAGTTCAGACAATTCGGCAAAGCAAACCGATAGAGTGCAACAAAATGGTCATTCACCACAATTTATCGGACTGCAACTGAGCTTCCTTAAAATTTTCGACGCGCCATTGTATTGGAACGTCCTTGCCTTCTTTAAAGTGTCCTACCGCATGCTTTTTAATGATTAGCTTTCTGCCACCGAGTGTTTAGAAATTTAAGATGACGTTTATCTTAAAAGACAAGAGTTTTTGCACATAACAGACACATTCACCATGGTCATTACCCCCCCCCCCCCCCCCCGCGAATGAGTTCAGACAATTCGGCAAAGCACACCAGCAGAGAGCTATCAGTTCCTCGAAAAAAGCCACGAGTCACGTAGAGACCACAGGTAATTCTTTGGCCAAATTCATTCAATTCTTCAACACGATTAGCCGTGATTGGTCAAAGTACAATTAACAGGACTGCAACTGAGCTTTCATAAATTTTTGATGCGCCGTTGCATTGGAACGACCTTGCCCATCATCTAATTGTCTCTACAGCATGCTTTTTAATGATTAGCTTTTTGCCACGGAGCGTTTAGAAATTTAAGATGATGTGTATCTCAAAAGACACAGTTTTTGCTCATAACAAACACGGATTCCTGGCCAAATCTGATCGTGAGTAGTTTGAAAGCCACATCATCGCTTTCTTGGCATCAATACTTCAAGCAAGTTTGATAGAAACTGACTCTATTGTACCGAATAGAGGAGCCAGAACAAGGTTCTGAAATATCGCGCAAATAACTGTAATCACAGTCAAAACCGACTGATTTTAGAAAAACAGACTGTTTTAAGAAAAAATCGACCATTATTACGAAAAACCGACTGTTTTAAAGAAAAAACGAATGTTTCCAAGCGGCGCTTCGCGCCGACTCGGTTATTTTTTACCGATTGGCCGACAACATTGGGGGGGGGGGCGTCCCCCCTCCTTATACATGACACCCCTGGGTACAACCAACCACTGCTAAAGCAATCCCCGAGAAGTACAAGTACAAGAGACCGGGCACCATAGAGCACTGCCTGTTCCCAGAATAGGCCGAGTCCACAAGCGCTCAGGATCAAGTTCACTTGCGATTTTCTTTTATAAAAGCACAAAGGGAACGCAAATGTACTGATCTCCTGCATTACAGTAGAAGTATGCTTCTTTCAACATTAGTTAACTTTTTATCCACTTTTGTGATAAATATTAACCACCAATCAACCAAAGTAGGTCTCCTAAGAACACCTGAACGTGTGCTTTGGGTTTTCATTACACAATTCAGCCCACGACAGCATAACATTCAAAGAAGCATACATCTACGGCACCAAGGCTTTGCAACTATATATGCGACAACTATTCGAAAGCCCGTAAATTTTCAACACCGCACGTGTAACACGGATATGCCATACAGCCTCCTTCGCATCTAGTTAGACTAAATTTGCATGGGAACTCGCTTGAGAAAGACCGCGCGAGCCAGCATGATCTGTGCAAAAGAATTTGTTTATACGGCAAGGGGACCCCACTTGTTTGACCAAAAAACAGTGTCGAAAAAATTTGACGATGGGCAGTTTCCTGGCCGTAAGCTAGGATACAAAGGTTATAAAATAGCCCGAAAACGCCGTGTTGCCGCTGAAGCTTTAAGCTAGAACCGATCAGCTTCGGGATTGTTCAAATTCCTCGATTGCAGCAGGTTTGCTGTTTAGCAATAAAAGAAATGGTTGCGGTTACGCTGTTTCCTCCGAAGTTTTCTCTGGATCTTCTATTCTTTTAAGGCAGGTATTTCTCTTAAAAAACCTCTGTTGCTTTTCAAAGTTTTCAAACACCCATTGACGACGTACGTGGTATACCAACCTCTGAAAGCTCTATCTTAACAAAATCCTTGTGATTCACTTGAGGCCTATTCAGATTTTTGCTTTTCAGCGCTAGCCACGATTTTCCAGGGTTGCCAGACAAGCAATTCGGTTTTCTCGTTAAAAAACAGTAGAAACACTTCTCTACTCTACTGTTCTCTGCTTTCGCTCGGATCTCAGCATTTGACCACGGCGTGCATTTGTTTTAAATTTTTCGCGAGGAAAAACAAGTAACCCACTTGTGTGCCATGCCCAGTCGACAGTAAACAAGCGCTAACAAGAGAATCCTGAAAGGACCTGTCTTACCTATAATACTAACACAACCTACTTCCATATTTCCATAATCACTCCATATGTTTCTAAACCCGGAGAACCCCATTTCGTGACGGCGAATTCTAACCCTCTAACAAAAACAACGCTGATTTTTTCACTTGCCGTGGTTTGCTACCTTCGATGTGTATCGCGCTGTCGACGGTTGTCTGCGAGAAGTTTTTCCATCAGAAAACCGGTTATGTAAGTTGTTTCCCTTTTTCGCTACAAGTTAACGGGTCTCTGAAAAGGCTTAAAACAGCCAAAACCATGGGTTATTTGTTGAAAAGCACAGCGTAGTTTTAAAGTATTCAAATATTTTAAAATACTGCAAGTTGAACAGTAAATAGTGCGAGTGGTCCTTTAAGTTCGCGAATTACGAGTATTTCTGAAAAACAGTATTTCCGGACTATTTTATCTTGAAAAAGACTTTTCTAGTAAGAGCTATGCTTTAAGAAAAGGAAATAAAAACTCCCTAATGTTCAAGTGTCTTCAACCACTGAAAACTCCGAATAGCGAGGTCATAGCGGGGCTTTCCAGGTGACTCACAAGCGCTTCATTGATTTCCCACGTCCATTTCGTACTGTCAGCATAATCGCAAGGTCATTCATTTTTTATTCTGCACACCATGGACACCAGAATTGTGTGGCAGATTAAAGTACTGCAAGCTTCCGCCACCGTATAATCTATTCTGGCCGCGAACAAGTCATAAAACTGTTAAAAAGATTCAAACGGATCCAGTTTTACTGCTTTTTTAGGTGTCCAGTTCAGTACAATCTGAGAGGAGGATCGTCAAATCTCGGTAAACAAGCTTTTTCTAGCTTCTCGTTTGGACTTGTCAAAAGACCTACAGTGTTTCTTTTTTGTTAATTCTTAGAGACAGAGAGAGTTATTTGGTAAGCAAAGCTGTTTAGCTAAATAAAGTGAACCGAATCTTCACGTCAAACAGTTAGACGCTACGAGCCATCTAATAGGCTTTGCCAGAAACTCATCTATAAGCTGGCAGTGCTAGACTCAAAAGAATCCGAGATGGCTCCAGAGATGAAGCAACGTCCAGTACAGTATTATTTATCTTTTTGATGCAACGTTCACAACTTGGCATTTAGGCCTTTCCGTCGCGACTACGTTTCCAAACAAATTTGATCTTTTGCTATTTAAAAATCAGTTGCTATGCACCTTTTTCTCACTAGGTAACGGCGTCTAAAGAATTTTGCATTATTCTGCCAATTGTTCACCCTTTTCCAACGGAAGAAAAAGAAGATAAAAAGAAACAGGAAAGTAGTTCTGAGTTTTCGATTTCATTCTTCAGTTCAAAATAATGTTGAAACAGTTGGCTCTTGGCCGATATTAAGTTCTTAATTTATTGTTTCCATCTGTGTGTTTTGCTGAGTGTCACCAAGCCAGGCAGTTCCAACAAGACAAGTGTCCAAAGAAGAAGACCTCTACCGTACTTCGACATCGACAAACTATTAAAGTTTAACTAAAAAGACAGCTTATTTTTGTATATTCTTGTTATATACATTGAATTAATTTTAATATCTTGAGGGATTTTCAGCTTTTCCACAATATGAATGTCGAGAATATGGATAGCCTCCCGACAAGACCGACTCCACAACTGAGCTGCTAAATTTAAACAAGAGAACAAACGTGATATTTCTAGCCTCTCCTCTGATCGAGGTTGAAAATCATGGGCTAAAGAATAAAATATCAGACAATCTGCACAAATCGAATTACAAATGCATGAGGGAAAATTCACAGTAATTACAAGAGCTGCGAGCTCATATGGCACCTGTTACGTGTAGGTGGTGTGAGAAACGAGAAAGTTAATCTGAAATTCTGGGACCCCTCCCCACCGTGCTCGGATCCGGTCCGGACCCTAGAATATGCCATCTAAGGCATACGATCTCTCCACTTTCCAAGTTTCATTCAAATCACTCCACTCGTTTAAACCCTATGCGAGCCACAGCATTTCCGGGACTCCAACCCCCCCCCCCCCCCCCACTGTGGCCGAATACGACTCAGACACATAAACTCGCTTCTCTAACATCTCCTTTTCCCGTCCATCAAGTTTAACTCGAATCGGAGCATTTTCAAATTTCCGGTTCCGCTTCATCCTCCTCCTTCTTTCGTCGGATGCGGTTCGGACGCCAAATTACAAATCTAGGCGCATAATCTTAGTACAGTCCAACTTGTATCCCATTCGGCCCATCCGTTTGGTTTATGTGCATGCCACACATTTTTCGCCCCCCCCCCCCCCTCCCAACCATGGCCGCATGGGGTTCGGACAAATGCTTTGCATATCTAGATCATCAGTTCTTATCACCCATACATTTTCACTTGAATCGGACCATTTGTTCGCAACCTACGGAAGTCAGCAATTCCCGGATTCCACCTCCCTCAACTCCCCGAAAAATGGTCTGATCCAGGAAGGAAAGTCTTCCTAGGGCATTGTGTGGGGTCCTTAAGTCTATTTGGTCGGATCACTGACATACCTGCCAAGTTTTATCGTCCTTAGCATACCTGGACCTGAATTCCGGGAAACCCCCTCCAACTCCCCCCAAAGAGCCCCGATATGATCTGGTTCAGTCAAGAACATATCTAATGCTTATACTTGTTCTTCCTAGCAAATTCCACCCGATCCCTCGATGCAAAGCGTTTCACACAAATTCTGTTGCCCCCTTTTAGTCCCCCCCCCCCCTCCAAGTGCCTTATCCGGTCCGAATCTGACATGAAACATCTGAGACAATAGCTCTTTCCACTTGCCAAGTTTCATTCAAATCCGATCGGCCGTTCAAAAGTTATAAATGCTACTAGATTCCGCATTCCCCATCCGTCCACTCCCCTACGATGTCCAGATCGTGCAAACGACTATTCTGAAGTCGGTCTATCTACATCCCTCATATTCCTGCCGAGTTTCGTCATCCAAGTACATCGGGAAGTACCAGACTCGCTGGATCACGAGAATCCCCCCCCCCCTCCAGTTCTCTCACAGTGCCCTAGTCCGGTCCGGTTATGTTAATGATGTATCTAGGACTTCTGTTGTTCTTCGCACCAAATTTCATCCCGATCCCTCCACTTTAACCGTATCCCAAGATTTCCGGTTCCCCCCTCCGCCTCCACCCAAAGTCACCAGATCCGGTTCGGATTTGAAGTGGGTCGTCTGAGACACGAGGTCTTTCCCAACATCAAGTTTCATTACGATCCAATCACCCGTTCAAAAGTTATAAATACCTTAAGATTCGGGATTCCCCCTCCCTCTACTCTGGTCGGATCGGGGAAATGACTGTTTCCAAGTTAATCTTTTCGGGTCCCTGACACGCCTGCCAAGTTTCACCGCCCTAGCTTATGTGGAAGTGACCGAACTAGCAAAACCCGGACCGACCGTCAGACGGACAGAAACTGACATCGCTATATGGCACTTGGCCGAGGGGAAGAGATCCGACATTCTAGTTGCAAACGGTATCAGTGCCCGTGGGTTACATCTGTGAAATCAGACTCAAAGTAGCACTTACATAGACTCAGCAGGTCAGCCGTTTTTGCAGTGGGTAGCTTGCAGGAGGAATCCCGGTACGTTCCATTTATGATGGCCAGTTCCATTAGCTGCCTCTTTTTCAGCTCATCTTCCCCGTCGGCCTGAAAATAAATAAATGTGTCAGTTATCAATGTTCGTTACTGGAGAGAACTATGAAGCTGTTATCCGGGAAAAAAAGCATCATAAATCACCCTTGGGCGGTCATCGCGAGTATGCCAACGAAATTACATAGCTGGGCACGATGATTTGTTGTTCCAGATAAGCCAGTGAGAAGAAAAAGATCTTGCGAGCTGGCAGGGGTTAACGACACACCCTGCGAGCTGGCATATAACGTTAGGATATGCAATTCAAAGGATATCATCCTTAGATGTTATCTTGACGTATTACCGAATACTATGACTGGAATACTTTGAGACGAAAATGTTAAGAGATAGTTGACTACTACTTCAAAATCCAGCTATGCTTACAGCAAATCACAGAAAGCTTCTGCTGTTTTTAGCCTATTTCCATGTCCCTTGCCTTGGATGAGAAACTATTTGCATAACTGGTCTTCTGATCAATAAGCATCTCAGAAACAATGATCAGGAGCGATTGGTTGCGTAAAGAGAACAAACTTGACATGCGTGATAATTAGTGTAATGCCAATATGATGCACTTACGAAGTGTTGAATCTAGGGAACGAGAATCGATGGAAAATAGAACGAATTACCATCAGAAGAGCAACGTGTCTTTTAAGTGTCATTTTTCCACAAAAGTAGCATTGTAAACCATTATAATGACAGTTTCTGTAGCACTAACAGGCGGGTAGATGCTACCCGTTGAAACTACCCTGCCTTGTGTTAAATGTTATTAGGCTTCCGACTGTGCAGTGAAATCACGCGGGCTTTCTTTTTCCAAATCAACCGTACATTGGCTGATTGCTGATTGATGTACAGACTATTAATTTCTGTGGGAAATCCGACCGTGGGGCCCGCACCTCAATGACACCCCCGAGGACAACCAGACGCATTATTGGTCGCATGTCTGCTATAAGCCTGATTGTAGTGACTGTCGAAGCTTCGCTGATTATCGATTGTCAAGGTATACAATGATTCAATCAGGTAATCGATATAAGCGTATAATCAGTGTCAGAAGTTCGAAAAAAAAGATAACACATGTTTCCGCATCCTTGTGTAAACGTTACAAGAATGTATCTATTTTGACCTTTGAAGTGTTTTGTTTCGAGGCAAAACTGCTGTTGTTAATTCAAATATGCTGTTTCGCGAATTGAAAAGGGTCATAACAGACATGTTATCTACAAATTTGACACACGGATACGCAAACATGTGTTATTTAAATATTCCTTCAGCCCAAGCTGACTGCGAATCATGTTTGACAATGCAAAACGGATACGTCGGGTACATTTTATTCGAGCTATATTTCGGCCCTTCTTGGCAAGGGTCCTCTTCAGGCTCAAGCTTGAAGAATGTAGCTGCCGTAACCGTTTTGCATTGTCAAACTTGTGTTATTTGTTGTAAATGAACATAATTACTTAATAAATATACTTGTGTGTTTTCTGAAACTAGTCGCCTTTAAAGTCTCTCCGCGAGTATTCCTCCACCGTTCAGCAATTCGGTCTCCCAATCAGCGCCTCAATGAAGCTTCCACCCTTCTAATAATTGCAACTATTAGTTACTATTTCCGTTCATACCTGGTGAAAAATTACTACGCTGACCGTTCCAACCTTCTCCGAATAGTAATTAATAGTAACGATTTGCTTATCAAGCTCGGGACCGTAGTTAGTGTGGTAACTAGAATCTTTGTGAAGTGACTGGTCTTTCAGCCTGCGGCACGACATTTTGCCGGAAAAAAATTGTGTTCTAGCCATGATGCCAAGAAGCTAGGATCCGTGATGTCATGCGTCGTAACTACGGTAAGTAGGGTGGAACATTCTCGACATGTCTATTTGTAGGTCCCATTTTCCCTCGAGCATTCCACTGCTGATCTGAGATCTCTTTTACTTCTCGCTAAGTGATTAAGGGCTTAGTTCTACTCAAATGCTGACTCGGATGTGAGAACAGGCTGCCATCCAAGTCAAAGACAACATGAGATTCGCATATTCAAACACCATTTTCAAATGCACAACGCAATCGCTCGGGCCAACTATGGAGTCTGAAACATGGTTAAGAATTTCTGCATGCTGCCAAATCGCAATTTTCCAATCCAAAAATGGAATCCAATGACGACGAGAAGGACTCCCAAGGATCCTTGTCATTACTCACGCTTACCATGCTTGAAAGATTTGAGTCCATGTATTAAAGAAATGTACTCTATATGAGGGCAAGTTAACTTACAGAACTGACAATCAAGTTTATGTTCTGTCTTTATAAGACGCTTTATAAATTACCTTGTCTGAAGTTTCATAATAGGTTACACAAGGATGCGCGACTTCCGAAGATAACACTTAGGACGTTAGCTGGTATGCTTTCCAACCGTTACGCATGACATGCATTGTCAGGAAGAACCGAAAAAGCACCTACTAACTTTTGCGCTACCATGATGGCAAAAAAAATTCAGCAAATGTTTTTCGGTGGTGTTTCGGCTCTTTTTGTATGCACAACGGCTTAATACATAACATTTGAAGAACATAACAGCTAACAACTTATGTGTTACCTCTTATGACACTTCTGACAGAGTAAACGAGCTGACACAAGTCTCCTGTTCGGTGGACAGCTGAAAACAGGCACTACCTGAAGGACCCTTCTCTTCACATGACCCGGATGAAACTTGGAAAGTTCTGCTGAGGTTCTCACAACTTTGCCCCACCCTTCCTGGTCTGCATGAACCCAAGGTGGGTTGAGACTGAACTTAAAGTCTACAACTCTTACAAACCTATCGGGTTTGGGACTTGATATATATCGGGTTTGGGACTATATCAAGTCCCAGACCCGATATAGCGCTTCAAGCATTTGATCAAGACTTGATATATCGCTTCAAGCATTACTGTATTTCCTAAGATAATGTTTCTGAGGCTACCATCGTCGATTTCAATTAATTTTCGTGGATATCAGTTGAAAATCCAATGGCAGCCGGGACCATTCAAACGATACACTATTTAAGAAGTTCAACTGAGCTTCAAGAAATGTTGGGCTTGTCTCCGTATCGTCCAAGAGAGTAAGGTCGAACTTCAGTAACTTCACTCCATACAATGCCGGTGAAAGTGGGTTTTCGCCTGATTCCGGCCGAACTAATTGTCCGGCGAGAAAATAATTTTCTTATTATGACTCAGCACGTCTCCTTGCCCCTAAGCGGTTCAAGAAGAACTGGTCTATAAAGAAACGTAGCTTTGTTCGCCGCCTTGACGCAAATTCGCTACATGCTGGAAAAATCGTACCCTGGTTCAAACTAATAGCTGCGCCCGTTTTCGTCGTTCCGTTCACCATTCCAACCGTCGTTTTACTATAAGTGTTTTCTTGATAACGCCGTTCATGAACGGCGTTGAACTGCCAAGAATAGTACATTAGTTGCGTTTTTGTTCGACTTTTCACTCGCCTTTTCGACGGCTTTTTACTTTTTTTGCGTTTTCGTAAAATGGTCCCAAGCACTGTTTGACAATTTCACGTTTTTGTCAAAAAGGCAAACGCCGACTTTCGCCTTTTCCCTCGGCTTTTTGCAAAAAGGCAAACTTGGTAGGGGACCAAGTTACGCTCTCCTTGTGGCTTTTTGCCTCGCTACTTTAACCAGTTTATCCCAAAATCCAATAAAAGAGGAATTTGATTCAAAGTTAAAATCAGTATTTCGAGACTGTCTCGGATTTTAAAGATTAAAAATTTGAAGTGCAAGTAAAATACAAATAAAATGGTATTTGTCAAAATAGTGTTTTCATCCGAGAAAAGTGAGAAGTCCTTAGTAGTAACGGCAACTTGCGAAAACGCGAGAATTTTTAAAAAAGGCCTGAAAACGATAAAAAGCCAAAGCTGAAAAGGGAAAGGCAAAAGCCGAACAAAAACGTAACTATTTTCTTTGTTCGACTGAATTGCCATTTCATTTGTTGTTCCTGAAAC
The DNA here is from genome assembly GCA_023053575.1 of Branchinecta lynchi. NCBI lineage: Eukaryota > Metazoa > Arthropoda > Branchiopoda > Anostraca > Branchinectidae > Branchinecta > Branchinecta lynchi. The sequence continues at coordinate 21,471,622 of JAKZAP010000005.1, forward strand.
GACGAACTGAGGCGGAAAGTAATTTTCAACATCTCGGTTTGTTCATTAAGCGCAAATTTTTCGAATTCGCGCTAAAAGAAAATTAAATTTCTAGACCAAGTTTTAAAACAGTAGGCCTCTTACAATAAAATTCATTTGTGCTGTTTCTGCTGGAGCCTGCTGCAAGCTTCAAACAACATTTGGACAAGAAGTGGTCAGGCCAACAGTGGAGATTCAACTGGAAACCTGAACAAGACAGCACCCATGAAGGCGTCTATTAGGAGAAATCCTATCCGCCTACAATTGCAAATTTGCAGGTAATTTGCAGGTAAGTTAGGTGTTCGTATCTAGTTAGTTCGTAAAACAACGTTTATACAACGTGCCAAACAAAATCCGAATACGAAAAAATTTAAACGACGTTTTCCGTACCGACAACGACGAAAACGAACGCGGCTAATGGAAAAGGAAAGGAAAGGAGACGAAAAACGAGAACTGCTATTGGTATGATTGCTAGGCTATATGGCACTTGAGCGAATGCTGCAAGTGCCATAACAATGATACTCATTTGAATTCGGTAGTTTTATACTTCAGGGTTGCATATAACCCTTCACGGGCTGGAGAATGACAGACGGTTTTGTCAACCAATTCAAAACTTGAATAGTAAGGTTCGAAAAACAAAACACTGCACCGTGCTAAACGTACAGTGAGACGCTTCCTACGGCTTATCGAGAAGAAACTTCCGCAAGCAAGACAAAGGCCGCCGCTCAATCTTCTTCTTCAGAATAAAGGAAGAATTAATGAGAACGTTGTAAAAAGCAGACAAGACCGCACTGAAGGACCTGAAGAGGATCATAGGGATGGAGATGAATAAGGATTAAAACCCGCCGGAAATTTGGAATTACAAGAACTGACCAGATTATAACCGACAATTCGACAAGCTTAACTGAAAACACGTCTACATAATTCATGTTGAATTTCAATGAGCAAATTAATCATCCGTCTGAAAATGACGACGATGATTGCTACGGAATTCGCAAAAGCCAAATTAGAAGTTCAAGAAGAGCTGCATAACAGGGGCTTCATTTGGTATGCTGGAGAGACGGTCTGCTTTAGATTCTTCCACGACAACAGAACCTTCTCTCAAGGAGAAAAAGAGCGCATGTGGCGATAAATCGGAAAGTGGCATTCCAGCGACTCCGAACCATCCTTTCCACGATTCAATGACAACGCGACATACGTCAAAGTACTTGCGCGCGTTACTCAGACACCACCTCCAGAAGAAACATGGAGACAAGAAATGTCAGCTGGGAACTCGTCGAATGTTGCCACAGGTCGTAGAATTCTGCGATTCGTCCCAGGTTTTCGGCTTCTCCTAGATTCACAGCTGTGAAAAATTTGTCATAGGAAATTATACTTAAGGACCTGTCTTACCTATAATACTAATGAAACCAATTTCCATAATCAATCCATATAGTTCTAAACCCGGAGACCCCAATTTCGTACGGTACATTCTAACCCCTCTAACAAAACCACGCTGATTTTCTCACTTGCCTTGTTTTGCTACCTTCGATGTATAGCACGCTGTGGACGGTTGTCTGCGACAAGTTTTTCCATCAGAAAAACCGGTTTATGTAAATTGTTTCCGTGTTTTCACTACAAGTCAATGGGTCTCGAAAAGGGTTTAAAACAGCCAAAACCGTGGGTTATCTATTGAAAGCACAGCATAAAGTATTCAAATATTTGAATATACTGTAAGTTGAAGAGTAAATAGTGCGAGGGGTCCTTTACGGAAAGAATGTCTAACATTCTGCGATTTCTTTTCCTGAGAAAGGATTTATTTGAATTACGAATAATTGCCCCTGTTAAGAGTAAACGGGAACTCTGAGAATCCCAAAACCCCGTGTTTTTTTTTTAACGAAAACTGAAAAAAGGACCGAACTTTAATGCTCCATACAATGTCACATATATTGATGGCCAAATGTCTAAGGTTCCGTCAGAGAGAAGTGGCAACACTGCGCAGCTCAGAATCCCAAATGTAACTAGGAGGAAATCTGGTTGCTGTCGGGTCTATCCCTAATAAATACAAGACAGAAATGAGATCACGGACAGGGCTTAATGAAGACCTCTAACCATGAACGAGATTTCTTTTTTCAAAAATCCTTGCTGGAAGATACAATATTTTTTAACGAATTGTTTTTAACCTTTTCTGGGATACTAAAACGTAAGGGGAGGGATACCTATGACATCGCAAAAGTTGCCCGTCCGTCCGTCCGTGTGTAAGCACGATAACTCTCGAAGGGAATGAGATATTTTGATGAAACTTTGTGTGGGGATTCTTTGGGTCATGAGTACGGTCGATTTCATAGATGGGCTTTGTAAGCCTATATTTAGGGGTGGGGGTTTAAATTAAGGGGCAAGCAAAATATTTTTAACAGCTAATAGGACAGTCGATTCTGGGGTAAGAAGACATGCTGAACACGATGGTAAAAATCATTTTCTAGACGGACAAGTAGTTCGCCCGGAATCCGGGCTACAACCGAAAAGTTTGTTAAAAGTAAAAGTTTTATTTGAAGTTGATTAGATGTTCGATTTAGGGGTAAGAAGACATGTTGAACACGATGGTGAAAACCATTTTCTAGCCGGACAAGTAGTTCGCCCGGAATTCGGCTAAAACCGGAAAGTCTGTTAAAAGTAAAAGTTTTATTTGAAGTTGTTTAGATGTTCGGTTAAGGGGTAGGAAGACATGCTAAGCACGATGGTGAAAACTGTTTTCTCGCCGGGCAAGTAGTTCACCCGGAATACGGCCAAAACTGGAAAATTGTTAAAAGTATGTGTAGTTGATTAGATATCCAATTTAGGGGTAACAAGAGATGATGAATCCGTGTAAAACATACATTTTTTACCCGGACATATAGTTCGCCCGGAATCCGGCTGGAACCGGAAAATTTGTATAAGTAAAATTTTAATTTGAAGTTGATTAGATGTTCGATATCGGGGAAAGAAGATACGCTGAGTTCGTTATTTAGCTTTCTTTTTTTTTTTGCCGGACAAGTAGTTCCGAAATTCTGCCGAAACCGAAAAATTGGCAGAAGTAAGGCAGGAAAAAAAACACAAACATGATTAGCTTTTTGGCCTTAATCTGTTTCTGAAGTTTAATATTAAAAATGTTCAAGGAGTCCGGTGAAGACTGGATCTGGTTGAAGACAAGACCCAATTGTCTGGATCAAATATCGAATTTTTGGGATCCCACAGAAACCTTTTGTCTTGTTTCCCAGTGAATTTACGGTCTTTCCTAATGCATAAAATGACTAAATTCGGTAACAATCCTAAATCCTTTAGTACCTATTACCTAATACAATTTATTGTTTGCTCTTCTTATTATCCATAGTAGACCCAAACTTCAATACTCCTACCTTTTAAAACACCTTAATCTCAAAATACTACATGAGCCCAGAAAAGAGCAAAGCACCGACTTTGTTTCAGCCATGGTATCTCACACTCGCCATTCACGAATCCTCCCTCCCCCTACCAAAAAGTTAGAAATCGACCAAAACGAATGGCAAGTTCTAGGGTACCAACGACGCTTGACAGATTTTTAAATGTATTGACACATATATTTTAATGTATTCTGTTTTTTGACAATAATCGCAAATCTGGTTATGTAACCACGAAATTCGATCCTTAAAATAAACTTTCTATCTGTCTATCTATCCATCCTGAAGAAAAAAGAAAAATGGATGAATTTAGAAGCAACTCATTCTTATTTCCGTGAAGGTTTCGATCTAATTGATTGGTAAGGCTTTTGCAAATGTTCTTCATGAAAGACAACAAACACTAAATCAAATAACAAAATTCTGATTTCATGGTTCAATATTCATTATTATAGAACGAGCTTCCAGGGGTAAAAATTGATTGCAAAGAAGGGACGAGACCAAATCTCCGCATGATTTTCCATTGATCATCACCAACCCCGATTCCCAGGATAATCCTACTCTTATATCCAAGTGTTGTAATATATGAAATATCAAGGGGTATGAAGGCGCTCGCCCAAATCATACGCGCAACGGTTGCAGCTAAACCACAGTACAAAAGTAATTTTCGTAGAAGGATGATTGGAGGTGTTTTTCCAACAACAGTCGCTTTCTTCTTTAACACTGGTCAACTTTAACAAGTTCCATTTTCAACAAAAGTAAAGAATTAGTGAGCTAAAGTAGCTAATTAAGGTCTTCTAAAACACTTAAATTGGTTTTTTGGATTTTTTTTTTACCATTTCGACCAAAACTGCACTGATCAAAGTTATATACCGTTCAAAGAAGCACTACAGGCGTACTATTGGCGTACCAATGCCTTTGTAATTGTTCATCTCCCAGCATGTATGACGTCATTACAGACTTCACCTCCGGTGACGATCTACGGACTTGAACAGCTTTGATGGCTTCGATGATAGAGGTTGATAATGCTTAAAAACCTTTGACCTCTAACTAATTACCCTGTCGAGACACCGGACGCCGTATTGCCATCATCAATAGCTGGTATTTCATTTGATTCTTGTAGAAAAAGTTTATAGCCTATGGCTGGATTTAGACGAAACAGATACGATCTTCTTGTTCATCTCGTTCATAGCAACCGATAACTTTTACCGACCATCTCAAGCCAAGTAATTGGACGGATGTTGAAGTGGACTTGCTCTACCAAAATAGAATGGAAACAACCGCATTGTCTTGTCTCTCAGGTCGCATGACTCAGTGCTGATGACTCATTTAAAGTGAGTGTCATTTCTCAAAAGCAGTCGTGGTCTACTGTGTCAAAGCGAAATCCAACAACCTAGCCTAACCTACCTACTTTAGAGACTAAAATAATATAGGACTTTTTTAAACAAAAAATGGACCTCTGAAGACCAAAAAAGGGACCTATAAACCCAAACTTGGGCCCAAACTTAGGGTGTTTGACAAAAAGTTTATTTGATTTTTTTTTGTTTCAATGCTTGAAATACATTAAGAAAATCACACTTTGGAGTATTAGTTAAAAAAAAAACACAGTTTCGCAGTCAACTATAAGAGAAATATGCTACATATCTTGGAATATGGATTGAAGTAAGATATTCAATTAAAATGTGACAATATATGTAAGAACAACAAATCTTTAGGGGTCTAAACGCTACTGAGAGACTTTCAGGGACTTCGTGGCAGTCCTGAAAACAAAATAAAATGTGAACGGCGAGAGAACAATCCTGGGCAATCAACGACAATGATAAATCAATCGATCTCAGCAACCAGTGGACATGCGATCAGAAGCTAGGAGCCGATACGATCAATCCCGGACTGAACGGGCGTCACCGGAGAAACCATCAAGGACTACCTGGCGACTACGATCAGATAAGATAAACCTGCAAACGGCACGGCCCTGCAACAAGGCTTAGTAACATTGACAATCTTCAAGTAAGAAAGTAACGATCATACAGGTAAAGGCTACGGTTATTCTTCTTCCATCAATTCGACATATGCCGGTTGCGTTCCAAAGTGGACTAGTTCCTGGAAGTCCTCTCATAGCATCATTACCAACACTTGTGACAAATCAAAACAGATCCGAAAGTTGATGAATAGAAAATGTACAATCTGCTTTCCGAGCAATGGAAGTTTTGCACTGTCTTTAGAGTAGAAAGTGAAAGCTATTATTTTCTGTTCATTGCCTTATGGGTCCATTTCTTACTAGCTCTTTGTCACAGATGTTGATAGTGAGACAATTGAGGACTTTTAGAAACTTGTCCGCTTGGAGCGACGAACTGGTAAAAGGCAAATTCTGATGGCTTAACAAGGCAGAAAACAATGTTTGATTGGGATCATTGCCTAGTTGGTGGTTTACGGTAGGGAAATGATACTTAAGCGGAGCAATATCTTACACCAATATTTATCGTGAGGAAGCCATCAGCGACGACCTTGCCGACTACAAATCTGATAAAGGAGACTTTTAAGACCGCATGTCCATACCTTGTCGCAACAGGGTGGAGTACGGAGATCTCCGCGGGAACCAACTTTTATCGTTGGGTGTTGTTCAACTTCTTCGTCATTCAGATCTACCCATTCCCTCGATCGAATCTCCAAAGAATTTAACGAACTACATATAGGGCAGACGATACACAGGTATTTAATCCCATGCGCTCACCCTAGTGGTGTACTCCACCCAGATACTAAACTGCCTTCCATTTGCGGTCTGATGTCCACCATTATGGTCTCTAGTGTCAGATCTATCTCAGTATTTAAAAGTCAGCGCTGAGTTATGAATGGTTGTGACTTGTCGTAGGTTTCGGCAACTTTTAACAGACTGGGCTTATACCAAATGACCACTAAGAGTAAACCAGCATTAATTTGGTTTATCCGTACTGAAAGCGTCTTGTTTCTTGACAACTGAGGCAGAACATCCTTCATCAAAGAAGTTTTGTGCGCTTGAGCTGATGATATAAACGACGGTGTGGTTTCTCGCTTATATGGATGGGTGAAGAGCATTTAGCAGACCTAAAGACGGTCAGAAAAGACGCTGCTTTTGCTTGAAACCAACTCTCTATTTCCTGACACCTGTAGTGTGTCATAACAGTATGAAAAACTGAAAAAAAAAAGAATGCAATCGCTTTCTTCAGTTGTCTCTAACCTCTTTCTCACCATCTTTTCATCCAATCGGAGACGCTGGGATTCTTAAATTCCTCCCGTCAGTAAAATAAACAGTCCGCGTACAAATTAGCTATAGCATATTTGTGACTTTAAACATCTGCTTTTAAATAGTCAATACTGTCGAATAAATCGATGCCTTCTTTCATTTTTATCATCTGTTTTGATCGAAATAAATGTGATGCTACTGAGGACAGGAATGTTCGATGCCTGCAATCTCTGTCTCTCCCTGACGGTGACATTAGAACAGAGTGTGGATTTATAAGAATAAGGATTTGGGAAGTACGTATTTGAAAATGGACTTCTTTCAGAGATGGACAAATCCGGATTCGGATTCGAATCAGGATAATCCTTCGGCAGGATTGAATCTCCTGCTTGTAAGGCTGGATTCGGATTTGGACTCAGATTCAAACCCTGAATCTTACGAATCCGCTCAAATTTCTAGCCTACATTCTTCTAGTTTCCGCTTCCCAATTTTTGCATAGTTGGCTTAGGCAATCTAACTTTTTGACTCTATCACGTTCTCTGAGTACCTTAGATATCAGTCTCTGATTTTGAAACTATAAACTATGTAGATGATTTTATTTTTTACTGAGGTCAGATTCGAACCCTCAGCATGAAATTATGGATTCGGATTCTAATCCTTTCATGCCACGATTCGCCCATCTCTGCTTATTTGTGTGTCTAAGAAGATTTCGCTGAATGTTCTTCAGCCACCTATTCGACAGAGAAATAGATAATGGGAAGATATCGCATGGGGGAGGGGGATGATGGAAAATATTACAGAGATCCCAAACTTCCATCGGAACCCAGAAATGAAATATTTGAAGACAGCCAATCACGGCATTGGAGACTGCGCCGCTTTGCGGACGGGCCCAGGTCTTTCACAAGAAAAGAGGAATTATGATTTATGAGTGACAGAATATCTACTAATTCGTAAACCGAAAATAAGAATTCGACTTGCTTACTTCTAGGACAGCTAAATACATCCAGTTTTTTTAAGCCCAAGTACCTGCGCAGTTCGATCCTATATGGCTCGACGAACAGGAACGACGGCGATCGAGACAAGGGCAAGGTCCAACTGGGTGCACCCGCAAAGCAAAGCCAACAACCCCTAGGCAAAAGATCAGACACCGACAAAACCATGAGCCCGTTGAATCATCTGACATCCTCCTAGTGGTCTCCTTTTGCACGGATGCCAACGCGGCAATATCGATCATAAAAACCACTTTAGTGACACGAGAATCAAGCTTTGGAGACACCATGCCGTCGTTTCACAACTGACGACCTGGAACCTGGTCAACCACAATCGGAGACCAAAGAAGCCACACATACAATAGGACATCATTAAAGAAGTGTCGAGTCTCGTTAGCACTGAAAAGCCTTGTGCGCATATCACTAATTAAAACTAATGGTCGCTTAAGTTGTGGTTCGAACAATCCAGAAGCAGATACTGCTAAATCACTGCCGACCGGTACCATACATGGCAAACAAAGCTTCAATCACGACAAGATTGGTTTCATACAAATCACAAATGATAATGTTCCAGCCTTCAATCAACAGTTACGTTGTGCTAACTAGAACTTGTAGAGAACTATTTGTGTAGGTCTCTTAACTTCTGTACTGCAAACATGCTGGCTCGAGAACCCGGGCGCCGACAATACCAAACGGACTTAACTTTGTTACCTCTGCGGACAATAACAGAAATCGCCGGAGCCCCCCCCCCCCCTATAGGTTTAAGAGACAAAAATGTGTGGAAAAAAAATTATTCAGTCTGTTCAGACACGTGGTTGAGCTTTTGGGAGGTTGAAGGGGGAATAAAGAAATAACTAATACATTTTTTTCCCCATAAAGTCAGAGCTTCTGAATGCGTCAAGCAGTGTTTTTTTTATAAAATTAAGCTAAAAGTTAAGCAAACTATACCGACTATTATTGGATAATCTAGAACGAAGGAAGACATGAATTTCACTCAAAGAATATTTCTGCTTCCCTCTCAGGAGACCAAACTGAAACAAATATATTAATAATTATCTTAGGGAAAAATGCAGCGTTTTCTCTGTGGCTAACTGTAAATGAAATGACTTTCTGAATTGAAAAGCAAAATTATTAAAGTTTAACCGAAAAGGGCTGAGATAGAACATTCTAGTTACCCATCACTTATCACTTAAAGCTTGAAGGACACCTGAATGAAGAGTACCAAGTATCATCCCTATCTGTATGACTTCCGTTAACATTGCCTGCAGAAAACCCCATCCAAATACGAAATAGTGTTTCCAAGCTATGATTTTTGCTCCATTTTGCATCTGCCCTTATTTCAGTACCGAACAATTTTAGAAATGAACAATTGTCTCCAAGTAACCCTTCTTCTGGAATATTTTTAACCCGTTAAGCCCAAACGTACATCTAGAGGAAATTCCAATACGATCCGGCCAGCGCTGTACAAGATTTGAATGAATTGCGCTTTTTGTCTTGGAGTCTACATGTGCAAACCTCCAGAAACGAACATCCCTATTTTGAAAACATCACGCTCAGGAGAAAAATGCTCTCCGTGGCCATGTCTGTAAGTGCATTCTCCATGGTGTGTTCGAGTATGGTTTCATTGTTCAGGTGTCCTTTAGAATAGGGCTGAGATATGACAGTCTGGTTACCCATTATATTTGTATCTAAATATGCTAGATCACCCGACAAAAACGCGTTACTTCGTTTATTTGTAATCGACGAATATTGAATTTTAGCTGACGAATTTCTTCTTCCGCAATTGTTATACCTCTATGCGGACTACCTCTATCTCTGAAATGTTTAGCAACAACAGATACAAACAATTGCCGAAAAAATAACCAGCAATGGCGGAATATCATTATTCAAGCCAGGAAGATGAGTGACTAAATATGGAAAGTGACAAAGAGCACTTGGAATTCGCCCATACGGCCGTAGATATTATGAACGTCATTTTAGTGCAAATAGTAAAAAAAAACTTAACGCAATCCAAATAGCGCACTGTTAATGATAGAAAAATAAGTTGGCTTTTCAGTTAAACTTTAAGAAGCTGTTCCAAGTAATCCTAGGAGGCTCTGATATAACTTTATCTTAGACCACATCGGTCTGACAAAATTTAAACTGGATGGTCTGCTAAGTAACCCATACTGAATTAGTTACAACTTAAACACCAAACTTCGATCTGTTGGAATTCCCCAGGATATGAAAGGTCGCATCACAGTGGATGGTTCTTGATGATCGTGACAAAAATGAGCACGGATTTAAACGATCAGCGTTGGATTTTTTATTTTTAAATAGCTAAAAAGTCGCATAAACGGAAGACCAGTGAACATAAATTAGCCGCTCTTTCTGCACCGTATGAAAAGGGTAATACACACTTGCTATTATTGCCCTTTTCTTCGCAAATTACTCAGTATGTGTCACGGCGTCAACTCGGAGCCCACCCGGTAAGTCTTCATATTGGTTCCACTCCCGCTCCTTTTATGAACGAAAGCCTACTAATACAATTTATAAGTTCCTGACGCTACAGTGGTCGTTAGCAAAGATGCAGTTACTCCCTGGCTACTACAGAAAGCCCCACCCTCTGCAAAACATGTGTAACTTATTGACCTCTAATCTAGGCAGCTTGTGAGCGGCAAATCGATTTTTCTGGAAGAAGAAAGTCGGGAGACTTAAAACCGATTTATATTTTGTAATTCATTTGAAACCACCGAACAGAAGTAATTTTGTTTTTATCAACCACTTTCAACAAGGAATCGTGATCTTCAAAATAACACTAGCATAATAATTTGGATTCTTCACATTAAAAGTTACCATGAACATGGGCAAAGCCGTGGTTCCTAATGAGAAAAGGCTGGAACACACAGAAAGTTACATGGACTAAATATTCACGCCACTGTACCACACATTGACAGATTGGAGGCTCACCTAATGCCCGGCCCCACTACAGTAACACCTGGGAAAAAGACCATTTTACGGTCGAAAGTGGGAAGAAAAGACACTGAAAAGGTTAAGTAATCGAGACGGAAAACAATCTCCGCAATTTTGAAAACTTATCTTTGAACCAAACACTGTCACAGACTTTTGTCTTCCCTTCAGTGATGATGGTCGTAATATTTATTGAATTTCTGCGTTCCAAGTGTGACTAAGAAGAGACTTACAGAGTGGGGAATCACCAATTCAGGGACAAAATTACGTACAGACGTGAGTGAATGTGGCCCCGAAATAGCGATACTTCGGCAATGACTCGGTAAAAAGAAATAGCTCTCAAAGCCATGGACGAAACCAAATAGCCAGATACTGGAAGAACAAATATAATAATATTTCTGAACCGTAAGATACTGAGCAAATGAGGAAAAAGTGGTTGTACTGAACTTTTCTTACTAAAGCCTGCAGCGCAACAACGTGTTAAAGGACACCTCTTACTTATTGTGCATTTTATAATATACTTTGCTCCCTTATCGAATTATAAGCTTCTAAAATCCCCACCTTTCTCCATTGTTTCGTTTAATGCCGACGAATTTTAAGCGCTTTTCGGCCGTGCCGTGTTTTGTTCGTTACACAACCTAAAGTTTGCCGGAATCTTCAACGTCAAATGATAACTCTTTCACATATAAGGATACGAGAATCTTCTGTTTTAGGCTTTTTTCATTCGCTCGGTTTTCCCACTTTTTAACCATGGCGCATTCAGTTTTCAAAGGTTTTGCGCCCAGCCGCCGCGACGGAGGGCAGGAAAGCCGGATTGAGTCGACAGGCTCTAACAAGAAAATCTCTACATTCAGGTGGAAAGTAATGTTCAAGGAACATTTTTTCTGACCCATTTCGTAGTGTTCTCCTGATACACCCGAAAAACGCATTGCGTATATTCTTCGTTGTCTCATATCTACCTCCAGTCAGAAGACCAATCAGCAACTATGGATACCCCGAAAAAACTTAGCTGAGCTAGAGGTACTTGCTCGAGCTTTAAGTTGATGCCCGTGCGAAATCCGAGGAAAAAGTGCAAGACGCGCTGACCCACTCTGCAACGTCACAATGACAGACGACCAATCGGCTTTTACCTTTGAAATTTCTTCTCCGGGGCTTTACTGCGGTATAGCTGTTTGTTCAAGTAACGAACTGTGATGTTTCGTGTAGCTCCGACCCTACGCTCGTTTGCGTCGGGGAGAGACCTATTTGACTCCGCATCGTCGTTTTCCAGAGACATGGAGATGGAGGTTCTTGTGCTTACTTGTTCTTGGTACAAGTAGGAAGGAAGCCCATCGCCAAAACGGTCTGTCGACCAGTGACTTTCCCGAGCGTGTGTTAGGAACATAAATTATGGCAAATGTTGTTCCTGGGCATAGCGTCACGCCTCATACTCTTTGTTTACTTTGCTCAATTTGGACGTTTACACGTTCGGGCATTGGAGGGGCTGTCAAATTAACTTGGTCCAAAAATCAGGCCATTTGGTCCTTCGTTGGGAAATGAAACTGCAGCGATGTTTATGCAGCATACCGAAGATCGACATTCGTACTTTTGCTGGACAGCTGTCATGCTGTCCAAGGGGACAATCTGTTGCAAGGAATCCGTCAGCACGTCGTCGACTTCAGCACAATATGCACCGTAATGTCACATGATGAACCCAAAGCCATAAGCTAGAGGCAATGTGACGGTCTGGGCAGATTTTACTCGAATAAAATAAAGTAGTTAGTTAGTTTAAGTTTCGTCCTTGATTGTCAGACCCGACATGGTCTAGCACTCTGAACGATTTGAGCAGACAAGACCCCATACTGCGAACCTTGTGAAAGCAAACTAGACATGTTCGTGTTTACTACTCGCGACTACACAGTTGAGCTTCTTCTTGCTTCTACACAGTCACACATTTCGACAACCTAGAAAGCAAAATCCATCTCTCGGGGAGTCACTTTGACGACTTCTGGCTTCCGGAATCGTTCAAATTGGTTTGTTGCAAATTTTCTTGGTTCATGATCCCTTTTGCGGATGAAAGAGACCGACCATCCGAGGGATCGCAGAAGAGACCGACTCGGCTGTGGTCGTTCCATCGAAGTCGGGTTTCCCTTTCCCTTCTAATTGGGGGCGCTGTTTGACTCGATATTGTGTTCGTCCACACTAGACATTCGGTTCCATTCTTACTAGTAATCACTAAATGCCTGACTGCTGTCCCAGCTCTCGTTGCTGGGACATACAGTTTTTGAAGAGATTACAGCTAGCGAAGACGGCGGCGAGGTGTCCCCATATTCCAGTTCAGCGCTTCCAAGCGGACTAGTTTCTGTTAGTCTGAAGATGGCGCCATTAAACGAAGATGGCGCCTAGGTGCCGCCATATTCTAGTTCAGCGCTTCCAAGCGGACTACTTTCTATTACTCCCCCTATGCCTCACCAGGGGCATCACGTATAGGGAGAGGGGAGGGGGGACGCGCCCCCAATGCTGTTAGCCAGTCGGTAAAAAAAACTACCGACAATTTTTCGTAAAAACAGTCGATTTGTTCTTGTAAATAGTCGATATTTCTTAAAACCAGCCGGTTTTTCGTAAAAATAATCGATTTTTTCTTAAAAACCTCTGATAGTTAGTCGTCAAAACAGTAATGTTTTCTGAAAAACATTCGGTAAAGATGACCAGCCAGTCAGAAAATATCTTTAGCTAGTAACGCCTCTGTGCCAGCACTTGTCTTAAACATAGTGAAACCGATCCACAAACTGATGAGTAGAAAATCTGCAATCTGGTTCCCAGGTAATGGAGGTTTTGCTTTTGTCTTATTAACAGAAAGTGTAAGTTACTCACTACCTTGTGGTCCGACTTTTTACTACCTCTACACAGTGTTGAATTATGAGACAATGGGAAATTAACAGAAACAAACTAGTCCACTTAGAGCGCTTAACTGGAATAAGACGAATTCCTCAGAGGACTAAATGTTAACTAGGATAGATTTAATAGCTCTCTTCGAGCAGCTTTTCTGTCGGATCACACTGTTTCCCAACCGAGTGCTCAGTTCCAAAAAGTACCCAAACTCGACAAGGCCTGCATATTAATATTTTCCGGATGAACAAAGAAATTGCCAGTAACTGAACAATGAGTGTTGTGCCCTAAAAGATACCCGTCAAAGCAGTCAGGAAGATTTTATCTTGCATGGGTATACACGTCTCAGTAGGAATCTATCTACATAGCTTTCAAGGCCCATAATTGCATTTCACGCAGTAAATGACGGCCCTTAACATGAGTGATGGCTATTAAAAGGACGAATACAATGGGATTCGATGATGACTAAAAATCGAATCCCGCGAGACAAAATACTTCAAAATGCGTCTCGTTTCGTTTCAGTACTAAGTGAGAAATGCATATCGGAGTGTAACGGGATGAAGAAAGGATGCTAAGAACTTGTGAAACTTGTAATTCGTTGGAAACCGGACACGAGACTTTGCCCAGACTCGACGAGCTCTGCTTCCAAGAACGAGAGTTAATTTCACCCAAACACGTGCTCACTGCTCAAATTAAATAAAATAAAACTAAATTTTATTTGTAACCCGTTTAGGTAAAGACGCTGTATGGTAAAAGATGAAAGAGAGAGAAAGAACACAACAACAGCAACCAAAGTAGTTAAAATTTAGTAAACTGGAACATCATGTAGCTCCATGGGTGGTTACAATTTTCCTTCATCCTGTTGATAGATCTCAGGACAGCCGCAGACGGGTCAGCTATACGGAACTTTTCGATGAGATAGCCGTTTCTTGTCCAAGGGGAGAGGAGTTAGCAAATATTTGGAAAAGCGAAAGAAAACGGAACAAATTTGACGAAGATTTTCGTTACTGAAGATGGTCCGGAAAGGGGAAAGATACACAACCTGCGGAACAGTGGCATTGTAGGAGTGGACAAGAAATGAATGTCGTGGGTTTCCTAAGCGCTGAGACAGAAGAAAACTGACCGCATCATTGACCGCGATCCATCAACTCTCTGTCATTTCGTCTTAGCCGACAACAGGCTAGACAGAAACAGTCGCTGAGCCATCAACTCTCGTCGCAAGTCGCTAGAAACGGCTATGGTCCTCATTCATCAAAATATGAACGCCTATTCCAGGTCCCTCTTCTGCTTATTTTAATTTCCTCAAATTTAAACCTGATCTACGCCGACAAAACGAATGGAACATACATTCCAGGATCTAACGGGATTACGGCTATTTCCGGAAACCTCCCCCAGCCATCCGAAGGTAAACAGGTGAGCTCAGTACGTGTCTCTCCTAGAGAAATGAATTGCTGAAAAAATGACAGAGACTAACGGCGAGGATATTTTCTAAGAAGCGCGACTGGCTCATGTCACTCACGACTGAAGGGTTCGGCCGGATGATTCATCTGCAACAGTCCTACCATTAATCCATAGAAGAACCTCGTTTCTACGGAGTTGACATACAAGACGCAAGATTTGAAGGAACTCTTCAGTTTGCAGTCGCAATTGACCTGCAGTTCGAGGAGTCATTTCATTAGCCAGTTGCAAACAGAGCCGTAGGACTAATATTAATATTTCGGAAAGATGGCCGCTTTTATGGTCCATAATGGATATGTTCCAACTACTATCAATAGGTACTAAATCCACCATCGTCACTCAACCTGCAACCAGTGAGATAGAGCGTGAGATATTAGTTACTATTTTCGGTTAAAGAAACATCTCCTTGAGGGTAGTTGGTGAGTGGAGGGTTGGGAAGACGAGAGAGGACAAATTGACCAATTTATTGATTAATTTTTAGTTCATTTTAATGAAGGTTTGATTAGAATATGGTAGTAAATGTGTACTGGTTGCGTTTTTCTGGTTCACGTACATGTTTTGTTTGTAACCGGTCGTCAAGCCGGAATGATTTTTTTTAGTAAAGTTGTTGAATCCTTGAATCCGTTCGAAACTTGTGAAAAGTTACTACCGTTCCAACCCTCTCGAAATCGGAACTATTTGCTTACCACGCTCCGCAGCGTAGTAAGCGTGGTAACTGCGATTTATGTGCCGTGGTTGGCCCGATTAGCCCGTGTCCTGATATTTGCCGGAAAATAAGTACGTTCCAGCCTTGACGCCAAGGAGCCAGTTTCTGTGACGTCATGTGTAGTAACTACGGTAAGTAAAGTGAAACACGCTCAAAATGGTCGCAGGGCTAGTAGCAAATGGTTGCCACTCGTAATGAAATAAGGTGTTCCCGAAAAAGTCCGATGACACTGTCAACAAAAATAGCATACTGTACATAACTAACGTAATAACCCTAACGAAAGTACCCCTATTAAGAAAACCTCGCTCTTTGCTGCTTCGCTAGCCTCACGTAACACCCAAGTTTTTGACACAGAAAAAAAAATATTCACCAAAGTTGCAGGTAGTGGTGCTAGGTTAGAAAATTTGAGAAAAGACTAGAAAATCATATAGAAGTTGAAAAAATTAAAACTTGAGATGGATTGAACTGTATTTTTAAATCTCATTAATCTAGTCAGTTGGAGCAGCAAAGGAAGTTTGCATTTGCGTCACTGGCCACTTTTAACCAATAAATGACATCAAAACAATACCATATTAATTTGCATTTTTCGCCTCCAATTTATTAAAGTTATCTTAAGCGAGTCCCAGTGCTCGCAGCAGTTAACCACGGATAACCTCGTGGTTGTTGCTGGCAGAAGGAAGACTGGAACACACCCTAATTTAGCACATGTGCCATCTGATGTCGTGACGGGCACGCCGATACATGGCACTAGCATAATTTATGATTTGAACGTTTGCAGAGTTGAGAGTGAATGTACTTGCAGGGTCAACAAATAACTGTATTCAACTGAATTCTTGTATAAAATTCACGAAAAAAAAAAAAAATTCTGATTAGACCTTCTTTCTTAGAACGTATTTGAACAATAAGCCATGATAATAATAACAATAATACAAATGAAACAGGCGGTTTTTGTCTTCACAAGTAGAGAAAAAGATTTTTACAGAAATTTACCTTTAGTTCTTCCATCCCGAGATGGTGGAATGACAAAATCCCATAATGAATTCTAGTCATGGATGACAAACATTGTGAACCTCAGAGTTAAGTTTCACCCTTGTATCACGTATTATCAACCTTGTAATGTATCAAATGAAATCGGCTTCGTTTCCTTCTTAATGTTTATCTAAGATAGTTCGTGGGCTGGAAACTGATAAATTAGCTTCAGGAAAATATGTCAACAATAATGTTCTTTTCGAATTCCACCAGAAATGTTTTGTTGCGAAAACTGCCATTTACAGTCGACGGGCCACTCCTCTTACGCTTGCTTTCCATTGGGTCCTGGGTGCAGATTCGCAAGTGGACCCCAAATCAGCCACTCGATTCCAGAAACCCTTCAGTTGACCCGAATATTCGGTAAAGTCAACCCGGCTCAAGTCACTTCCATCAGGGTTCAACCTGTGCTATAACGTCAACAGAAGTTCACATTTTAAACATGAGTAAGTTATCAAGACCCGAGGGGTTGTCCACTCCGCAGAACCTGGTGTACATCCTTTCCCGGCACCGGTCATAATAGGAGATTTCTGCTTCTGGACATGCTGATTTTAATGTTCTGACAGGTGGAGGCCGGTGCCGGCACCGCGCACTTGCTGTACACCAGAATCAAGAGTTCGCTACCCCTCGTCAAAACCTCAACGTCAATCACACCACAGTTCTGGATTAATTGGCATGCAGGAAGACCGACAAAATCTTCTCACGCCGTAAAACCAAAAAAAGCTCCAACTAGGAATCAGGGCTAAGAAAAGAACAAACACTTTTAAGTGGTTGACACCTTGCCAATCCTCAATTTCATTTATTTGTTGTTTGTTTTCCTTTTCACAACGACGGCAAAACCTGGATCGAAGACACCAAGAATCGCAGTTATATCAATCTCAGGAATTAAGCAATTCATTGGCAAGATGATCACAATTAAGGAGGTTTAAAAACAAATCCGGCGACTTAAGGTTCAATTAACTGCCATCCTACGCGTCATTCGGTGGTAGCTCCCGGCTATTAGCCAACACTTCCCCATCTCCTAAAACGGTGCAGCCATGCAACAGATCATAAGTATATTATCTTGAATGACAAGTCGTCACGAAGGATGTATCACATCAGCCTTTTCTTGACAACCACGATTCCGAGACGAAAGAGGAAAAAAAAACCCGCAAAGAACAAAAAACCTTAAATCATAATGCACTGCTCTGTAAAAGGGAGGCAAAGGGATTTTGGCGAATGATAATGCAAGGAGCGCTGTCAGTCGAGATTCTTGGACATGATGGATGATCTTGTCCGATTCCCACAGAAAAAATAAACACCGCACGCATTCAGAACCATTCCGTCAGTCGAGTTGAGAAACCCGCAAGGGGAATACTTGTCATCAGCTGTGACACAGAAAGGCCGTCGAGAGCCCAAATTACCAGAGAGGTGTGAAAACCAACAAGCGATTAAAGGTGCGACAATTTTCCTCCTATAGGCCTAAAGTCATCCTGCAACCAAACGAAGGTCTGGCAACACTCAAGTATATGTTATTTCAGCGACACCAACTCAAAATTTTGATAAGGATTCTTTTGAAGGATTCTCGAATCAAGGATCCATGATTTCTGCCGCCAAGGCACTAACAGATTCCACCCTTAAGGTTTTCCTTCGCGTCTCAGCGCAGGAATTTCTTTCAGGCGTACAGCAAACAAAACAAAGGCTAAAAAACACGGTTAGAAAAGCTGAAAAATCTTGGAACTTCGAGTTATCGATCTTAACCATCAGACAACATTCAGAAGAAAAACAGTCAAGGATATGCAGTCTGGTTTCACGCTGTCTACTTGTACGTTTCAACAGCCAACAAATCTTGCCCATATACGGATTCTGATCGTGTATCCTTCCCTTCCCAAAGGTTTATGGAGGGTCTTCTTCTACCCTTTTGGTTTCCCATTTGTCAGCAGCCTAGGTAACGTGCAGGAACGACAGTAAGAGCCTGGTCACACTGGGCTCAAAACGGCGCCGATTTGAAGCCGAGAAATCTCAGCCGAATCTGCGCAGATTTCTCGACTGAAACTGCGCAGACTGATGCGATCGCCGGAAAGATTCCGAAAATCGTTTGGGGACATGACGTTCGATGGGGTAGGCTAGCTTTGGGGATAACAAGCTGACTGTAATTAGGGTTATAAAGTCGAAAGAGGACCAGTTTTTGCAACAATTCAGTTTCAATTATGTTGGACTATTGTGAAGTATCATGATTTTGTTTTCAACATCCCAGGATTAAGCTAGGTTATTTGTGAAGAAAGGTAAAGAGTTTCTAGATGCCAAAATGTCATTAGTCACATCCATTTCATTTCTATTTTTTATTTCTACTAAGGGATAATAAGGAAGCATCTATTTGACCTATTTTTCCTATTTGACGGTGCAAAACATATTTAGTTATCTACATTTAATTAGAGCTATGTTTCGAAACATAGCTCTAATCAAATATAGCTGACTTATCCGTTCTGCACCACCAAACATGATTCGCAGTCAGCTTGGGCTAAAGCCTATCAAACAGATGCTTCCTCTATTTTTCCTTTCTATCAAGTGAAAAAAACAACAACTTAACAACAACATTCAGAATTGTGTGTCTTGTTCTTTTTCTTTTTTCTAATTTAGCAGCCAAAAAAGCAGCCTTTTCTTGGATCTAGTGTGACCGCTTTTGGGACCTAATTCAGCGCAGAAATAAGCCAAGTGTGACCAAGCTCTAACATTACAGAAGGTTCTTCCTGAACCTTATTAGCAATATTTTAGCTTTCCGAGTCTCACTTTTCTACATTTATGATGTGCATCTTCCGGTTGTAATTACTTCAACTAGGGAGGACTACGCCTACATTTCTTCGTGACAGGTAGAGGCGAAAGCCTTTTAATAAATGCAATAAATCCAAATGTCCATCTCGGGCTACAGGTTTCTTTTCAATCAGCGAGTATGTATATTTTCATTTTACAGATGTATCCACAATAGTATGCCTTCACGACCTAAGGCCGAATGATATTAGAAAGAAACAAGTGAACTACTTACTAAATCACTGAGCAGTAAGCATTTCCAACTTGACAGATCTGGAATTGCAGAAATTCGGCTATTGCGAATCAAAAGGGTTAAGCTGAAAAGTCCTCTCAGTTAATATGCCTACCGTTGCAATAACAACATTCGTCTAATTATTGTACACAGTGTTTAAAGCTGAAAGATTAATACTACCGGCTATACTTTTCCGAGGGGTTGATCACTCCCAAAAACGATGTACACCAAGTGGCGCGTGCCGCGGTGCCGAGCCGGTGCCAGTAGGGTAGTTAGACCGTATACTGCGGGATTCATGCCCTCAGGATACTACGGGATTTCTGTAGACCGTATACTACGGGATTCATATTTTTCGGATACTACGGGATTTCTGTAGACCGTATACTACGGGATTCATATTTTTCGGATACCACGGGATTGACGTTTTTAGGAGGGGATTTGTGTATGAGTGATTTCTATATGGTTACTACTAGCTAGTTACTAAGTGGTCATTATTGTAAAATAGCTAAATTAGTTACTACGATAAATACTGTAGGTCCTCTCTGGTTTCCCACGGAGCGGTTCGTTTGTGTTGATTTGAATATGGTTTTGCACAAAGGAGGGTTTTGCACAAAGGCTCCGTCATCGAGCTAAATGGGTTGTTAAAAGTTATGCGCACCATCATGCAAGCTGTTTCCCGGACACCGCAATTCCCGTACATTGGGTAATATGCTTCAGATTATTAATTCTTCTTTTTTCTTTTCAAACTTTGTTTTCAAACATTTTTTAAAACTTTTTTCTTAACTTTTTTTCAAACTTTTTTTTCAACTTTTTTCAACTTTTTTTCAACTTTCTTTCAACTTATTTTTTTCCATTTTATTTTTTTGAACTTCCTTCTCAACTTTTTTCGGGATGCTGGTTTGCGTGTTAAGTATTTGGGTTCCGATAAAAGGTTGACTGAATAAGATTTGAAAACTGCGAATTCTCATTTTCGTATTTGCGAAATTCACTAACAGGTATTTTTGCTTCAAGGGAAGGAGGACCTCAGTCACACTGATATTTATTATATTGGTTAGCTTTTTCCTACCATGGTAGAGTTAGATAAAACCGATACGACTAGGATACAAAATACAGTACTGATTCAGGCGCCCCCCCCCCCCCCACCCAACTACCATCTTCTCGTGATACTGGGGAAAACTTTAGGTTTCAATATTCATTGAGAGTGCAATGGAGTGTTTATTAGGTTTGGAAGCTTATGCTTTGGGCGCTGGGATTCCGATTTGATGTGTCACAGCAATGGAGGGGTATGGAACAAAGGGCGCGCGAAGATAATAGGGTGATTGTGGGACAATTTAAAAAAATATGAATATTGCTAAGAATCTGCCTGAATAGGTGTTTGGTTGGGACTGAAATAGCTCAAGAAATCAAGTTGGGGGAGAAATGGAAGCGTGACCATGATAAGAGATCTTGGTTTCTTTGCATGATTTAACGGGCAGACGGAAGAAGCAATTTCTGAAACATAAGATTTATTCAGATGAGTCTCCTTTGGTGTACCTACAAACCAATGGGTGATAGTTTAAGAGATGAGCAGACGAGACGGATACAAGGCGACCTTGTTAAAATATGTGAAAGAGGGACTGTAAGTAAGAATACAGGCTGTAGTCCTGAATAGTAGTTTTGGGGCACTAGCTATCCTTTTCCTACTGTTTTCAAAGATTATGGAAAATATAGTTAAGTTGCTTATGGATAAAGGAAACCTTGAAAGATATGAGAAAAAGCGGACATTTCTTTAAGTGGGTCTGACAGCATGTCAGCTGCGCTGGGAAGCTTACCATAGGTGGTTTTAGGCTCACCTGGGGTATTCGTTTTTTTTTTTGCCTATAGGAAGCGAAGGTTTCTCCTAATCGTTATTGATATTTCGAAGTTGTTGTTTTGATTGGTTCTATTGAGGAAGAGAATTTGAAGGATATTGAAAATAGACGAAAATAAGGAAAGGATTTTAGGAAGGAGTAGGAATTATGGTTGATGGGAAACTTCGGACAAGTGGTGATTAAAACCGGAGAACCTGTCGGATTCTTTGATTTAGATCCCAATTAGGCATGAACCTTATTCCGTTTTGTTTCTGGGGAGATTAGGGGTAGGGGTTATGCAGATATTGAGAGTACGTTATTATTTTAAAGTGGGACTGATATTCAGTTCGTGTCAAGGATACGGAAATACTATTTCAGGTGGGGTTTTATTTCTTATGATACAGTATGATTATTATACTTCTTAACGCTATAATCTCTAATGGGTAATAGCTAGTATAAAGCTATAAACAAATTACTAGCTCCATAAATAATTTCTATATAATCCCAACAAGTAAATAAATAGATTTTGATATAATCCAATTAAGAATCCCTTCACAATAAGTCAATTCAGCTTAAAACAAAAACTAACAACGAATCTACTGAAAAATGTATCTATTTGTCTTACCCAAACAAAACAATAATGCCAAAACTCTTTGCCACTGGAAAAGAAACATCCCTCAGAATAATACACAACTTCCATTCCAAACATCCCGAGTAAACTATGCGTTCCTTATAATTTAAATTCTTTACAAAAAACACGAGAAACGCGTTGAATCCTTATTATTTTATCCAGTATTTGACACAGCCCTCCCTAAACATCTTCTCCTAGCTCCAAGTTGTAAAAATCTCCCTCCCCCCCCCCCCTTTATCTCCTCATATATCTACTTAGCTTCAGACTAAAATTTCATTGCTTATACCAATAACGTTTTTTAAAGTTTATCCCTCCATCCGTCTATTTATCAGTATGTCTGTTAAAAATGCATTCTTCGAAGTGATTCATATATCTTGCACTTGATATCTTTTGACTTTATTAATGAAAAAAAAAAATCGAAAGTTTAGGTTGTCTGGATCAAGAAGCTTGGCAAATATTTCTCGGCAACTATGACGTTCTAAAGTTTTCCACTCGTCCATCGTGTTGTTAGCACCACGTCTCTCGAACAGATTGAGATACCTTGTTCGAACCTGGAATGACGATTCTTCGGAAAAATAGCAGAAGTAAGCATAGCATAATCGGCTTGATCAAGAATCCAAAATTATTCTTCTTTTCTCGGTCCAACTGAAACCTCATTCTTCATTAGACACGACATTATTTTCATATACAATCCTTCAGATAAATGACATTAAAGTGAAAATATCCCTGTACTATGGCAATATATTATCTTTGTATGCAATCGAAACCGGTTGCAGGTGCACATCATTTCGTTCGTTTAGAACTTGACTCGACTCGGAGTTACAACAAACGCAAGGATTTTCTTCTGCTTTTATTTACTACTGGTTTCGTTTCTATCCAGACTCTTAACTAACACTTTAAGATAAAGTAATTATATTTACAAACTTGTAACGGCTTGTCAATCTTGCCGAAGTTAAACAAAAAAGAAAGAAGTTTGAAAAGTTAAAAAGAAATTACAGAACAAGGATACAAACAAAAATATAAAGTTTAAACAATCTGACAGAACAAGATTTAAGAGGAAGCTCGGAAAGAAAAAGAAAAAAAAACGGAAATACAGTTAAAACAAAGTAAAACAAATTAAATATCAAAACAAAAGAAAAACAGATTGTTTGGGAAAAGCTAAAAAAAAATTATAAAAAGAAGTTAAAGAGAATGTAGAAAGATAAAAAAAAATTAAACAAATAGCATTTTAAACAGAAACAGATTTAAGAAAATGCATGAATTATAAGACTAGAAAAAACTAAGAACAAAAAAAATTCTGAAAAATGACGTAAGAAATTGAAATGTGTGGACACGGCGTGATACATTCCCAATGAAGGGTTTAACAGTCTCTTATGTTATTATGGATTCAAGTCAAAGTTTTCGAGAAAAGAACAGACAGCATACCGACTCTGCTTGGAAAAAATTAACAAAAATATATTTAGATACACCTCAAGAGACTGGGTTTATCAAAGGTTTTTCCTCCCGGATAGCAGTCTCTAGAGCTGCTCGTCTGGATCAGAGTTCCGAAAATCCTAATTGTCTACGTTAAAGTCCTAATCCAAACATTCAGCTTACCTTTTCTTAGTAATCCCATGCCACAGGTTTATTTTGAATTGAACGCGATTGCTGTTTCGGCTCGAGAAAAAACCCACGCCGAAAGTCTTCTTTTTTGGATGACGAGATTTTCCAGGATTGATTAGCAAAGAATTATAAGAACAAAATTGATAATTTTTGTATGTCTTCAGAGGTACCACACTGGTCTTGGTTTTTTTTAATTTATTTGTATTTGTAATAAACAGTTGGAGCATTAGGTGGAAATTATTATTCTGACCCTTGGCTCCCTATGTGCCATAAGAGCTGTCAGGGATCATCGGCTGAGATTTAGTCCAGACAGAGTTATTTCAAACCTAGGAAATTTGGTGTTTTTTTTTATTTTTTTTTATTTGCTCATTGTTTTACGGTAGTTTTAAACATTCATAGTGACGGTAGGGATAGTTAGCATTGTGTATGTGGTAGAAATAACATTTTTTTTTGTGGCCCGCTTTAAGAAGTCTAAGAGAACTCTCCAGGACATCAAGATACTGTGCTCTAACTTAATGTGAGTGTCCTTTGCACAAGGTATCAGACATTTCCTCAATCAAATTGTCTGGAACAACGGAACCGACAAGACTTTTTGGACCCAACCAAAACTCTTTTATTGCTGAGACACGACTTAAATTTTGGATGCATAAGAAATTTGCGCTATAGCTAACTGTAGTCTTATTGCCATACTAAGAATTATTATTATTTCTGAATGTAAGCGAGGATAAATGCAGGCGCACCTCATTTACTAAGTTTACGATTCATGTTGATTCGGGGTAAGAAAAAACACAAGCAGGTATACTCGTTAGAATTTACTATTTGCTTTTTTTCAATCCAGACTCTTAGCTAAAATTTAAATCCCATTTTCTAGATTTCAAATGACTCTTTTATGAAGCAAAAATCTCACAGAAGTTAAAGTCAACCTCATTTTCTTCAGTCCTCGATTTTTTATGGCGCTCTTTACGCTCCGAATTAGTTGAGACGGATTAGAATCGCAATCTATCCTTCTAGATCTCGCATGTCTGGAAAATTCAGTTTCCTTCAAAAATGGAAATGATTGAAAGCTGATCTTATGTCTCGATTTTGTCCAAACATCTCAAAACAAAAATATATCTTAAAGAAAAGGAATGGAAGGAAATGAAAATTTAAAAATAGAAGTTGGGTAAAAAAGGAGGAAGTTTGAGAAAAAGTTAAAAAGTAAACTATGAAAGTATAATTCAGACAAAGAACAAGGAAGTTTGTAAAAAAGTTTAAAACAAAAACAATGACAGAAGAATTTACATAAGATAGGATGGAAGTATCAAGAAAATTTAAAAAAGAAACTGTAAAATATAAAGTTGAACAAAAAATGGAGGAAGTATTTTGAAAAAAGCTTAAAAAAGAAACAATAAGAGAAGGATACAAAAAGGAAGAAGATGAGAAAGAGAAGATCAGGATTTCAAACAAACTGGGAAAGCTAAGTATCTATTCTCTTCAAGTGTTATAAATCAGGTTTTGTCATCGCGTAAGCCTTCCGCTGCTTCTAGCTGTAAGGACACTCCAGTCAGACACATTAGCTTAATATAGAGAAACTCTTTCGGGATAGTATCAGAAACAACTTCAGTAACAAGAAACAAAATGTACATTTATTTCCTGGAAAAGTTTAATTTCTTATTTTAAGGAAAATAGTAAGTTCAACAATTTTAGACCGGCTATAGAGACAGTAAAAAACTTTGCAATTTTGATAGTTTCCGAGAATACACCAGTTTAGAATCCGTATACAAACATAGATCTCTTTTTTCCAATCTAATATTCAGGCCCTGCTTCAATCAAACCCACTGTATGTTGTGGGCAACCATCAACTTGAATAAACGAAAGAAAATATCCAAAATTTATTAAAGTATTAACCGTATAAAATCCATGTCTAATAATCACAAATATGCGATTTGCTGCTCGTGGACAAAATTTGTGAATCTTGACATCCCTTAATCATTCGCAAGGAGCCAGGTCTGAGCAAGGGAAAGGGGGGGGGGGGAGGTAGAGATTTTGTGAGTTGCAACTGAAGAAAGTGAATGTACTAGCAGTTTTCTGATAATAGGTGTGCTCCTTCGGTTGAGGAAGGTTACAAGGGTCTGGAAATATAGACTAAAGCTGGGTTTGGGCAGAAACAGTGAATTTGAGACCATCTTTAGGATTACTACGTCACGACCGATGTATAAAGAGTTAGATGATTATGAATAGTTTATAGTGGTGAATCACCAGCTGATATTAAAGTTGGATTAGGATAGCGGTAACAAGAAATGAGTTTTCGACCTTAGAGCTGTTGTTCGAAGATCCGAGCGAGTCTCCTTAGAGTCGGGTTGAATGAGAACCAGTCTTGCTAGCCTGTGAAGAGCTTGAAGAGACCACAAGCTATTCTAAATAACTGCATCATTTTTTTTTAAGTACACATTTTAATGTTAACACGAAGTCTTTGATTGCAAAGTTCAAATGAAATGAAATTGGTGGTTTAAGATATGTCATCGCAATTTGTTCGGATCTGCTATTTCTAGTTTTCAACTATGCCATTTAAAAGAAGTGAAGACAAAGCCTTGATGAGACGAAGAACTGTCTTTCATGTCACCGAAGTCTCATCAAGTTCTATTTAGCAAAACATTTTCATTAACCTTTTATCGTAGTTTAATGACTTTCGAACATTTTTGGTTCTTGTCGTTAATTTTTATCAATGTCATCCAGCGCATAGCCTCTTTTTACCTTGATCATTATTCGTTCCAGAAAATATTTTTTAGTCTGTTTCATCATCTTCAGAGGTCTGACTTTTAATCAGATAGAAATATATGGTTAGAGAAATTTATAATGATTCTTCAAGCCTGTCTTTTCGACTTTTTACTCAGCTTTAAAACCGCGTCAATATTTAAATTAGTTATCCTGTCATAGTTAGAGCTGGATAACCAGAAGATAAGACGGCTTCCTCAAAAGTAACTACAGTGTCACACCACACGAAATCTTCAATACTGAAAAATTAAATTCGGCAGTATTTGCTTGTTGTTAGATTTAGCTACCTGTTCTTTTGTTTGGAAGGTATACGATTTGGCCTAAGCCACGTACGACAAATAATCTGTTAGGGTTAGGGCAACAGTCTGCTAGGATAGTTTAGAATCACTTAAGTTGCCTTCGAAACACTTAGGCTAACGTCACTTAACTACGCTTCAAATAGTTCGCTTAAGTTAGCTTCAAATATACTTTTACGCTAGCTTAGATTAGGTTAGGATATAAATAGTATAAATATTTAGGATATAATATGTTGGTTAGGGTAGAAAGTAATTGTAAATTTATTAGGCTAGCTTAGGTTAGGTTAGGATATATTTAGGTTAGGCTTATATAGACTATAAAGGCTAGGGTAGAAGGTGATTGTATATCTATTAATCTAGCTTAAATTAGGTTACGATATATATAGGTTAGGTGTAAATAGAATATATAGGTTAATCTAAAAAATATATTTGAAGCTAACTTAAGCGAACTATTTGAAGCGTAGTTAAGTGACGTTAGCCTAAGTGTTTCGAAGGCAACTTAAGTGATTCTAAACTATCCTAGCAGACTGTTGCCCTAACCCTAACAGATTATTTGTCGTACGTGGCTTAGGCCAAATCGTATACCTTCCAAACAAAAGAACAGGTAGCTAAATCTAACAACAAGCAAATACTGCCGAATTTAATTTTTCAGTATTGAAGATTTCGTGTGGTGTGACACTGTAGTTACTTTTGAGGAAGCCGTCTTATCTTCTGGTTATCCAGCTCTAACTATGACAGGATAACTAATTTAAATATTGACGCGGTTTTAAAGCTGAGTAAAAAGTCGAAAAGACAGGCTTGAAGAATCATTATAAATTTCTCTAACCATATATTTCTATCTGATTAAAAGTCAGACCTCTGAAGATGATGAAACAGACTAAAAAATATTTTCTGGAACGAATAATGATCAAGGTAAAAAGAGGCTATGCGCTGGATGACATTGATAAAAATTAACGACAAGAACCAAAAATGTTCGAAAGTCATTAAACTACGATAAAAGGTTAATGAAAATGTTTTGCTAAATAGAACTTGATGAGACTTCGGTGACATGAAAGACAGTTCTTCGTCTCATCAAGGCTTTGTCTTCACTTCTTTTAAATGGCATAGTTGAAAACTAGAAATAGCAGATCCGAACAAATTGCGATGACATATCTTAAACCACCAATTTCATTTCATTTGAACTTTGCAATCAAAGACTTCGTGTTAACATTAAAATGTGTACTTAAAAAAAAATGATGCAGTTATTTAGAATAGCTTGTGGTCTCTTCAAGCTCTTCACAGGCTAGCAAGACTGGTTCTCATTCAACCCGACTCTAAGGAGACTCGCTCGGATCTTCGAACAACAGCTCTAAGGTCGAAAACTCATTTCTTGTTACCGCTATCCTAATCCAACTTTAATATCAGCTGGTGATTCACCACTATAAACTATTCATAATCATCTAACTCTTTATACATCGGTCGTGACGTAGTAATCCTAAAGATGGTCTCAAATTCACTGTTTCTGCCCAAACCCAGCTTTAGTCTATATTTCCAGACCCTTGTAACCTTCCTCAACCGAAGGAGCACACCTATTATCAGAAAACTGCTAGTACATTCACTTTCTTCAGTTGCAACTCACAAAAT